>JAWWMP010000081.1:59368165-59385983 GCA_035047865.1 Dendrocincla tyrannina | reverse complement strand
TGCCATTTGTGGGCTGCTCTTCATTAAGAACCTGCAACTGCCAGAGCAGCTCTCAGTCCATCCTCCAAAAATCCACCTGCAAAGGGACCTGTTTAAGGTGACTTTCCCCCACTACATTCAGTAACCTGTGGCCTGACCTGATAGCTTTTCCTCCAAGGAGCTCCTTCCATATAAAGAACAGATTTTTATTTCCTGCCACAAGGAACAATCACACAAAGTACAGGACATGCTCATCCATTTAGCAAGAGAGACGTTATCTCCAAACATCACCTTCCCATCCTGAAACCCCATCACTAAAACTGCTGCTGTGATCTGTAATTCACAAATTCCATATCTGCTGAGGAAGTGGTTACACAAACAGCCACAAACAAACAGCAAACAGGAGTGCTCTTAAGGACATTGAAATAAATCCATGAGCATTGGGTAAACCTGACCCCTCAGAAGAAAAGCAGTGAGACAAAGCACAGGTCCCAGTTCAGAACTGGCACAGCTCAGCAGCAACTGGAAGGCATTGCCAGACTGAAGCTTTAATTTTCACCTACAGAAGAATGCAGAGTCCACAGTGTAGAATTACTCTCTAACAGCATCTGAGAGTTGCTTGATAGTCCAACCTCTTAAAAAAAATGTCAAGAATCTCCATCATTTAGGCAGACTCGGTGCAACAAAGACCCTGACATCCCCCAAGGAGGGGGACAGTGGGTTTGAGACACGTTGGCATGAAGAATGGAACTTTCATCAGGTTGTGCTGTTGCTGAAAACCCCATTTTTCAGCATTGTGAAGTTGACATGTTCCACAAGCACGGTGTTCAAATTTAACAAAACATGGAAAAAAAGAAACAAAAAAATCGATTTCTTAAATATTTAGGTAACATTTCCAAGAAATCCTTGAAGATCAAAGGCAGAAATCAGCTGGACCAGTTGTGCAGCACACTCAGTACAGGCTTCAGAGATCAGAAAGCCAGAAGTTGCACAACTGGAAGTTAAATTTGATTTATTCAGCAGCATTGTGCTGGGAGGGGCACAGCAGCCTCTCAGCATTTCACAATAGGAACTCTTCTTTATTCATTCTGCCTAATTATATACTGACACTGGAAAATTACATTACGAGGGCAGTAACTTCTCTAAATAATTGTCACTCAAAGACATTCTGCAGTGCTTTGTGATGTCTTCCAAGGCAGGCTATTTGAAGACTGGAGACAGTTTTATGCCAGAACAATTGGTTCATATATGATTGAGGCATTTTGTTTTCTTCAGCTTTGCATTATAAAAGCAGCTGCAGCACCTGTTGGTCTAAGACACCTCATATGTGTTTCATTTATATTTTGGATCAGTCACTGGAAACCTGGCCCTGACACTAAAACTGAGATTATGAAAACTGGCCAGAGTTAAGAGCTTTTGTGTTTGGCTTGATTGGAGTTAACAGAATGTTTTCTTTGTCTAAGAAACTAGACAAAAGTTGCATTTTAGGTCTCAAATGCTTGGATCTTATCTTGCAGTTTAACCATTGAACTGAACCAGCGCAGACTCACTCCACTGCTTGGAACATTGGGGACTGGGCTCCAAGAGCTGGCCACATGATGCTCAGGATACACCACTCAGACAGGAGCAGAGTGGGAAGCTGGGTGGGTTCATCTCAGAAAACATGGGATTGAGGAATGAAAGACTATTAGCAATACAGCAATTAAATTGTTTCAAGCTTTACATGCTAGAGAGACTCCAACATAGCCACATTTTCAAGGCTAGCCATCATTTGATATTCTGATCTTTAGTAGGAATGGAAGAATGAACACAGAGCAGAGACCCTGAAATCTCACCTGTATGTCTGAATACTCAGATTTTTCAAGATCAGCCCTTAATATCAGAAAACATCAGGCAAGAATTTAAAGACTCAACCATCTTCAATCTTCCAAATCAACAAGAGAGACTTTGCACAGAATTACATCTAATAAGCCTTGCCAGGTCTGGTTTCCAGTTACAGCCACTCATTTTAACATGTCTGGTAGTGTGCAGGAGGTTTTCTGACATGTACTAGCATATATAGGAAATACTCTGCCAAGCTGCTTTGAAAGGAGAAGCAAAAATCCTGCATTTACTCTTGCTTGAAATACTATCTTCTGAGATGCTATTCCAGATTTCAAGGTGCAAAAAAGAGTGCATCTGAACGGTTTTGTGGAAGAACATAAACACAGCCATTTAAAAGCAAACAGAGAAGCAATTGTCTTTTTTTTCTGTGCTCCTTAGACATTCTAAACGATGCTATACAGGTGAACACTGTTAACCTCACTGACAGGGACAGCAGGATATATTTTTGTCCATATACATAAGATTTGTGTATAGGCATGCACACTTTTAATAAGCCTAGACTTCTTTTAGATTCCAGGTTCTAATTATTGCCTCAAATATTTAAAAACAAACCAAAAAAACCCCAAACAAACAATACAAAACCCCCAAGCATATAGTATTCTCACCCAATTTGATATTCTTATCTTTCTCTCATGGAATCACCCTTTAAATAAAACCTTTTCATGCCATGCTTCAGAGCACACCTGTTCAATTCTCCTTGGGGCCCAGGACACACAAGGATGCTCCAGCAATGCTCTGGGCATGATGTGATAATATACTGGCAGAGGTCCTTGAAAGGCTAAACAAAGCCGAGTAAGCACACTTTCTGTTTGCTTCAATGGGGAGATTAGCTCAGGACCAGATCTTCTGGCTCTGCTGACTAATTGTGATTTGCTCATCTGTGCAGGTTTTCCAAGGAAGTCGCTATTATGCACTATATATTGGAACTGCTCAACAGCAGACACGGACTGAGATCATTCCAGTGGGTTTGATCCCGTGTGATCTCACACAGACTAAACTCCCAGGGGCTCCAAATGAAAGTTTACCTCAACTGCACATTGCTGGCCAATGCTTGTCCTCGAGCACAGTTGTAAAATGTGATAAAAATGAAGTTGCAAAGGACATGGGATAAAGATGAAGACAGTTCTATCAACCTTCATTTGGTAACTTTTTTTTTGGCAAAAGATAAGTGGCTCCACACATAGGAGACAGAATAATCAAGCCTGCAGACTAAAATATTTTACATGCCCACACCTTTTTGAAGATAACTTAGTGATAGTCATTTCAGCCATTGCCTTCTTCTTGTAATATTCCCTGGTTTAATTACTGAGAATAGAAAACTTCTGATTACCCTGCTTTAGGGGAATCACACCAAAATGCAGCTGCTTTATGGTCAGTTTTCCATTTCTATCATCTCTCTGAGCATCTGTGCACAATGTTAGTGATTATGAGTTGTATCATTCATTCCCCAGCAGGAGAAACAGTGCCAGAAATTCTGCTGTGTGTTTTGCTTGGCAAAAAATAGAACTCCCTCTGGAAAGAGAAAAGGGAATGAGAGCAGGGGGGGGAAAAATAAGGTACCCAAGTCTGTTACAATTTTTGTTCTTGTTCAGAACAGGTTTCCAAATGCAAGCAGGTGAAAACAAGTCCAGTGCAGTTCTAAAGCAGGAGGATTTCAGTGTGGCCATACACTGTGATATGGCTTGGCTCTAACAGGCTCACAGGCAACACTTCTGGTCAATTTTACTTTTTCTCCCAATCTTTAAAATATTTGAACGTTGGAGGAAAAAAAATAAATCAAAGAACATATGTTTTTCTACCTGATTTAAGGTTTTGAAAAGATCTGAGGATTCATTTTAAATTCCTGTCAGAGAACTTCAAACAAAGAAAATATTTTTGGACTGTAGTGCCTAGCAATGAAACTACCTAGTGACAGATAATGGAAAAAAAAGTCTTCTTTTTTAAAATCAGAGTAAGGCAGCTATTTATGCTATTTTTCACATCACTTGTGAAGATCTTTCTGTAAAAACAACTTGGAAATTTTTTGCTATTTTATTAGAGTCCACATTTCCAGGTAATTTTGTGGAAAGAATTTTCAGAGACAATATGTGATCATCTGGGAGTTTACAAGTATCCTCTACTGCCTCCCTAGAGCCAGTTACACTTCTTCAATTTAAAAAAATGTACTAAGACCCCTATGGGGACAGGTGTAGCATACAGGAATACACCCTATTCTTCCTTTATTTCCTATAAAATAATTCTCAGCAGAAGTTAAGGCTCCCTGTGTACAGCGCTGTGATGAAATACCCGGCCAATAAACACACTTCTTTCAGATTTCCTTGTAATACATTATCTTTCAAGATTCTTGTATACTGCTTTATGCTCCCTTACAATCACATGGCAGCAATGGGACAACAGATTTCAAACCTGCACACCTTGGATAACCCAGTCTGCCCTTATTGCAGTAAAAACCTGAACTGTAAGAACTCTGCTCAGTGGAACCCATCTCTGCTGCTGTAGGAGGAGAGTGAAGTCACCAGGGAGTGTCAGGCCAGCATGGCCAGGCAGCAAACCCCACAGGGGGGAGGGTGCACAGGGAACCCTGATTTGTACCTGGATTCAAAGGAGCATTCACACAGGTTCAACAGAAATGACAGCATAAAGACACAATTGACTTCTGGCCTCCCCACGGGAAAAGCCTGGCCAGCCTCAAGAATGAGAGGACTCAGTGTTTAGTCTTTTTAATTAGCTGCTTTTCCTCGGTACCCTTTTAATTATTTTTACATGGTACCCGCTAGGGAGGCTGCATGAAATTCATTTTTCTTTAGGGAAGAGAGAGCTCGGGGCACCTGGCAGCATCCTTCTAGTTTGCTTTCTACGAGCCTGGTCTCTCTGCCAGTGGAATCAGGCAGGACCATGGGAGTTAATAAGCAGCTGGCCAGATGGTGCCTGTCCAAAGGTGTTGGCTTTGCAGACAACTGGAACTTCTCTTTGGGAATAAATCACTGATAGAGGAGAGTCAGCCTGCATTTCAATCAAGCACAAGCAGGCAGACTATTAGTGGAGATAATTACCTTGCCTTTTCTTTTTCCCCCTCCTTCCTTCTCCCCCTCCTTTCCCCAAAACCAGTAGATACAGACCTGGGGAGTGAGAAACAAAGGATTCACAGGGCTAAAAGGAGCATTCTTCCAAACATCATAAGCAGAAAGCTAAGTGTTATTTACACAGATGCTATCAACAATTACAAACCCATTGCTGAGATAATACCTATCTAATAATGAAGTGGCATGAAACCATAAAAGCTTTTGATGTCATAACTTAAACAACTTAAAGGCATAAACTATTGGTTTGCATTAATCAGGCCACTCTCATGGCCTTGTGACCATCACTGTAAGACCCCTCAAGTGCTGATGCTGCAGCCTTGGACCATGGCACCAACTGTGCTACTGCTGTCTCGACTAACATTGTGTTCATATTCCAATTAGAAAATGTTTCAATGTGACTCGGGCCCAAAGGAGGAATCAACTGACACATCAAAACATACTGTGACATCAAAACATACTGTCACTGAGTCTAATTCAACATCAGAAAACAAACATCCACATGTTTACAAGAGAACATTTCTGCCAGAGCATTAAGCAAATAGGATAAGACTGCTGATTTTTTTCTCTCCTCAGAAAATGAAGAGGTTTAAGATAGAAACAGGAGTCAGAGTTTGTTTTCCTTTTTTAACACATACACACCACACTACCACAAACTAGTCACTTCTCCTGTAGCCCCTGCTCTACCTCTCTAAAAGGCATGACACAGGTTACCTTGTTGTGGTGCCTTTGGGCTACAGACCCTAATGATCCTCAGGAACTGGAGCTACCAAGAAACTCAACACTACTGTGCTGACACAGAGGCAAAATGAGGACTCACATAAACTTTCTTTACCCATTCTTTGAAACAATGTGAAGCTCATCTGCTATTCCAAAAAGTTCCCTCAGCCTGTAAACACATGCTTTCTTTCAGAAAGCTCCCTTTTTAGGCAACACTAGGATCTCTGCCAGCTATCCCACTGATACCACTGCACAAAATGCTTGTGCATTTGGGCAGATGACAGGTGAGTTCCCCGGAACTGCAGGTATCAAATCCCACAGTACATAAGCCCCTTTCTTCCATCCCAGGTAAGCTTGCTATACTGTTATTGTTGTGAAGAAAATAGATCAGAAAAAAGTCTGAGGGTAGCATATTTGTTCCTCTCAAGGAGTGGGAAGCAATTCACTGATCTTTACTACCTGAAAGGACTTCTGGGGTTGGAAACTCCTGGGCAAGAGCAGATTCATCAAAAACAGACTGCTCTGAACATCTCAAGGCCAGCAGAGGAATGCAATGGCTGTGATGAATTCCAAATTCACATTGTTTCCTGCTGCATCATGTATTTAAGTTCCCACATGCAGAGCCTAACTGCAGTACATGCATCCTTCTAGGAGGAAAAGAATAAAAGATAAAAAGAGGGAAAAGAAAAAAGATCGCCTCAAGTATCGTGAACAGCTTCATTCCACAGAGCCAATGCAAGGCCTGAAATCCAGATTATTTATAAATCCTAATTTAAAAAGATTTTTTCTTTTTGTACATTACTAGGCCAATATGAAGTGCCTTTTCAGAATCCTCCCTGCAGATGACCTATGAATAGCAGCATTTGTGAAAGCACAAAACCAGAAAAACCACTAGGACACTTTTCTATGCTTTCATGCCCTGACACTTTTCTCACCATACTATCCTCCTTTCCCATCTGTGTAATGCCAATCACAGTATAAAAATCCAACTGTAGATAGATCCTTGAAGTCCACATAACAGAAGTTTTGCATGACTGCATTAATTTCTAAGTTACAAATCTGTGATTTGCCTTCTTCCTTCCCAGCTCTGACAAATGGACATCATATGTTCACTTATGCCATCCTCTCCATTTAAAAATCCCATGCAGATTTATCTGCTGCCTTTCTGTTTGCAACCATATCCCTAACACAATGGGTTGCAGCCTTTAAATAACAAAATTAAAGCACTAGAAAAAAAACCAAACACAAAGTATTGGATAAAAAGATACTGCAGTAAAACTTGTGCTCATCAGCTTCTCACCAGTTCTCTTTCCTAACACTTGAGTGACTCCCCAGCTTAAATGGCAGTATGGATGCAGACCACCAGGCTTGCATCTTCATGGAATTGAGGTGATGTCTCTGCTTTGTTAATGCACTCTGCCATAACTCACACCTACAAATAGCACAACAGCATTAATCTGCCTACCTCTGACATCTTGTGCATTACAGAATCATTGACTCTCACACTCATTCAGGTGGGAAAGACCTCAAAGAGCCTGCAATCCAACCACCTGCTTGAAAGGTCAGCCAGAATCAAACCAGCTTGCTCAGGGCTTTATCCAGTCTGAAGGTTTCCAGGTATAGAGGCTCCACATAATTTCCAAGCATTCTATTCCCTTTCCTGACTTTTCTCACAGGGAAAGGTGATTTTCCTCAGACAAAGTCCGTGACAGTGATTCCCACTCATGCTCTCCATCTGTGCAGAGATCTGGTCCAAGAGGGCTCCCTTCCTGCTTTCCCACGGAGTAAGGACAAGCTGATGAGCCTGCAGTTCTCTACAAGGCACTTTGGACCTTTCCTGGAGATGGGTACAATGTTTGGCTCCCTCCTGCCACCAGGGCTCTTCCCCAGCCTCCAGGAGCATTCAAAGAGAGCAGCTTTGTACAGACACGAACCAGCTCTCTCAGCAGCCTTGACAGCAGCCCATTTTGTCCCATTGACTTGCAAGGGTCAAGCTTTCCCAAGTATTCCCTGATGCCTTGTCCTTCTTGAACTCTTTCATTAAGAACAGAGGCCTGTGAAGCCTCATTAGTGAAGACTAAAGCACAGGAGACACAAGTACCTCAGGCTTACCTATGCCACTAATTACCACCCCACCCAGCAACAAGCCCAGCGTCCTCCTTCAGCCTTTTCCTATTGAGGGGCTACGTGGTGTTTTGTTGCCATGCAGGGTCAAACCACAACACTTTTGCAGATTTCAGAGAGGTCCAGCCTGTGAACCAGAGACTTTCTCATGTTGCCTAGAGTCCAAGCCTACAGATTCTTCCTCATCAGAAGATGACCTGGACCAAACTCCCATCGTGATGTGCCCCACAGTGGTCTACGTGTTTTATCACAACACAGGCTCTTGACTTCAGGCCTGGATGGTGGATAGGTGCCTTCATCCCACACATGAGAGATTCTCCAGCAGCTATCACCCTCCTCTTTCCCTTTGTGAAGAAACACAGTTGAAGTGAAAGTGTGCCTGACACCTCCCCTGAAGATCATATTTTCAGGAGACTATGCCTGTTCTCTAACTACAGCATAAGCCCGCTGTTTAGATGAAAGAACTATTTGCCTTTATAGAGATGTTTAAAAAAAAGAAAACTTATATATGCATATAAAGAGCTCAAAGGATGAAATTATTTCCACAATTAAAAGACAATGCATTTGCAACTTCCAAGTGCGTGCAGAGATCTCACTCAGTGAGAGACTGCAAGAACAGTAATACAAGATTCCCCTACCTGAACAAGTTTTAGCAATTGCTGTTCGTGTTCCAAGCTTTGTGCACCCATTTAGGAAAAGCATTTCCCCCATCTTGCAACAAGTCACACACAATTGGTTTGTTCCACCTCAACAGCCCCCTTCAAAAGAGCACACGTAGAATCATTTTGTTTGTAATGAATTTCCACGGGTACAACAGACTGGAACAAAGCAAACACCCTGCAGATGGAAACAGTGATTGAACCCCTCAGCTCACTCCACCGTGGTCATGTTTAGCATTGAAGCCTTTGCCAGAACAGCAGTGATATCTCACATTGCCACTACCACCATTAACTATGATCAAAACTACATAGCAATTAAAAATGTGCCATTTTACACTGGGCCAGACACATTGGAGTTTTATACCAGATCTGGTCATGTTATAAACCAGAACTAATTCCCAAAGGTCTAGGAATTAAATTTGTAAGAGAACTACTTTTACAGCCTTCACTTCAGACAGTATTGACCACTATATTACCTCCCAATGACACTGAAGTATTCCTTGTGCTTTCTAACTAGCCATAATGATCTCTCAGATTTCACCACAAATTCCTCCATCGAACTGTGCAACTCTTAACAAGCACATCTACATAAGCAACGGAATTTTAGTGTGGAATTCCTGGCTGCCTGTAATCCAAGGTACAGGTGACATTTTTAGTGCAAAATAACTACATGCAATTTCTTATGATCACTTAGTAGACAAGGTGCACTGGGTGTGGCTGAGCTGGAGTTCATTCCCCCACAGCAGCCCTCACCCTGCAGTGCTCCGTGTTGGTAGCAGGGAAGGTGTTGATAACACACTAGGGCTTTGGCTCACACCGAGCAGGGCTGGCACAGCATCAGCACTGCCTCCCCCTCAGTCACCAACTGGGCAACGTCTTGGGAGGGGACACAGCCAGGACAGCTGACCCAAACTGACCAAAGGGATATTCCATACCATACGATGTCAGCTCAGTTATAATAGCCAAGAAAAAGGGAGAGGAAAGGGGGAGACTTGTTATCCACATTTGCCTTTCAAAGCAAATCATGCTCAGCATTGCTACATGTGCTCAAGCCCTGCTTTCTGGAAAATGATTGAGCATCACTGGCTGATGGGAAGTAGAGAATAAAACCTTTAGGGGTTTTTCCCCCCCCCCCTTTTCTTCACTTTTTCTTTATTAAACTATTCTATTTCCCCCCAATCCTGCTGGGGTGGGGGGTGATAGAGCAGCTTGGTGTGCACCTGGTGTCCAGCCAAGGTCAACCCACTGCACATTAACTTAGATACCATCACTTCAGTAGTTTTATGGCCTACTTATGCACCTAAAAATTACACCGGTGCCAGGCATCTGAAATAGTAACCAAAGTAAATGAGCAGAAGGGTCCAAAAGGTCAAAGATCTGGTCTGAAACTGGAGGCCAAATAAGACAGCCATTGGTATGGCATTTTCAGCTAAAGCACAGACTCAAAGGATTCTGCTTATCTGTTTGTATATCAGTTTCAACCTGTACAGGAATATCAATTACTTTTCAAGGATAGTCTTCACCTTGTTTCAAAAGTGAAGAGTGATAACAGGATATGTTGATTTTCTTATCTTTCTCACAAAAAGTTACAATTTAAAATAAACACTAGCCATGCATCTCACAGCAAAAAGGACATTTATTTTCCAGAATTTTTGAAGGTGTGAAATTCAATCTAATAACAACAACAGGTATATTAAATAACAAAGCTTTAGAAAATATATGTAATTAGGTGAGAACATAGTAATTTAAGCAGATATTTCTATTGAATCTTTGCTAGACTCCATGCTTGTCACCAAATTAGATGTTGTCCCATGGTATGCATTATAAATGAGGCAATTCATTTCATGAGGTTTATAACCAGTGACTGGAATTATAATCAACAATATACATTGGTGCCTTCTAATATTTGCAGGATTTTGGAGCCTATTATGATTTCGTGTTGGCTGCACATGACAGTAACCCCCCTGTCTTTGTCCAGACCCTCAGTTTATGTTGGGGCAGACTAGAATAGTGTGTTTAAATTTATATGAAGTATTTTGGGGCTCCAGTATGTTTTTATGGCACACACCACTGTCAGACCATTTGCATGCTACGAGGCATTTGCCAAAAGCAGAAAAGTGGGATTATTTTGGGGGGTTTTAAATGGCTATCATAATTTACAATCTGCAATCCTTCCACTTATCAAAAGCTGAAGGTCATTTACTCTCTTACCCCCAGAAACAGCATAGGAATGAGACTATCCCCTTCCTTTTAGAAGCTACACACTGCAATACATACAGCAGTCCTGGCTCTCTTCTGTGAGTTTGATTTAAAAAAAAAAATTAAATACATATTTTCCTACATCTACCATTGAATCATACCGAGAAGTTTCTCCACTTCTCTCAGCAGGAAACATCCTTCCCTCCAACAGCTGGAATCATTTAAAATGCATCACAGTATTATCCCATAGGTATCTACAGAGGTTTTCAACCATACCTATCAGATGCATTCTACATTCACATGTCAAAGTAGAATTGTATCTCAAGTTCTACAGAAGTAACAATAAAGAACTTCCACCAAGTCTGCATCCCTACAGAAACTTGTGGGGAAAAGCTGTCTTATATGCAACACATTTAGACGTGGGGTTACATCTACAGTTACTGCAAAGCAGTTTCCCATTAACAGGAAATGCCAGACATTAGGACAAGTGAGACTAAAATATAGAAGTGTTAGGCTCTCTACAAACCAGAAAATAAAAGGCATTCAGTCATACTGCCCAAGGAAGACTTCCTGCACTCTGCAGAGTCTCAGTGAAATTAAGCCTTGCTAATTT
The DNA here is from genome assembly GCA_035047865.1 of Dendrocincla tyrannina. Lineage (NCBI taxonomy): Eukaryota > Metazoa > Chordata > Aves > Passeriformes > Dendrocolaptidae > Dendrocincla > Dendrocincla tyrannina. The sequence goes on along the minus strand of JAWWMP010000081.1, from coordinate 59,374,725 downwards.
CCCTTTTCCTTCTTAAATATCTGCTATTATCTTCAATTTAATTCTTAGTTTTCACAATCAGTACATAGGCTCCCTATATCTACAGCTTCCAATCAGCCTCATCAGGCATACTGTCCTGAACCGCTGACCTTGGGAACACCTCTCAGGTTTGTCATTCCCTAAATCCTGTCTCTGAGATCCCTGGATCTCCAAGGTCCCTTCCACAGGGTCAAGGCCAAACCAATCTCGTTTGCTTCCTGGCATGGGAGCATAAAGTGTGGAAATTCTAGCAGAGCTATCCAGTACAACAGCTCTGTAAAGGTTTGCCATCCCTGAGAGAGTCTGCTTACCAGGTTTGCTGCACAGCCACACAATCTGGAATCCTAGCAAGCAGTGTGGCAGAAGACTGATGATGCAAGTCTAAGATCCTCACCTCCAAAGCAGAGCTAAGAAGTGGACAGCTCTGACCTTCACACCACAAGAGTTCATGTCCATCCTATCTCAGAACCTGCTGAACGGAAATCCCACTGTTCTAGAAGTGTTGCAAAGAAAACATGCCAGGCTTAAGAAGGTGACATTCTTCGGGACACATCCAGTTTCTTCTGTTTATCTCTAAATACCTGTCCACACTCAGCAGCATCTTGCCTTGGCACGTCACTTCCTGCACATCGATCCACTAAGGCTGATTAGAAGAAAGAAAAACTTTTGCAAAGAGGAAAAAGTTTTCCAACAAAAAACCAGGAATTGAGCTGAACTACATACAGTGTTCAACCAAGCTCCAGTCAAAGCTTTCAGGTATAGGATGGTTATTACACACAGCTGGGAGACAGGGAACAACATGAACAACATTCAATTGTTACTTGAATATAAAATAAATGCCACATATTTCAACCACTAATAATATTCTTACTAAGACTGTCAATGCAATGTATTAGCATGAAAGGTGGAAGCATCGAGAAGCATTCTGACCTCTGACGAGTCTTTGGACTTGATGGGATATAAAAACAGCTTCATATGTATGAAAAGAAAGCATAGCAGAACCACATGTATTAAAAAAAAAAAATGAGATATTTATATGCTTACAAGTAATTATATTGTCTAGGCCAGTGAGATATATTGAAATATTTAACTAGAAAAACACATGGATTGTGTTTCTCCTCTTCTTACAAGAAACATAAATCTAGAGTATCGCCCCTGAAGTCAAAGTTTCTTAATGTGAGTGCCAGAACAGCACAAATGTACCACTATCTTACCAAAACTCTTTAACTTGCCCTGTCTTGAAAGCTACAATTGAGAAACAACAACAAAAACCCCATTCCATAATCACACAATAGAAATCCATAATGATGTCAATTTTTATAATGAGACTGTGACAGGCAAGATTTACTCAGCATGAAGACAAAGAGAGGAAAAACCCCATAACGTGAAGAAGGTCATCAACAAGACAGAAGAAACCATAACTTTCTGATAAGCCTTAAGGCCAACTCAGCGCACTAATTTCATACCTGGAGGCCACAGTGAAGAGCTAACAAGGATTTCTGCTTTTAAAGAAATCTTTGCAGCAAGCCCATGACCAGTCTGAAGCAGGATAATATAAAAAAAAAAACCCACTGAAACTTCATCCTTAAAATAAATGTGGGTTTAACACAAACAATGTTTCATAACCTGGAGCGCCCTGTACTCTCCCCATTTCAAACACTCATTTACATCTCAGGTGTTCGTGTACAGGCAGAGAAGAAAACTTTTATTAGCCCATGTACAGGGTGCAGAGTTCATCAGCAGGCCCAGGGAAAACACATACACTTTTAAAAGGAGGCCTAAATGCTAATTCTGTTCTCCCCAGGATCAAAGGAAAAAAAAACCCTTCACTGATTTCACTGTGTTTCTGCCTTTTCATCCTATTAGCTGCCTCCTGTACCCAAAAGCCTACCAATCACTTTGGTAACATCTCTACAAAGTTGTAAGGGCTGCAGAGAATTTTCTGTGTATTTTCTAATAGATTTTTGCAATGAACACAGAAATCATCTGTCCTCGAGCTGGATCAGCTGAGCTCTCTGACATTACCGAGGTGTTATATTACCCAAAAAAAGGACTTTGGGAATTTATCAGTTCCCAAAAATACTTTCAGGAATTTCATCATAACTTCACATTTTACTACCACGGTTTGAATTTGGATTAACCAGGAGCAATGTAATAACTTCAGTTACTATATTCTAAATGCCATGCTGACAATTATAAGGCCTTGGCAAGAAGATGAGCTTTCTAGCAATACCCGATATCACACAAAACTCCATGCATCTCAAAAACTAAGTAAACCCCAAACCACTTATAGAACATAAATATTTTCATGATTCTCAGCTAACATGAAATATATTTGCAATACTTGGCTATTCAGCAGAATTAGGTGTTTTACGTATGAAATACTACAAAACACAAAGGAATCATTTTTTTGAAACTCAACAACATAAAGTTTAACAGCTTCAAAACTGAAGGAACAACAGACCTTTCCCTTAAGAGTTTCTTTTGCTGCAACAGAAAGGGTTTTGCTATGCTATTAAAAAAAACAATCTTGGATTTCATAAACTAATCTTTAATGTATTTTTTTACTTACTTTTTCACACCATTAGATGCAGCAGTACCTGAAATGCCTGTTGTTCTTCTCCCACTTGTGCATAAAGGCCCAAACTCTGCAGTTTTTCCACAACTACCAGTCACATAAACCCTCGACTGAAAAGAACTTCTCCTGCAGTAAGAAAATCACAACCCACCCCAGGAAGTAACAGAAATTAAACCAGAACTAATTTAAGGCCACAACAGAGAGGGGAATCACAAAGGTGCTTAAAGCACTGGCTTGCCCTTCACGTGTTTGGTGCCTCGAATTTCAGGGGTTTTTAATGAGGATTGATGACCAGCTGGGGTTAATGGCCCTCAGCTGCACCTCAGGCCATTAACTCCTCCCTATCACTTATTAATCCCTGGGAAATACCCTCTACCTCTCTCTTTATTGCTTAATCATAAGGAGCAAGAGATGATCAACCAGTCAAGATCCTGGTGTGGTGTGAATGCTCCTGTTCCTGCTTCTTCACGCAGCATGTCTGCTGCTTTAGGACAAACTATTTAGATATTGCCACACTGAGGTCACAAAAGGATGAAGAAACACAATGACAGGGAGAAAATAAACATTTAACCTGGTGACCGCCTTTTGTATATCTTCTTTAGAATAAACATAATATTTATAGCTTGTGAAATGACACAAACCTGTTTGCAGTCCCACTGCTATTAGACTACTGGGGCTCTGTTCCTTGCAGCTCCAGAGCATATAGTGGGGTTTTTAAAGCAAGGATGTATCAAGCAGCTATTATAAAATACAGCCTGAAAAGTATAAGCCCTATGGTCAAACCAGGACGCTGCACCCAAAAGGCATTAAGAAGTCCAGAATCACAAGGCTGGAACCTTGTGTTTCCCCTGGAAAATGCACAGCTCAAAGGAGAGCCAGTCCATCCTCCCCTTGCTTTTTCCCCCCATTGAAACAGCTGGTTTGGCCCAGCCTCATCTCCCCGTGATAGCAGGGGATGGTCAGAGAGCGTGCTTGGAGTTAATATAAGAGTAAGAACACAGCTTTTATGCTTTAATTCTGTTGCAGAGAAAGGCTGGACTCGGCTGAAGAAGGGAAGGGGAATTTCTATGGTAAAACATCCAAGGGACAAAAATTTTCTTGAATATTACCAGGCTGGAATCAAAATTTCTGAGGATGTGGCTAAGGATCAGGACATGTGTAAGTAACACACTTGAATTCATACCTACAGAGTTCCCCCTCTCTGAAAGTCGACATACAAATACACTAATAAGTGATCTGAAGATCATCTGTCTTGACTGCATTTTCAGTGAGTAGCCCTCCATCCTCTCACAGCATCATTTTATATCAGTCTCACAGAAATAAATAAAAAAGGTCTAATATTCCAACTCATTCTTTCCCTTTCCAGATTATTTGGACTGCCCCTGTGTGAGGCTTGTGGGGCACTGACATTTTTTAAATGGATCAATAATTTATGTCCTCATGTCTTTGAGAAAACTCTCACAGGTAAAAGAAATTGTAACGTCCATCCCATGAACAATTGCATTTATTTCAATGAGAATATTATTGTCAATAAATGCTTAAAAAGTTCCAGTCTTTAGGGAACAGACAGTGCCACAAACCCCGAAGCCTACAAGATGTTGATTAGTATCCTTCTTTCTAAAGGGAATAAGATCACAATGAGCTTCAGATCAAAATATAAATCCTCCTAGGTCACATTTACCAATGATCCATGGTGATATCAATTAAACCAATTACATCTTTTATTTGTATACAAATCATAAATTAAATTAATGTTCTGCTACCCTACTGAAATATAATTATCTGTAAACATACACAACACTTATTTTGTGTTCCTTCTTCTGACAATGTCATATTCTTCACAGTTACAGGCAGGACTCATTTTGAATATTTAATAGAACAATGCCCATTTAGAACATGTGATCTAAAAATCAACATTTCTTCAATAAAAGTTCTCCCAACAGCTGGGTGCTGCCAAAATTAGCAGAAAATCAACGAATAAGTTGCAAGAGGAGGCAGGATATTTAATTTCAGAACAGCTTGTTTAGGTCCTTACACCACCTCAGCTGGAACAACTTTTTCATCAACTTCCATGGGCTTTGGATCAGGCTCTGAGATGAAATGGGAGCTGCTGACAATAGTAGGAGTGCACTGACTGATCCACCAGGCTTTGAATCGGTCCATTATCAGGAAAGCTATTTCCAAAGGATGAATAAGTAACCCACGCTGCCCTATAGGCACTACATCTCTCCTAAGAATAATTAAGCTAGTGTGGCTTCCTGACTCATCAATTGCACAGCCAATTGATGTCTTGGTGAACTTTTTCCAAAACAAATGTTAAAATATTTTTGACTTGGAAATCCAAAGATATTCATGGGGTTTGTTTTAAAAAAAATAAAATGTAATAGAACCTCTCTTCCTCCTACACTAGATTCTTTTAACCTAAAAGCCAAACTAATCCTGATGAGACATCTTTACATCAACTGATCATGTTTTACAGAATGGTTTTCCTAATTAATTGAACCAGATACATCATAGTCACATCTATTAAGTTTTGTTAATTATCAGGTACGTTCTCACATTAAAAAAAATTTTTGTTTAATGTCATATCTATATATGGTAGATAATGAAATTATGTACATTAGAGTTACTCATTTAATTCCTTTGCTTGGAAGTAGGTGAGAGAATTAGAGACATATATTTCAGTTCACTAAAATAAAAGCACACATTGTAAGCAGCAACAAGTGCACATTTTTAAGTATGACTTGTGAAATGTGCTGTACTTTATAATGTCATTCTGAACCCTCCTGTTCCTATAAAAGGTTTAGAGAATATAAGAGACTCCTACCCAGCTCTTGTGCTTGCCCCTTACAATGGGGATGAAATATGCAGTTATATCCACATTAGCTTTTGCACTATTTTTTTTAAAAATACATACTTCAGCTGAACTCATCATCACAATGGGCTTCTCTAGAGACTAATGACTAAAATTTCTTGGTTTATGCTATGGAACAGTGGTTCACAATGGTCTCTTCTGTTCTTAAAGGATATATATATATATAGTGAAAACTATGCTACTGAGTAATGACTATAATATAAAGAAGTTTGTTTTCATGTCATTGTAAGGATCACAAACACTCATGAGCAAATTGTTTATGCAGACATCTATCAAACATATAATAGATGGCTCAGAAACACTGGCTATGGCCTTTCAGAAACCTCTCTTGAGGGGGTTTCACTCACTGACATTCATAATTCACAAACTAGCCAGCACAGGAATTCAAATTAGCAGCTGATTGATATAAAGGTCTAGAAAATAAATCTGCTTGTAGTCCATGGGAAAAGATAAACATAAGGGCAGTTGAGCACACTGAAGATCTTTGGTCAGTGGTCTATATACCTGGGCACGATTGCTGACTCCCAGTTTCAGATGCTGTCTTATCCCATGTTCCAGCTCAGTATCAGGTCAAAATTGGGCACATATCATCTCACCTCCCATTCTGCTCTGACTACTGCCAGGTGGAAACCTGACCTTCCTGGCCAGGGAGGCATCACAAGATGTTCCAACCAGATCCCTAATTTGAACAAATCAGTCTTATGACATGGGCACATGCCTCACCACATACTCAGAGGTCAGTCAGATGCAGTCTTGCTCCTTAAAAGTACATGTTAGCTACAGATAACACGCTTCTGAATTAGACCTCTTGGTCTGTGAATCCAGTCTTAGCAGACACTTCACACCTGAAGAGTGAGATGTCATCCAGAGGGACCTGGACAAGCTCAAGAAGTGGGCTCGTGGAAATCTCAAGAGGTTTAAGACCAAGAGGAAGGTGCTGAACCCAGGTTGGTGCAACCCCCCCTTATCAGTACAGGCTGGAGAATGAACAGATCTCAAGCAGCCCTGCCAAGAAGGACCTGGGGGTGCTGGGGGATGAGAGGCTGGACAGGAGCTGGCACTGTGAGCTCCAGCCCAGCCAGCCAAGTG
>JAWWMP010000081.1:59337472-59354259 GCA_035047865.1 Dendrocincla tyrannina | reverse complement strand
GAGAGGGGAGGGGAGGTGAGGGGAGGGAGAGGGGAGGGGAGGGCAGGGGAGGGATGCGGGATGCGGGGGGCTCGGACAGGGATGCGGGGAGTGCAGGCAGGGATGCGGGGGGCGCGGACAGGGATGCGGGATGCGGGATGCGGGCAGGAATGCGGAGGGCTTGCACAGGGATGCGGAGGGCTTGCACAGGGATGCGCGGGGGGCTAGCAGAGGGATGCGGGGGGCGCGGGCGCGCTCGGTGCCGCGGGCAGGGATGCAGCTGGAAGTCATTGCCCGCGGATTGGCGTCCGCGTTGCTGCGGAGACCGCCCCGGCGGCGCCAGCGGGGCCGCGGCGTGAATGGGTGATGTCACGGGCCCGGCGCCGGCCAGTCTGGGCCGCCCGGGACAAGCCGTGGGCCGGGAGGGGCGGCGGGGGGAGCGGGAGGGGTGGGAGGAGGGATCCGCACCCCGCATCTCCCCTCCACGCGTGGGCCGCGCCGCGGGGCCGCGCGGGTGGTACCCAAAGAGCTGTCCCAAGGGGATGATGATCCCAAAGCGCTGTCCCCTGGTGAACCCCCAAACCGCTGTCCCAAGAGGGTGATCCCCCCCTCGAATCGCTGTCCCCTGGTGAATCCCCAAAGCGCTGTCCCAAGAGGGTGATCCCCCAAAGCGCTGTCCCAGGTGGGTGATCCCCCCAAAGCGCTGTGCCGAGCCCGCAGTGGGAGGGTGGCATTTCCACGGCCAGTTTCCACTTGGCCCCCGCTGGCCGTGGGGACCGGGTGTTCCGCGCTCGGTCCTTGCCAGCTCCCCATTGTCTGAACGGAGATGTCTCTGTTTCCATCCTCAATTCATTTGCAGGCACTTTAGAAAAGTTCTTTCCTGCAGGAATGAGGGGCTTTTCACTGCGCTCCAGCAAGGTTTACAATCCCTGCCAAGGCTCCCAAACTTCCCACAGTCAGCCTCGAAGTTTCCCACTGCTTTCAGCAGCGAGATTCCCACACTGCAGAATACCTGATTATATTCATAGTTTGGCAAGATTCCGTAAAATAGCCTCTCAAAGTTGCAGTGGAAGTTTACTTCACATGTGAAATACTTCATTGCCTTCTTACTGCAGTTCTTAAAGAGAAGATACGTTCCTAATGGTGTGACTTAGAAAGGAAAAATCTGATTGTTCCTTAGTGTAAGTTGTTATTTACACAGATCCACTCCTTACATTAGTTTCAGAGAGCTTAGGACAAAGACCACTCAGCAAAAGCCAGCATAGCTCTTTTTGTGACTCAGCAGGAGGTGCAGGTTGGGTTTAAACATAAATTTCTCTCCCTAAAGACATTAAACTGTTGCAGAGTGCAGGGGTTTTCTCAGTGAACGAAATGGCCCCTGGACTGTCAGTCTGAAACTACAGCTCCTCTGTATTTTATCTCATGTTTGTCACACAGCACCTCTCAGAGCTCTGAGAGCTCTTCCAGGCTGTGGAGGAGAAGGAAATGTGACATTAGGTTCCCCTATCAGTAAAACCTTCGAGCAACTCAAATTAATTACAGTTTTGAGTTTTACTTCACTCGGCTTTTGCTGAGTAGCTGTTTAAGGCCAGGCAGGTGGGATGCTCGCAATGGTTTTCATTGAAATTCTGCTTATTTTAATTCTCCCGTTAATAAATTGGTTTGCATGTAAGTTTTCAGGAAAGAAAAGAATGTTGAGTCCAAGCCTTTAGGAATAATAATAACAACAGCTTGCAGGTATACAGAAGCCTTGAAAGGCAGCAGAAACCATTGCTGAAATGTCACCCGTCAGCTCGCAGAGCCTTTATCTGAACCTTGTCACAGCAAAGGCTCAGCCACCCGAAGGAGCAAGAGCAGCAGCAGGAGAGGAGACACGTGGGGAGCGGCAGCGTCTCCACACAGGGTGTGGGGTGGGTGAAGCGCCCTGCAAGGAGGGGATGCCCTGTGTGGACAGGGTGTGAGCTTCCCTGAGGCCAGCCATGGACCAGAGGGATCGGGAGCTGGGAGGATGGGGAGGGACCCACGGGCAGCTCAGCCCGAACACCGACAATTCAAGCAGTGCAGATCTGGTCTGCAGGCAAGGTGAAAGCCAATTCCCTGCAAAAGTCTGCATGCAAAGGGACCTTTGCAGTCAAGGCAGCACATTAGGACCAGTGGCTTCCTTTGTGGATGTACAGCTAGGCATTGGGACAGGCGTGCATGAAGGACTCACCCTGCATCATTAATTTATCAGAGGTTTCTCAGTACACACACTTGTTGCAGGATCAAACACTTGTCTTTAGTTGGCTGGACACTTTAAAAATTGGAGTGTGGCAAGCAAGCTGAGTTTATGTAAATATGATTTTAGTGTGAGGCTCAAGTCTTTGTGATTTTTAACTGCTTGATATGATGTTTAAATCTGAAATGACCGGTAACCTTTAAAATCTTACTGGGATTTTAACACTGCATGCTTTTGATGACTGCTGAAGGGAAATTAATCTCAGAACAATCACTGACAGCCAGTCGTCTCCATCAGGTAACTTTGCAGTAAAGGAAATAAATTCCAGCCGGTGGGGGAAGGGAGAGAGCGTCCTGAGAAACTCACTCCTTTGCTCCCATTGATCATCACCTGCGCTGGACTTCGTACAGCAGTTTAATCCTATTCTCTCCCTCAAAGGTTTCAAGCCTCTGCAAGATCCTGACTGCTAGGGAACAAAGCGTGGTATGTGGTTCCCTCAAAGGTCAGTCATTAACCTGCCCCAACAACAGTTTTAGGAAGATCAAGGCAAAGAAGGAAAACTAAGGAAAAGCACTTTCACTTTGGAATGAATTGTTCAAAACGCCCTTATACATTCAGTTGTATTCCCTTTCAACTCCACACTTTTTAGTTCCTGCACGTATTTATTTCTCATCAGGAATAATGGCAAGATTTGCTCTCCCAGAGATTTGACCTTAAGTTTATTCTAGCCCCACCACTATAGACCATTTCATCAATTATGAATGTATTTGTGTGTATAGAGGAACTGGTAAGCCAGCTCAGTAATGCTACCCTGTTCTGGAGACTTCCTCTTATAAATAAATTAGGGGCATATCTTTATGAAATACCAGAAAGAAATAGAAGTGAAAGCAACAAACAAAAACCAACTGGACAAAACCAAAAACCAACTGAACAAAAACAAACAAACAAAAAACCCACAAAAAGCAAACAAAAAGAGAGAGAGAGAGAAATAAAGACACAAGGAAAGAAAAGGGAAGGAAAAGGCAGAAATAAGCAAATAGAAGGAAGATGGAAAGGAAACAAAGTCTAAAAAGCCTCCTTTTTCTAAAGATAAAAGCACAGAGGCTAATACCAAAAGTGGTTTCTCTGTGATTTGTATTTTCTGTGCCTGCATGTCTGTATGTGAGACAATATACTGGACTTGCAGTAGCCAGACTACCAGTAAGACATTTATTTCCATAAGTTATTGATGGCCCTTTAGCTCACAAGTGACAGGCCAAAGTAGAGCCACGAGCAACTTCTGAGAGGTCATCAATAACAACTGAAAATAAATGTTTTATCCAGTGCCTGCCCATTGTGTGTTCTCTTTATGCAATGCCAGTTAAGTTTCATCTGGCGTAGTTTTTAATGAGCTGTAACTACCTGAGCTCCTGTCTGAAGCACCCAGCTCTTCAAGCAGTGGGGGAAGGAGGACACACACACACATGCACACATCCCCATTTGGTTGCTCACAAGCCTTGTGGAGTACCTTTTGTGAGATGCAGAGGTAAAAGCGTGCATCTCTCAACACATCAGGATGAAACAGTACCCTAAAGAGTGAAAGGAGAGACTGCCACCTTACTAAAACATTAAACACCATCGAGAATCCTGATGCTGCAAGCATAAGACAGTTCAGAAGAAAGAAGATACAGAGGGGACAGAGAGGGGAAATAAAAAGGAGAAGCCGAGATGCAGGGTTGTAAATAAATCATACCTCATGCTAAGATTACAAATACCTAATATTCTATTAATGTATTTCTAATAATAATTCATACCATACTGCAAGGAAGATTGATGTACCCTGTGTGTGTTAAGGAGTTATGGAGGCAAAAGAAAACTTTTTGTGTGTAAGGAGTCTCTTACTCTCAGTGGAAAAAACCTGCAATGGACACTGAGTGCAACCCCATGGGAGCATAAAATTTACTTTGGATAACTATCACCACCAACCACAGTGTCTTTTCATTAAATTTTTGTATTTAAAATTTCAATTTTTCCTACTCGTTTGCATTTTCACATTTTAAAAATGTTTTTCTGAGAACCAGTTGTCTGGTGCTCAATGTTCAGTAACTATTTCAAGAGGCTGGTGTAGGGTAAGCTAACGACTTTGCATCCAGTTGTGAAACTTCTGCTCACTTGAGCAGTCCTTATACCCATATCCTTACTCAGGCAAATAAGCTCATTAACTTCAAGACAAACTTTCTCTATAAGCAAGGATTTGTGCTGCTTTTCAAGTCAATTTCTCCATTGAGGTAAATTAAGAGATTTGCTTGAATAAAATGTATCAGTGCTTTAAAGTGTTGAAAGAGCATGGTAGTGGAGTAAAAATTACCAAAATAAATGTCATTAACACTTCAAGGTAAGAATGTGGAAACAGACTGGTATCGAGGACAACTTGAAATAGTTACTTAGCATAAGCTGTGTGATTACCCAAAATATTCTTATATATGCACATCATTTAGCTTTAAGAAAACAGAGTCAAACTGTTAGAAATTTGCATGTTGAAGCATTTTTAACAGCAATTTTGAATATGTCTTTAAAAGAGTTTCGCATAGTTTGCCCCCTGCACAAGAAGCAAAACCATGAAGGATTGCTATACAATTACTCCAAAATGGAAAATAACATTCATTCCCATTTCTTCTAAGGGAAAATTAGTAAGTCACAGAATATATTTAACTGTGAAGAATTGCAGTTCATGGATCACTGTCCAATGTTCTCCCTACATCCATCTTTCTTTCTTCTGTATCTCCTGCCATTTGCAGTCTGCAATGTATATCTTGATTTAAATTCATGGTGCTACAGAGTGGTTTTCATTAGACAATCCTGTGTCCTAATAAATATATAAGGTCATTTTAGCATATACTATTGCTGAATTTAAACTCATGAGTGTGACCCTGTCTGCCTAAGGGACACATTACCTGTCGTTGCTTTTTCTCCTGCTCTCTAAACATGAAATCCTGCAAGAGCTGTTTTCTGTCCACAAGAGCTGAGGTCTCTTTGTTTTCTGAAGTGACAACTTTCTCAGAAACCACGCAGGCTATAAAGAGTGATCACAGGAAGCATCCTGCTACAAATTAATACAAAACTCACCTTTTGGGCAGACTGCTTTTTCAAACACACACACACACACACATACATATCTGTAAGCAAATTAAAATGGTGCTGCCATCCTATAAGTAATCTCCTGCTATTCTAGTATTTCCTCTGCAAGATGGAATGGAAGAATGAGGAAGAGCCTTTTGCTTCTAAGGCCTTGGGAGATCCTCACATGTTATGGCAACAGGAACTCTATAGCAGGCAAATGCATTGATAATGAGATTACAATTCAATGAGATTACAGTTTCAGCAGGTATTGGAAGTGCATGGCATGGCTCATAAACAGCTGCAGTCCAGGCATTTGAAGACGCATTGGAAAGCTTCCCCTCCACAAACACAACCACCAGACTCAAATTTCTAGTTCTTTCTGACTTCTGGTCCAGCTGTGGCACCAGTTTGACTTGAACCAGATCCAGCAAACAGCGTTTTCTATAGTGCATAAATATTTGCAGGCTGTCACTAGCATGAAACAAAGTGCAGAACTCCAAATTAATGTTTGGCAAGCAGGTGACACCTGAAAGTGACACTGGCCCATAAAACGACTTTGAGCACCAAGTGACTGCAGTCACAGAGAACATCGGTGCATTTGCATCGACACAGAGGCAGCGAAGGTCTCTCCGTCTACCTTGGATCTCCCTCCGCTGTGGGAAAGGTTGTCTTCATAGTCAGGGAGAGAAAGAGGTGATTGCTTTTAATTGAAGACAATTTTTTAAAAGATTACAAAAGATAAACCCAAAGATTTTGAAGAATTCCTTAAAACATTTATGAAGAACAAATAACAAACGTTAATATTAGCTTTCAAGATGCAAAATGTTGTATTAGTGAAAAATATTGCTATTGCTTCTGCAGATTTTTGTTTGTTTGTTTTTGGGGTGTTTTTTGTGTGTGGAATGAACTTAGACTGCTTTTGCTGATGAAGCTTTTCAGATCCCCTGAAAATAAATACCAGTATCATTGGTGTAATGATAACATATGCAGATGAGCATGTAGACATCTAGATACTTATTTAATTTAGGTCGATTTGCTCATTGTCCCTGTAGGCTGCATTATTTGTGTGATTATAAAGCTCTTAATGTAAACTCATAACAAACACAAAAATAGTATGAGGCCGTGTCATACCATCAGTTTTCAGGCAGATTGGCTGAGGATTTCTGTCTATAAACAAAGGGCATGACACTGCACATAAATCTGATCTAAATCTACACAAAATAAAATTAGAGTGAAGACTCTAAATTCAATCTGTTACTCTGTAACTCAGTTTAATGGAGTGCTCCTCAGGAAGCTGCTCCAAATGCTCCTAAATTATTTTCCCCTTCCCCAGAATAAGCCTCTTGATTGCTTATATTTGGACCACACTGCAGAAGGTTGTCAACACGAGTTATCTTTCTTGCCACAAGCTTGCTTTAGTCAATGCAGAGATCTGACATTACCCGACAAACCCAGTGTTTCTGGTCACCTGAACAAAGCAACCTCCCTAAATGACATTAGCCTTCAGCCGACATGCAGCCACCAGCAAATGCCAGGGCGTCTGGCAGTGACATACCAGTGTCGGCTGCTGCTGCACACCCTCGAAGGGAGGGTTTGCACAGATTTCTACAACACAGCCACGCCGGAGACAGCCCAGCAGGAAAGGCTCTTGTAGGCACTAACCCCACTACAGTCTTTTTTTGGTTCTTTCCACTAACTGAGGTAAAATACTCCTTTATGCATGTATTTCCACATTTCTGTAAAAAAAGAGCATACATAAGCATCAAGCCATGGAGAAGGTTTGGTTTTATTTTTTTTTTAAATCTGTTCCTCATCTCTCCATAATGTTTGTTGTGATATGATTTTTTTATAGCACACAAAGCTGAAGGGAAGCCTAAAGAGGTGGATAGGAGGATGCTCCTGTCATTAGGAGGATGCTCCTCTCATTAGAAGGATGCTCTATGCTGGACAACTGAACATGCAAAAAAACCAATTCTCCTTTGTCTGTGAAGCGCTGTTGTGAGCATCAACATTTTTATTCTATATTAAACTACATGCACAGGGGCACTGGGGATTTGAAGGTCTTGAGAATCTCTTAGGTTTTCTCATTAAGAAGAAATTTCTGTAATGACCACAACCAGAGAATAAGAAAAAAACAAAACCATTGCATTTAGTGAAGTGTGTGAGTTGTATTTAGATTTCGGATTTGAGGAATATAGGGAGACCAGTACTGAAGATGGCTCATCTTATTTGGGGAAAAGGTTTGTGTCAAGTCAAGTTTTGGTGATCAAGAGCTTTGGTGATCAAGAGTTTTGGTGATGAATCATTCCTGGTAAGGAGTGGTGTCAGAAGACTGATGGATTTCGGTCCTTGGGTACTCTGTAGAGTGAGGTGACTTCTCTGTACTCCCCCAATGCTTGATGGATTTTCCCTGAGCCATTTGGAGGATCCACAGGGTGTCATTGCAAAGGAGCCTGCAGTCTCACCTCCAGCCTGTAGTCCAAGGGGACATAGCATATAGAAACAATAATACACAAAAGATTTACACCGTCTTTCCTCTATCTCACTCCCCCACCCAATTTCTCATTTCATATCACTCTCCCCTGTTGCCAAGAGGAGTTTATCTATGGTGTTTGATAAGGGAGCACTAAACACATTATAGTGCTATTTTAAATGACATCACAACTAACTAGATATTTTAATTGAAGGTAAATAACCAACATTATTGCCTTTTGAATGATAGCAATAGTGGAGAGTAATGGCACCACTGAGGAATCAATTGCTATTTCCCTCATAAACCATAAACCATTCAGAGATTTATAATGCTTTTTTAATGATCAGCCCTTCTAGGTGTTGAGCAGCTCCTCCGAGATCCTGAGTCTTCTGGCTGCCTGATGAAGTCAAAGGGAATGGGGAGCAGGGGGTCTCGGTATCACATATCTTTATGCCCACCAAGATGAAACTTGTCACACCAGTTACCAGCCTCAGGCAAAGGAAAGCTTGGGATTTTACTGCACTGCTCCGATACGGTGTGCCCCGAGCTTAAAAATGAGGACACTTGGCTCAACCACTGTTTCATAACCTGCTTAAAAATAAAAATGCATTGCACATTTGTGTGCATTTCATGCCCTCTTAAGGTAGGCATAGCAAGTAACCTTGTGTAAGAAAGCACGTTGCTTGCTTGCTTCCCTCTGCACACCTCAATGAGCTCCTTTCAAATTTTAGCTGCCCAGAGACTATTTTAACTAATGTGGTCCTATCCAATGCACCGGTGTGTTCAATGGCATCGTATCATGCACAAACATCTGTGGATCCAGAGCGCTGTCAGAGGAAATGTCCTGGAGTCTGTGCTTGGAAGGACTGTCCCCCTTCCCTGGTGCCACGACTCAAGAGACAGTGTCAATGTCAGGTTTATTTTTTCAGCTGGAGTCAATGGCATGTTCATATGCTCAGACCTGTGCTGACAAAGTCAGGCTGCGTTACTCATTCTCAGTCAGTTCAACAGGACTATCCTCAGGACAAAGGGGATACATGGCCAGTCATTACATTTTCATTTGTACCTTCTTTTATTGTGGGTTTGGATCAAAAGCAACTTTTTTCATCTTCAGAGAGCACCTAGAACGTGATCTGAACTCATCAGTTCTCTTTTAATAGACTAAACTGGGCCATTCAAGCGTTATCAAGGATCTTGTGGTAATATTACAAGAGTTGGTTACAATGGAATAAATCTTGACTCTGGACATGGGAAGAGAGCACAGGAAAACGCAGCCAAGACAAATAAACTCCTCCAGCCAGCCAGAAAGGGACCACATGTTTCAAGATGCAAATCATTTATTTAAAAATACAAACTTGGTCTGGTGAAAAACAGAAGCGTTAATCCCTATATACTCATGTCATGAAAAATATTGCTATTAATAGGACAAAAGCATGAACAATAGCCACTGTCCCTTTTCCTTGTGTACAATCCTCTTTAGGGATGGAGAGTTTCATTATGCCTACCTAGATGGATAACATTCTGTGCTTCCCAACCCATTTCTAAAGCAATTTACTTAGCACATCCAATCTAAATTTTGAAAAAGCAGCCGACTCAACCCACTCCCACTTAAGTCAATGACAAAACTCCCATTGACTTCAAGGAGAGCAAAAGCAGACCAGTTGTTGACAGGGAATTGGTGCCTATTGTTCAGCCGAGCATGTCGGACTAGCATGTATCAGCTTCATGAGTATCAAAGGGAGTTACTAGAGGAAATCCCCTGAATATTTATATGGTAGTTGAAGGGGAGGCTGGTTTTCCCTCTCCCATGTATCTCTACTGTGATATATTAGCTACCTGAAAGCACACAATCTTCCCACAGCTTCAGACCCTTGCATTTTCCTTTGCACCCTCTGCAGTGGAAGTAACCCGACGGAAAAAGAGATCTGGAGCATTTCATGGTTCTTCATGAGCTTCCAGAAATACTGAGTCATCTTCAAGAATCAGCGTGGTCTCAGTGGATTTGCTATAGTGCTGCTCCAGAGCGTGTGTGAGTTTGTGTGCGTGTACAGAACTAATCTGTCCAAATCAGCTTTGGGAGAGCTAAAGGGGAACCAGTTACATATTGGGGTTTCCCAGAGGTTTCCAGTGAGATCAGTGGAGCTCCCAGAAGGGGTTCAGTACAAATGGGACAAAACAATATTACAGTATATCAAGTTTCACATAGATTTTAATTAAAAGGGACCAGCAAGATTTGAGCCTGCACGTTCACAGTAATTTAGAATTATTTTTTTTATTTCTTTTTTCTGACAGAACATCCAATCTGTCCATATTACCAGGACTCTGGAAAATAGACAAAGTAACCATAATGCATGCTTTAAGGCCCATGCCTGCAAGGAAACATCAAGGAGAGGAGTTTCACGGGATCGAAGCAATGACTGCAGCAGAACTGGGATCATTCAGCCCCCAGCTAATGGAAATACATCTTCCTATCATATTGTCACGATGTTGTGTACAAATCTGGACCTCAGTCTAGATTTACACCTCAAAGATTTACACCTGGCACTTAGATTTTGTGCTGAGAGGAGCCGATCTGCCACGGATGGCACCAGCAACATGGGACAAAATGAGGAAAACAAGAGTGTATTTGTAACTAGAGCCTCAAAACGTATGTTTTTAAGGGGTGAGAGAGAATGCAAGTGTGCTTCATTATACGCTTCAGATGATCCAGTCTCACCGCTCATTCAAGTTCTGACTTTGACAGCTTCCCACTGTATCCTTTATATATCACCCGTTGTGACTAAGCTTGGAGGGGACATGTAATCATTAATCACCATTATGGATTTCCTCCCTTCTGTTGGGTTTGACTTACAAGCTTAGGGGCGGATCCTGCAGCCTTTACTCCTTCCTGGAGCCCTTTGCCCAAGCAGCCAGCCCTACTTCACTCACGGAGAGCTCGAAGAGCCGCAGCATCCGTGGGATCGGACACCAACTTTCTTACACCGGCGTTCCATTCAAATATGCAGTGGCTCTTAATCCTTAGCAGGAATTAAGGGGAAGTTTCAACACTGCATTATTGAATTAAAAGGTTACAATCTGCCACGAGATGACTTAAGCAGGACTCAGGAGTATGTGTCTGTTAATTTTAATGCTCTGTCTCAAAGTATGGAACCCTGGACATTTCCAGCATCATATTTAAAACATGGTACATCTACTAATACGTGATCTGGTGCATTAATGGACCAAATTAAGTTACAGGTATGAATTTTACATAAAACGGATTAATATTATATGTCATGGAGGAATTTTAAATACTCCATCTCCATGCATTTTTAATAGTTATGTGCTCTAATTTAATGTTCCCTGGCACTGCTTTGCTTGCAGTCCCTAAACCCTCCTCCTTCCTTCCCACACCCTCCTCCCTCTCAAGTTTTGCCTGGGATTTTCCCTGCCTTTAAACCGGCATCCCCTCAAAAAAATAGATCTGTGAATCGGGATGAAACCGGGAGGGGATAAAAGCGCGTTTCCCGGCCGGGGCAGCAGCCCGGGTGGGTCGGGGTGGGCGCAGCCGCCCTGCCGCGGGGGAGCGGCGCCGGGAGCCGCTGGGCGGTGGGTCCCGCCCGCATTCCCGCAGTGCTTCCTCCCGGGGACCGGCAATGGGAACGGCAATGGGAACGGCAATGGGAACGGGACCGCCTCCTCGTCCTCCTCGTCCTCCTCCTCCTCCTCCTCCTCCTCCTCCTCCTCCCTGCCGCTCCGCCATTGGCCAGCGCCGCGCGGGGGGCGTGGCTAGGGCAGCCGCGCGCGAACGGCTTCGCGGTTCTCGGGCACGGCCGCGGCGGGGAAGCGAGGCGGGCGGGCGGGCGCCACTGTAGCCCAGGTGGCCTCGCTGTCCCCGTTGTCCCCACTGTCACAGCTGTCCCCTCTGTCCCCACTATCCTCCTTGTCCCCGCTGTCCCCACTATCCTCCTTGTCCCCGCTGTCCCCACTGTCCCCCTTGTCCCCACTGTCCCTGCTGTCCCCCTTGTCCCCACTGTCCTTGCTGTCCCCACTGTCCCCGCTGTCCCCGCTGTCCCCACTATCCTCCTTGTCCCCGCTGTCCCCACTGTCCCCGCTGTCCCCACTGGGGCGCAGAGCATCCCCCCTGTCCCCCTGTCCTGGGCCACACCTCGCCCCACGCCCCTGGTGTCGCGGTGCTGTCAGTGAGGATGGTCAGCTCGTCGCATCACCCGTGGGTCCCGATGGAAAAGGGGTGGGAAGGGCTGGAGCTTTGTCTGGAGGGGGTTAGGCTGGATCTCAGGAAAAGGTTCTGCCCCCAGAGGGTGGTGGGCACTGACCAGGCTCCCCAGGGCAGTGGGCACAGCCCCAAGGGTGTGTTTGGGCAATGCTCTCAGGGACAGGGTGGGATTTTGGGGTGTTCTGTGCAGGGCCAAGAGTTGGACTGGATGGTCCTTGTGGGTCCCTTCCAGCTCAGGATATTCTGCAATTCTGTGATTTATTCCTGAGCCACTGGGGAAGCAAACCCTGCTGGCCCAGGACTGTGTGGTGGCACATCCTGGCTGAGGATGCTCCCCTGAGCTGGGCTGCAGGCAGAGGTGCTGCACGGGATGTGAGGGATGCAGCTCAACAAGCAGAAAGGAGATTCCAAGTACCATTTTGTGGCTGGAATTCCCAGTGTGATCCATAACCATGCAAAGGAGGGGTTGGAGGGGTGGCAGCTTCTGACAGCACTGGTGAGATCACTGCCTCAGCCAGTTCTCAGCTCTGGGCTTGGCAGAGCATTTGGGGTAAGGTTGAGGGCTGGAAAAACTTCCTCAAAGCCCGGCAGTCCAAGGGAATCAGCGCCGGAGGGAAGGAGCAGGGTGGCCCCGGCTCTGTGGCTGCACAGGGACAGGTGCCTCGAGCGGGAGTGTGACACAGCAGCGATGGCACAAGATCCGGCAGCGGCACACCAGAGCTCCAGGAGTTCAAATGGGGCATAAATTACAGGTTTTTTCATAGGGAGGGCAATTACCTTCCTGAGAGACGTCGTAGATTCACTGCCTTTCAAGTCTTTCAACACAGGCGAGGAGGAGTCTTCCCAAAAGAAACTCCTCTCAGGTCCAAGTGCGGGTTATTAGGGCTGATGCAAGAGCTGTGGATGTCACTGCCCCACTGGGCAGGAGGGAGGGGGGACCCCAGGGGACCTTCCTGGCATTTATCCATAGGGATCTCAGAATCAACACCAGGGCTGATCCGCACAGGTCTGACCCTGGTGTGAGGATTTGGGGTGCACCTCTGCAAATGTGGGGCTGTGAGGACCGGTGGGACTGGCTGTGACACCCAGCCCTGCTGCTGGCAGCCCCTGGGGTGTCACTGCGAGCACAGGGCATGACCCTGCTGTCCCCAGGTGTGTGTCAATGTGCTCCATCCCTCCTCCTGCATCCCGGGGCATGGCTGGAGGTCACCCCTGGCTCCGGCTGCGGGTACAGGGGTGGGTGGAAGAGCCACCCAGCTCTGATTCACCTGCCCTGAATCACCAGGCACTTCACAGGTGGGGCTTTGTCGCCGGCTCCCAGGCCTTCCAGAAGCACAAATGGAAACTGGGATACACTTGGCATCCAAATCCAGTGGGGTGGGAAGGCCGTGGGGCTGGGCAGGGAGTGCATGGACCCCCATGGGCTGTGAGGGGGGGACCAGAGGCAGCCATGTGGTCATGGCAGGGCACGGGGATCTCTTGGGAGAGCTCTCCTTTTCTTCTGCAGCCTCCTAGTGCCTGCCAGCATGGCTCCTTCTGCCTACTCCTTCTGCCTCCACCTCCTCCGTCTGAGCTGCTGCCATCAGACCCAGCACATTCCGTGCTGGAGAAGAGTGTCTGGCAGATCAGAGGCAGCTGGATCTGCTGGCCCGAGAAAGAGGGAATCACCACAGGCAAAGGCAAAGCAAAGCATCCCAGTGGAGCCCGAGTGCTCCTGGAAATTTTGGCAGGCTTGCTGGATTTTTGGCACTGCTCAAAAGCCTCTTCGTGTTCCCAGGGGGCTGTAGGTAAACCTTTGGATGTGCAGGCTCTGGATCAGGAGGGTCACTGAGGGAGCAAATAAGAAGCCCCCCACCTCTGTCTCTGCAAAACCTGGTTCTCCTTTATCCCCCTCCTAATGCTTCCCAGCGAGGTGACTGTCCCTGAGCATCCCTGTGCACTGGAGGACATCAGGGTGCAGCATTCAGTCCCTTCTGCCATTTGTATCTCCCTGCACCAGCATATGGTGTGGGAGCACGGTGGAGCAAAGGATGCCAGGGAAGGGATGAGAAGGACATCTCCCCACGGATATTCATGGAGCTGGAGGGGAAGGAAACCCTCTCTCCTGCAGACACCGCAGGCCAGGGAGTGCTGTGGGCACCTGAACTCGATGGGAGTGGGAAAACAGGAGGAGACCTGGACAGGCACATCAGCACTGGCCTATGGAGCAGCACAAACCCACCAAGTCCAGTGGCCTGAGGAATTCCTGAGCTGAAGGGCTCTAACTCAGGCAGCAGGAGCTGAAGGGATGAGTAAACAAAGCCCAAGCTGTGCACGGTGGTGTTTAGGTGCAGAGTAGCTGCTGGTGAACTATTACAAGTTCCAGGTTAATTTTAGGTGTTGCTGCTCTTCCTGTTGCACCGGCAGCTTCCAGCCTGTCCCACACCACAACACCTCGGGCAGGCTCAGCTCCTGCCACTGAGAGCTTTTGGGACAGAGATATGATGTCCATATGACATATGATGCTCCAAGGGCTGGACCCCTCTGCTCCAGAGACAGGCTGGGAGAGCTGGGAATGTTCACCTGGAGAAGAGAAGGCTCCAGGGAGACCTGAGAGCCCCTTCCAGTGCCTAAAGGGGCTCCAGGAGAGCTGGAGAGGGACTGGGGACAAAGGCCTGGAATGACAGCACAAGAGGGAATGGTTTCAAACTGAGAGAGGGCAGGGTTAGATGGGATTTTGGGAATAAATTCCTCCCTGGGAGGGTGGGCAGGCCCTGGCACAGGTTGCCCAGAGAAGCTGTGGCTGCCCCAGCTCTGGAAGTGTCCAAGGCCAGGTTGGACAGGGCTTGGAGCAACCTGGTCAGAGCATCACATGGGGCTGTGACTGGGGGCACCAGCACAGCACTGGGACACCAGTCCCATGTGCTGGTTCAGCACCAGTACAGCAGAGCAGCAGCACAGCAGGCCAGGACCAGTGCACCAGTACAAGTGGGGTAGAGAACACAGTACAGGAACTACTGCAGAGACGGCACGACGGGGCAGCACCAGTGCCCTGTGCTGCTCCTCAGCACAGCCCCAGTAACCCAGTGCCAGCCCAGTACCGGTACATCACCAGTGCCAAACCAGTACAGGACCCGTACTGGAGCAGTACCGGACCTTTGCTCGACCAGTACAGGACCCATGTCAGATCAATGCAGGACCAGTACAGAACCATAACAGGACCAGTCCAAGACCTGTGCTGGACCAGTGCATGACCAGTACATCATCAGCCCAGTACCCATGCATGACCAGTGCTGGACCAGTACAGGATCATTCCAGGACCAGTGCCGGACCAGTGCATGACCAGTACAAGACCAGCACAGGACCCGTGCATGACCAGTGTCCGGACCAGTACAGGATCAGTCCAGGACCCATGCATGACCAGTACAGGATCAGTCCAGGACCTATGCTAGACCGGTGCATGACCAGTACATGACCAGTACAAGATCAGTACAAGACTAGTACAGAACCTGTGCATGACCAGTACAGGATCAGTCCAGGACCTATGCTAGACCGGTGCTTGACCAGTACATGACCAGTACAAGATCAGTACAAGACTAGTACAGAACCTGTGCATGACCAGTACAGGATCAGTCCAGGACCCATGCTAGACCGGTGCTAGACCAGTGCATGACCAGTACAAGACCAGTACAGGACCCGTGCATGACCAGTGTCGTACCAGTGCCTCACCAGTGCCGCACGAGTGCCTCACCAGGGCCGCACCAGTACAGTCCCAGTGCCGCACCAGGGCCGCACCAGTGCCTCACCAGTGCCGCACCAGTACAGTCCCAGTGCCTCACCAGTGCCGCACCAGTACAGTCCCAGTGCCTCACCAGTGCCGCACCAGTACAGTCCCAGTGCCGCGCTGTTGGTCGTGCCCGCCCGCGCGGGGGCGCCCCCCGAGCGGTCCCCACCGCGTCGGGGGCGTCGCCGCTTTAAGGGTCGCGCGGCCGTACCAAAACAAAAGCGCGGCGCGGCCATTGGCGGGCGGGCGGGCACGTGCCGCACAGCTGGCTTCCTGCGGCCGCCGCCGCCGCTGCCGGTGCTGGTGCTGCCGGTGCTGCCCCTGCCCCTGCCCCTGCCCCGGGCCCGGCCCGGCCGCGCGGGGCCCGCTCCGACACCGACACCGGACCCGGCACCGACAGTGACACCGGCATCGGCATTGGCACCCGACCCGACACCGGACCCGGTACCGCCCGGCCCTGACAGTGACACCGGCACTGATACCGGCACCGGCACTGACACCGGCACCGACACTGACACCGGACCCCGCTCTGACACCGACACCGGCACTGATACCGGCACCGACACTAACACCGGGCCCCGCTCTGACACCGACACCGGCACCGACACCGGCACCGGCACCGATACCGCCCGGTCCCGACAGTGACACCGGCACCGACACTGACACCGGGCCCAGCTCTGACACCGGCACCGGCATTGGCACTGAAACCGGCACCGTCCCCGACACCAGACTCGGTACCGCCCGGCCCCGACACCGACACCGGCACCGATACCGGCACCATCACCATCACGGGACGCGGTACCGCCCGGCCCCGACACTGACACCGGCCCCGGCCCCGTCCCCGGCCATGGCGCACTCGGCGCCGCTCGGCCTCCTGGAGCAGGGCTGCCCCATCCAGGTGGAGCACGACCGCAAGCGCCGCCAGTTCACCGTGCGGCTCAACGGTGAGCGGGGGGAAGGGGGGCATCGCCTGCCGCCCCCCCAGACCCCGGTGCTGCCCCCCCAGACCCCGGTGCTGCCCCGCTGGGCGCCCCAGACC
>JAWWMP010000081.1:59254698-59337372 GCA_035047865.1 Dendrocincla tyrannina | reverse complement strand
CCCCGTGCGGCAGCCCGGGCGCAGGGCGCAGCCCGGCGCTGGCGGGGCGCTCCCGGCGCTGCGCTGCCTGGCCGAGCACAGCGGCTGCAAGGGGGGCCCGCCGTCGGGCGAGGAGCCGGCGGCGCTCTGCCTGCAGTGCGATATGAATGACTGCTACAGCCGCCTGAGGAAGCTGGTGCCCACCATCCCGCCCAACAAGAGGGTCAGCAAAGTGGAGATCCTGCAGCACGTCATCGACTACATCCTCGACCTGCAGCTGGCTCTGGAGACGCACCCGGCGCTGCTCCGGCAGCAGCCGCCGCCCCCCGCGCTGCACCCGGGCAGCTGCCCCACGGGCACCCCCCGGACCCCGCTGACAGCGCTCAACACTGACCCGGTAAGAGGTGCGTGGCACACGGGCAGCGCGGTGCACAGCCCCGGCGACACGGCCCCCCGCGACACATCGCCACTGCCTGGGCAGAGCCGGGGCCCGCAGCCCCCGGAGGGGGGACGGGGCGGGCGGGCAGGATGGTGGGTGCCCGCATCCCTCGGCGTGTGCCGTGTAATTACAGCCTCTCGAGGGAGGAGATGGAGCGGCGTGTTTGCACACACGGGAAGAGCCGCGCTGCTCCTGCGCTTCCCACCCTCCTTGTGCGGGGGCTGCGCGCACCGAGCGCGGCGTGTTTTGGGGGCGGGAGTCGGGGAGCATCTCCCTTCCCCGGGAAAAGCCCCGCTGGCAGCCCGGCGGTGCGGGAAGCGGCGTTCCCCGGCAACCCCGCGCCCCCGGGGCTTCCCCCGCCGGCAGCGCTGCGGAGGCCCCTTGGGTTGTCCCCTTGGGTTGTCCCCCCGGGCCCGTGTCCTCCTGGCACCCCGCGCAGCCGGGGGCATCCCCGAGCGCTCCCCGCCGGGGCGATGGAGGAAGGCGGTCTGCGGAGTGCGGGGTGCCCGTGTGGTTTGCTCCCAGCTCTAATTTGCCGTGTTTGGTTGCTGCGCAGGCAGGCTCTGTTAACAAGCCCGGGGACAGCATCCTCTGCCGCTGACCGCCGCTCCCCAGGTGAGTGCCGGGCGAAGGGGGGGACCAGAGCTCGGCGAGAAATATTTGCAGGAGGCTTTGGTGTTTTACTTTGAATTACGGGGTGGTTGTTTTATTTTCTTTAATTACCGGGTGGTTGGTTGGGTTTTTTTGGTTTTGGGGGTTTTTTTTTCCCCTTTTCTTCCCCCCGGCCAAGCAAGCCCCCTCCCCCCGGAGCGCCTCTGGCTGCGGCGTGCAGCTGCGCATCCCTCCCCTCCGCCTGGCCCAAGCCTGGGAGCTGCGGTTGTTGTTTGACCTGGTTTGTTTTGGGTTGTTGATCAAGCATGTCTTGTGTTTTGTTGGTGGCGCCAGTCGGTCTGGAGCGGAGCGGTTCACACACCCCCTCTATTCATTCCTCTCCCACAGGTGTGCGGCGGCGCCGAGCCGCGCAGAGGCAGCGCGGGGGGCGGGCGGCGGCGGGGGGGGCACCGGAGCGACGAGCCATCCAACCCCCCGAGCACTTCCCATGCTTCGCCCCGCCAGAGCCAAGCCTTTCTTTTTTCACCGTTTTGCACGTCCGTAGCGGTCCCCACACCTCTCGCCCCCCGCGGTGGTTTTTCCCCCCCCCCGCCTTTCCCCGCCCGCGGTTCCGTCTCTTCTCGTCGTTCCCGGCCAGCTGTGAGAGCGGCGGAGTGTCAGCAGGAAAAGTTGCGACTCTGCCCCGGGATAGAGGACCGAGCCTAAAGCAGACTTTTTAGAAGCGTTGTAACTCTTTATGGGACCGAGCAGCCGAATCTTGAAGCTTTACTAATCTACCAGAGCATTTGTAGATATATTTGACATCTATTGTTTAAAATAGATGGATTTTATTGGGGCCCAGGGAACTTTCTTCTCCCTGCAGGAATGTTACATATTGTATAGACAAATGAGTGACATTTCATACTGTGTATATATAGAGATGTTCTATAAGTGTGAGAAAAGTATATGCTTTAATAGACTACTGTAATTATAAAATATTTTTAATTAAATATTTTTTTGTAAATATTATAAAGGTGTGTATGTTTTTTTTAATCTGTGGGAATATCTCTTTAGAGAACCACAGCTCAAGTCCGGAGCTGCTAATATGGAAATATCTTGAATGTTTAGGACTTTTTTTTTGTCCCCAAATGTCCTTTAGACTCAAAAGTTGCAGCTATAGCTAGTGGTCCTGCATGATTGCATGAGATGTCTAATTGCGAATAAACTTGTTTGGAGTCCATACAAACGTGTTTTCCTCAATCTAGACTTAAAATGTTTGTAAGTGTATTATACATTCCGAGACTACACTTTTGTCATTTAGGTGCAGGGGTTTTTAGTGCATTCTATAAAAGTAGCAGTAAGATGTAGTGTTTTTTACTGAGAATAGGAAAACAAATTCTATCTAGTTTTTTTGCATTATGGGGGTGATGCTTTAGATCTCTAAGCAGCTTTTTTTAAAAAAAATCTGCTGTTGCATCAGATCAAGCAATTTATTCTGGAACGTCACTTAGCACCAAAAGGTTTTGTTGCAAATTTGTGTTCCTACAGCTTATTAATTGCTTAAAAACTGAAAACAGTTCTCTGCTTGCAACCAAAGGGCAAACCATTCACAAAAACAATTGCTGTTTCCTTCGTCCAAAGAATATTAATAGCGAACTGCAGAAAGGCACAGGGGCAAAGTCATTTATGATCAGTGATGTAAATTCATCTTAAAATGAACTTAAGTAGACCAAAAATCGGATAACTGCATCAAGATTATTTTTCTAGTACAAAATGACTTACATTTCACTGCAGCTGTGTTACAGTTAAAATCCTGTTTAATCTCTGTGATGTGTAACTACTACATGTGAACATTAAACTAGATTTACCTGTCTTTAACTGTGATTCTTCATCTTATTTTTTCAATCCTATGAATTTGCGCATTCTCTTTACTTTTGTTCATGTACCATTTGACGGGCGAATTCATTTTACAGCAAGCTCTTGTATGATCAAGTTGCTGACTGTAAACTTGTGTCCAGACTCAGTGAGAGATGCTCATCTTGTGTGATCCTGTGCGCTAGTGAAATGGGATTTTTCAGAGTGGGAGAATTAAGTAGGATTTAATTGGGTGCTTTGTAAATAGCTAGCCAACTGTGTGTGTAACATGGTCTGTTTGACTAAAAAAAGAGGATTTGTTTCAGATTATACAAGTGTCAAAAGTACTACAACCCGAGGGACCACTTCTATTAAGTTAAATATTTATAAGGAAATTAACTACTGGGGTCATTAGCTATTGACTACAGTGATAATGTCAACAAGATGAACATTTTCTTTATCAAAATAATTGCGTAAAGATCAAATCAAAAAGTGGCTAACACATCTGCAAACACAAGGCCTCCTGTCACTGCACATGATTTAAAGGCATGGGCATTTTATAGGCTGAGCCCACAGCTCAGGGATGGGGAGTGGGTCCTGCATTGTATTCCCCCAGCTCTGCTGTTGCAATATTAGCAATTTAATGAGCAAACTACATGTTCTTGTAAAATTAAGTCACGAATCTCTCATCCTGAGTCTCCAGCTATTTCAGTGACGGCAAGAATGCTATCAATAGCGTTTTTACTGCAAGTTGGGAGTTCTTCCATTTTTTCCCAAAGGAATGGTTTAAATTTGCATTTATTTTCGTATTATTGCTTGTAGTCTTCTGCTTGCACAGCTCAGCTTATTTTGTATACAGTTTTTCAGTAACATTAGTTCTCAATAGCCTTGTTTGTTTCTATCTACTGTTGCCAAATTAGAGTGTTCTGTTCCACAGAAGAGGAAGCAAGCAAAAGGTGCTGTCTGAAAATAAAGCATCTACCTTGTAGAGTTTCTAAGTATCAAAGCTGCTGTGTCCTGGGAGAGCTGGTAAATCACCGAGCTAAGGGAGAGCGTACCAAACCCCGGATTGTTTCAGGTCGGGGCAATCTCCCGTTGAGTTCAGCGGATTAAGGAGTTGGTTTTGCTTTTTTCGAAACTGTTGCGGTGCAACAAGTTAAGACCTTACTAAAGAGCTGTGATTTTTTTTTTCCTGTTATAAGGAGTATTCTTAAGAAGTGGGAAAGCCTGAATGTAACACTCAGAAAAGCTCTTACCACACCACTGTAATGTTGGTCTGCTTATTCCCTATGCTATGTATGAAAGTGTAAATGAGGAATATCCAATTGCTCGCTTCCTAATGGCTGGAATCAGCGCAGTCCTAAATGCAGCCATCATTATTTTTGTTTTTCAAAGATTTTGAGAGTCCTTCATTGTATTGTAATCCCATATCTCGTTTAAATCATGTTTTCCATATAGCAAAAGACGTAAATGTTTGAACAAAGGCAAATTAAAATGACCCTTTTCTTCTAATGCCTTGGATTTTCTCTTAGTCACAAAAGCATTCCTTAAAAGGAGCTTTTTGATTGTGTGATGAGAGTTGTGGTGAGGCTGCCAGATTAGGAATTAGGATACCAAATTCTGTTCCCAGCTCTGCTACTGAGGCTCTTTTGTGACCTTGAGCAAGCCACTGGCTGTCAAACAAACTTCCAGTTTTCCACTTGTACCGGTGGCAACATGTACCCATCCTTATAGAAGCAAGGAGACGAAACAGGCAAAATGCTTTCCTGTTTTATCATCTTTCTTACGGGGATTAAGTTTTAGGTAAGAAAGGAAGCCTGGGGAAAGCTGGGGTGATTACCAGGAAAGCCTTCCTAGGGAGGAGCTGGTTGGGAAATACATTGCTGGTAAAGGCAGAAAGAAACCTCCTTCATGGGACACTGGAATTGTAAAGGACTAGAAAATGGTCTCTAGGAGGAATAGATGAGGGAGCTAGGTATTTTCCATCCCTAACTCGTGTTCTGTCAGCAGAGCACAGCGATGGACACTGCTCATGTTGCATGCCTGTTTTGGGAGCTGCAGCACGGAGGTCCCAGCCCTTGCAGGTGCTAAGACTCCCCTCTGAAATTTCCAAATGCTGGGATATGTTCATTCCATACAAAACCCAAATGCCAGCTCCTGTGGCATTTTTCCTGCTGTTTCACACGGGAATGGTATTTATTTTCACTTTCTAAACCACGTAGTGTTCCTTTTAAGCAGTTGCATTTTCAGCCACAAGTGAAGCGGTCATAAGGAATGCCATAGCAGTCCTGCTGGTTGTTCTGAGAGTTAATGAATAAACCATGTATAGGATAAACAGGTTTATGCAAATGCTGAGTAGCTCTTTATTATTATTTTTATTTTCAAGGCTGTTGTAGCTGTAGAAGTCACATTTTTGTAAAACCTTTGCAGATGCAAAGAAGAAACCATGGTACAAGTCATTCAAGTAATTGTTTTAGATGCAACACAATTTACTGGCCTCTCCAGTAGTAGGGCTTTTGATATTGAACAGCGTGTTTCCAAAACAGTATGGAAAACATTCTGCTCTCCAGTCCCACAACATGTGTCCTGAAAACACAGACTAAATATATTCCCCCCGTACCCCTGCTTGCTTTCCTGCATTGGAAAATCCACCTTTTACTCTTATTCCTGGGTAAGAGAAAACTTGCATGCTGTGCCTACCAGGAGAGCCTGCTTTCCCAAATGCCCAAAGCAGGCGTGCACACACCAGCCTTTTGAGCACATCAGAGCTGAGCTGGGCACTGGCTGTCCTGGGGCTGTGCAGTGCTCTGGAGGTTGGCTGTGGGCAGTTGCCAGCCACATGCCAGCATCCTGTGGGCCAGAGCCAGTCCCTGCGCCACCATGTCCCGCCCATGCCTCCTTGACAAAAGCCTTTTTCCCCTTCACAGCCTGAAAAATAAAATTTGCAGAGAACAGGCTATGGCATAGACTGCTGTGTGATCACAGCAACAGGGACATGAGGGGGAATTTTTTTTAAGTTGCCATTCCTTCTCCTTAGCAAAACATCTGCTGGAGAAGAGCCACATCACCTATGGAGCACTGGGGAAGGAGCTGAGTGCTCTGCTCAGGCACAAGCACCCAGCTGAAGCCATCAGAAAGGTGCTGGTGGCACTGGAGGTGGCTGCTGGGCACACCAAGTACTGCAGGGTTCTGCAAATGTTCCCCTGTTTCGTTCCTCATGAAAGGTATGTGAGAGAAGGCAAGGCCACTTTCAATCAGAGCTTGGCTGTGCTGAGGCATTTGAGGACCTGTAAGCATAGCCATAAAGAGCATATCTGCACACACAAAGGTGAAAACAGTGCCAGGGTGTTGTGGTACCAGGCCTGTCCCCCATTTTGCTGTGAGGGGTATGGGCAGGGAAAGCTGAGCTTAATTCCAAATAGAGGACACAGCAATGGCTGGAATGAATTAGTCTCCATTTGTAATTTCTTGGCCTGTAGGGAGAAGAGCTGGCACCCCGGACTTTGGCACGCAGAGACAGGCACATCCCTCCACAGGATCCCTGGGCACGCAGCACTCCCCATGTGAAGTGCGACAGCAGAGCAGGATACAGGGCAGGGCAGCACTGTGTTTTCTTCCTTTGATGGGCATGGAACACACTTTGACATGGTGCGAGGGTTGGTTTTTATTTTCTTCCTTTTTTTTTCCCTTTCTCTCTTTGGACCTTCTTTTAGCCTTGGGTTTGCTTGCCTTTTCTTGGTTTCGGGGTTTTTTTCCCCCCAAAGGTTTATCAATTATCAAAGGTTTATCGACTGACAGGATACACTTGTCTCTGGTAAAAGAAGCACTTTGACAATTTTCACATGTATAATTTGCTTAAGGACCATAATAGCTTCTTCTGAGCCATGTGTCATGTAAATAAATATTCCAGCAATTTTTAACATGCATATTATGTACTCCATAGATCAATGGCTCCTTTGAAGCTCTTGCAGTTTATCATGCAAGTTCCTATTCAGACATTTTAAAATATGCATTATTTATTCAACAGGCTATCTTTTCATTCAGAAGCTGGTGTCTATATCTGTAGCAGTCTAGCATCTATGTCTTGTTTAGAATATTTAAAAATGAATATTGCTTAGTCTTTTCAGCAGGTTGGAAAGATCCCCATAAAGTGTGGTAACAGGAAAGATTGCTTTGAATGAATAAGACTGAAACATACATCCATTTTGGATCAGATTTTCAGACTTTGTCTGCTATTCCCCTTTGCCTTCTCCAGCAGCCCTGGAAACACACAGAGCCAGAAATGGGTTACACGTGTGGGCTGCAGTGCGGGTACTGAGCCCTTGAGAGGGTTTGGGAGGATGGCAGTGCCTGACCTGAGAGGGGCAGGTGGACAGGGTGCCACCACCCAAGCATCTCCCTTTGATTCAGATGTGTCTGTGCAGAGACTGAGGGATCCATCCCAGCAGGAGCATCACAGAGCTGGGGGAGCAATTATACAAAAGAACATTGCCTTCTCCAGCTTTAATGGGGAAGCACTTTCTTGGTTCCTGTGCAGGACAGGCTCACCAGGTAAGGATGAGCCAACATAAGAGCACTGCCTGGTGACCTGCCCCAGGGCTTCAAACCCCAGCAGGGCTTTTTTGGGGGCTTGGGGTGTTTTTGGGGTGCAGGGGCAGGTGTAAAGGTGCAGGGCACATGGAAGCAAAATCATACACACAGATGACCCCATGCATCTGCTGCTATTAGCCAAGGCACACCCTTTCGTGCTCTCAGAGGGTGGGGAGCAGGCAGAAGTCACATCCCCACGTCAGCAGAAAGCTGCAAGGGAAACCCAGTACGATCCCAGGTCCTTGCAGGAGCAGCCCGTGAGATAAGAGGGTCTGCGACCTCCATGCAGGCTAATGAAGGAGGAAAACCAGGGCTGAGAAAGATGCAGTTCTTATTTAAATGCAGACATCTGCAACAATAGCGTGGAGACATAAAAAATTGCTTTTAAATTCATTTGCTTGTAGTATGAAAGCTTTTGTCTAACCTTGTTTAAACAGTCCCACTCCTGTGTTTAGTTTACTGGTGTTAATAACCCCCAGAGGCTTCATCATTTGCTATTGATGAGAATACCAAAAAAAAAGAGAAAAAAAAAAAAAGGTGTTGCTGTCCAAGTAGTTAATTCTCTTTCCAAGTGCTTAAAATTCAGCATGTCCCTTCAGTTCCAAAGGTGCTAGATCTTCAAAACCAGCAAGCTGCTCACAGTCAGCTGGGAAACCCCAAGTTATTTTGGAGCACATAAAAACATTCAGTGCTGATAAATACTCACACTGTGTTTTGCATCTTCATGATCTGGGATCCCATTTACTTGACATATGCAATAAATAAAGTAATAGATAAAATATGCTCCCCGCCTCAAGGACAGTTCTCTACATAAGTTGCAGCCCAGTATAGAAACTCCTTCCAAACCAGCTGGTGCTACACATCTACCACACTTCCTCTTCTAATGCAGGGGCACCTTCTTACAGCTGACTATGAACAACATCTTTTAAACCATAATGGAAGCCTTTTAAACCACAATGGAAGCAAATATGGATAAGGATTCTAATAAGAATATAAAGTAGTAGAAATAGAGCCCTGCTTTTGCTGGAAAATGGAAATAAACCAATTTTCATTACCCTTCTTGGTGAAAAAATGTTTCTACCTAAAGCATTGGAAACTCCAGTGACTCAGCTCTTGATCAAATGCCCACCAAAGTCTTTCCATCGGCCTCAGCAGATGTCAAATGGCGAATTCACATGAATGAATGGGTACATTTAGGGCTCTGTAGTGCTCTGCTCTGCATGGACAAAATCCCATTATGCCTCCTCCAGGACTCAATTAGGAGCTACATTTTACCATTTTTTACCAATTTACTCTGGACCTACACTGTTGTCACTAGTGTAAGAAGCTGGGGGCATCCTTGGACCAAGCAGAACAGCACCAGGACACACAACTTTTACCTGCCCCTGTTCTAAAACTGTGACAGCTCTCCATGCAATGGGTTACATAGCACTCAATAGCAGCAGCAGCTCCAGCAGGGTTAAATGGTGAAGGAAATTAATCATGAGGCCAAACCCATCCCTCACTTGG
Organism: Dendrocincla tyrannina; assembly: GCA_035047865.1. NCBI lineage: Eukaryota > Metazoa > Chordata > Aves > Passeriformes > Dendrocolaptidae > Dendrocincla > Dendrocincla tyrannina. Next base: position 59,328,410 of record JAWWMP010000081.1, on the reverse strand, counting down.
CTTTGGACTATCCCCTATTGATTATAGAACCATGGAATGGTTTGGGTTTGGAAGGGACCTTAAAGATCATCTACTTCCAACTCCCCTGCCACGTGCAGGGATTACCTTCCACTAGACCAGGTTTCTCAGAGCCCCATCCAACCTGGCTTTGAAGCACCTCAAGAGTTATAACATCCTCCTTTTTCTTGCCAAATGGGTTTTGCATGGAGTTTTGCCATGAGTTTGCCCATGAGTTTAGTGGGCAGGGCAGGGCAGGGTTGGATGCTCACTGCTATCAATTTGGGGGAAGCGTGCATTGTGTTTGGTTTGTATGCTAAATATAAACAGAGCTATCAGTCAGTGTTTGCTTGGATTCATTGAAATATTAAAACAAATGCTTGTGTCTGTGTTGTAGGGCAAGGTCTTCTTTATTTTGCTGGGGCAAGAGCCGGATTGAAACAAACTGTATTTTGTTTTCTTTCAGACAGGTGTGATGGCACACCTGTGGAGCTTAAGCTTGAATAGCAACTCATAACCTTTTGTGGGTAAGGTGGGGGGCAAATCCTGCTTAACAAGGATGTCAAACTGATCTTTGTTCCCTTTTCCCGACCAAGTATCTGTGGCAACAAACTGGAGACAGGTAAACAATCAGCTTCTGCTACCACAAGCTTTCCATTTACAGTTCACCAGGAGCTCTTATTATATGAAAGGAAAGGGTGGACGTGGTGTCAACACAAGGTAATAGTAATATTATTTGAACAGGTGTGTGGGGTGTTGCTAAAGTGAGAGAACGGGTGAGCGGTAGGGAGCAGTTAGTGCAGGGCTGTGCATGTAATAACCAGAGCTCACCCGCGTTTATTATCATAACAATCATGTGTGGGGAGAGGTTTCACAATAAGCTGGTCTGATTTACCTGGTGCATTAAACCAGTTTTGTTGTTTCTCACTTCCTAACTCCTTGCTGGAAAAGAGCTCGAAAAAATACACACGCTAAAAATTTGGTGAGCAGACCCACCGTGCAGGCAGCTACAGATAGATGACCCACCAGGCCACAATTATCCCCCAGACTCTGCTCCTGCACAGGCAACTTTGCTGCTGATTTACATCGATGGAAGAGAGAAAGCAGATGAAGCACCTCAGGACTGCATTACAAAGGGATGGCAGGTTTGCGGCAAGTGTTAAGGCACCGTGGAATCGTGAGAGTCGAATACCTCAGCAGTTTTGTCTATACATCTATTCTCTGTAATGCAGTTGATTTTAATAGTGTGTATCCAGTCTGTGATGTGTTATATTGATATGTATCTGTGATTTGAATGTATATTCATCTCCGTGTGTATAGAGCTAGATGGGTATCCTTTCAGCAAGAAAACTGCACGCCACAACAGAGAATGGAAACAGTAAAAATAATCTTTTAATAATCTTTTAGATTCTGCTTTTAAGGAGGTGACTGGAATCACATTAGAAAGGATTATTGAGGTAGGTACATACCTGGCTGAAATTTGCATGCTTCCATTGTGGGAAAGTGGGAAACAAAGGGAAAAATTATACCCCGATATGCTCCCGGTGTGGAGATATATCCTATGATTCACTGGAGACAGCTATGGAGGTTACAAAACAGAAATTAAGAGACGATATAAATTACGTGAGGGTGTTCTAGACGATTAGACAACTCGCTGGTCCATTTACAGTGCTGCTCGTAGCTTTAGATCAAACCTGATGAAAGAGTGGCAAATCGTAAGCAGGGAAATTTTTCACTCCCTCCTGTCCTTAAGCCATACTTTGTTTAGAAAGATCTCAATGCGTATCCTGAGCATTTGAATATGCACCTATTGCATGCCGCCGGTTTGTGCAAACAGTAGTGGCATTATTGCAGAGGATGAATTAATCTTCCAGGCGTCCATTTGTGTTACTCAGATCAGGCAGGGTTTATTTGCAAAGGGCTGACCCCGCTTCCTGGCAGGTTTGCCCGGAGGTGCCGTGCCAGATTCCCTCCGCTGGATGCGGGAGGGTTCGGCTGGCACATCTCAGGGACCCCGGGGACTGTCACATGGCAGGGGCTGCCTCCCGAGGGATTGCAGGGCCAGTGGATGTGAGGACAGCAGTACTGAGTCCTGGGTTCCACAGCTCCTTCAGGGACTCTGGAGCGGGTACTAAAGGCTGGTAGGAAACAAGTATTCTCAAGCTTGGGTCTACATTCTTCTGGTAATGCAGCTTTAGCCCAAGGTCACACAGGAAACCTTTATTTCAAGCAGCTTGCTCCATCTTAACCAGAATTGCTACAACGTTTCCCTTTGTACAGATTTCCTTAAGTACGTGGCTAATGGCAGGGTGGCTGTCAGGGCAAATATTTTAGAAATCCCTTGTTAATCACATCAGGTGTGTGTCTTCAGTATTGCAACATCTGTTATTTGTTAGATGCAAACAGAGAATGAAAATGTGTATTTGGCCTGTCCTGGGTTCTTCTGTAACTCAGGCAACCTGGCTGAACGTGCCCAAGACAGTGCTGACAGTATGGTTATTTCAGGAGGGTAACATTGCACCAAAAGTTGAGTAGGGGGTAAACTAAAAAGTATTGCATTATGCTTGGGTGCCCTGTAGGTCTTTTTGACAATCCAGAGTGTACTTTAAATATATCTGGTTCCTTAGATTTTCCTTGTAGAAGTCAATGCTGTGCTGCTGTTCCAGCAGAGCAAACATTGTATGGGCTCTTCACAGGCAGCTGAAAGGAGCATACTTTCTTTGCATGCATGAATATTTCGCACTAGAAGGCACATATTTTGGGCTTATGTCACAAAACTGATTGTTTGCTTTGCATTAGTTTTGCCAGTTTTTAAGCAGATATGTAAGCAATCAAAAATAACAGCCTGGCAGCATTTTAAGCATAGTTTGAAGAATTTTGTTGGATTGGGACTTTAATGAGAGGGCAGGGGATTCTTTCATTACCTCAGGCACAGTTTAGCACTTCATTCATATATGGTATTTATCCGTGGTGCATCTGTCGATTATTAGTTAGCTATTGCAGTGCAAAAGTTGGTGACAAAGTGTTTGTGGTGTGCTGCAGAGACGGCACAACAGACTGTGCAAAGAATTCCTTGGACATAGATGGGATGTATTCATTAACAGCGTTGAGCCATTAAGAGCTTGTTTGGGTATGGGGGGTGCGTGTGTTTGCTTGGTTTGGTATATATAAAGTCCTAAGAACATTTCATTTCTCCCATTAACTTTATTTTTTTCAGAACGTGCGTGTATTTTGTGCCCGGCGCTTTTCACTTGCTGACATTCTTGCGCACACTTGGGAGCCGTCCCGGTCCTTTGGAGCAGCCTAAGGAAAATGCTGCCCTCTCTTGAATTTGAGGGCGCAGTGCATCTCCTGGCGGAGCTGCCCGGGGGGCGGAGGCATCGCGCTCCCGAAAGATGCTGGGGACTCCTGCGGGGCCGAGGAGGGACGGGAAAGGCAGCGCCGCATTTCATACTGTTAAACAGAGTTAGGAGAGTTGTTCTGGAGAATGCAAGTTCTCTAAAATATAAGTTCTCTCTCTTCTGAAAAAAATTGGAAAACAAGCAAAGATGCCTTACTCCATTGTGGAAATACCTTAGGCAGGGAAATTTCCTTGGCTCCTGTGCCTGAATAAAGGTGAGACCAAGCCCTGAAATTCTTTGGACTACTTTAAATGAGTCTTCATTGAACCTGAAGCAGTATCTTCGACTGACTGAGTTGTGTGTTTTGCTGAATGCCCATCCAGGTCTTGAAGTCAAAGGAAAATTTTTTGACAGGCCTTCTCTAAGGAGGAGGATGTCACTGGTCCTCTGAACCAGAGAAAAAAGCACTTAGGGTTAGTGTATGACAACCCCCAGAAGTTGCCTTTCAGTGTGGGACTGCTGATGTGGTGCCTGCAGAAACCAACACAGCACTGCCCTGAGCAGCTTGGTCAGGAGATGTGTCTCCAGCTGAAGGGAGGAGGATGTTTCTTCAGCTCTTTCTGCTCTTCACTGACAAGCATGGATAGGTCATTCTCTTCCTGCCTCTTCCTTTAAGGAGGAATATAAAGGAGAACTTGTGGAAAAGCTATTCTGGAGTAGCTTCTGCCTCCCTTTCTTCAATAGGGGCATTAAAACAAACAAACAAACAAACATACAAAAAAGCTCTCCCTTTCTCCCACCGACTCCCCTGCTCGTAGAAAGACGTGTATCTTTCTGCCGGAGGCAAGGCGTGAAAAGGAGCACTAGGTGATGTGTATGAGGGATTGCCTGTAAGCAGTCCTACAGCAAGCCACCATCACTAGGAAGGGAGGGCATGCAGGTTTTGGTGGGTATTAACGAAGAAGACACCAGTGCACACAGGAGAACCAGGTTTCCTGGATATCAGATACTGCATGAGGGGAAGGTGAAGTGGGCCATGCATTGTGGAAAAACAAAGAGATACATGCCTGCACACACAAACCCATGGGTTTTTTTTTTCTTTCCTGTTATAATTTAAAAGGTTTTTCTGAACATACAGCTCCCCACTGAGCCCTCTTACAATTTTCGGAGACTGAAAGACAGGTAAGCATCAAGGAGCGACATGCAGGCAAAATGATTGGCTAACAATAGCTGTGCATCTTGGGAGTTACATGATTTGTGCAAAAGGACATACTTCTTAATATTTATCTCACTTTTCTGCACATACAGATTTGGTTTTTTACACAAACATGAGGGTGATTAATCTCAAATGCAATCTGAATAAACAGAAGGGACCAGGCACATATATGTCAGTTGTGCTGTATACTGTCTCATCTATTAAGTAGGAGACAAAGTAATAAAAATAAACAATACAGTATTGTGTCCATTGCAACTCAGGCAGTAACAAAATATTGCCACATTTTTTTCTTATGAAGCTGGCTGTGTGGTGGCTGAAAAGACCCCGAAAGCATATAAAGCTCTTATCTTCATACATTTCCCTAAAGAATAATAGATCAGTCGGTGCTCTGATGCTGTTTTAATAATGTACAATTTACAATTCATTTGGTTACCAAGCACTCACAGTATAATTAATTTCACAGACCCTTTCTACACATTGGCATGGTTTATGGCAGTATGGAGGGGAGATGGGGAAACTCTGTTCCCCCTGCTCTCACAGCAGAGTGCCCGGGTGAGGCATCACCTGGCTCGTCTGATGGCACTCCTGCCACTGTAGGGCTGCCCAGGGCTTCATTTCCCCTTTCCTTCTGCCCCAGCTCCCTCCTGCCATTCCTGTATCCGTACATGAGAATCTCCATGGGGGATGTTCCCCAGGGGATGAGCCCAGCTCACCCTACAACACCCCAATAACACTGAGCCAGAGCTGCCCCGTCCCTTTGAGTTGCAGAGGGGCCTGAGATCTGCTGCAAGTGCAGGAGCAAAAACTAAGCTAAGCCACAGGGAAGTCTCAAGGACAAAAGGCAGGTGGTGAGCCTTTGGTGCCTCTTACCAATACCTGCCTTCACTCTTGCAGCCAGGGACAGAAAAGTCTGGCAAGGATACAGGTAGGATTCAGTCGGGAGGGACTGCCCATCAGAGACTGTCAGTGCATGAGCCCAAGCCTAATATAATTTCACGGAATCAAGACATGAAAAACAGAGGGAAAGACTCCAGAAACAGGCAGAATGCATATTGTTGGAGGTTTTATTTCCACAGTCCTGTTATTTTTCCCTTTATGGGGAATCTGTACAGTTGCCTGAGAGACTTAAATAATGGACTCTCTCTGCAATGAATGGAGCTGCTGTTCTGTGATGTCTTGCACATCAAAGCAATTTTTTTTTGAATCTGCATTTACCCCTTTGATAAAGACAACACTGGGAGGAATTCAGCCACTACAGAGAACCTGCAGGTCTGTGCATCCACCCAGAGCTGGCTTTGACAGCGGTGTATGAATTGCTATTGAAGTGGTGGTTTTCTTTCCATTACCAAATAAACAGGGGTTTCCTTTTCTGAAATTCCCCAACATTCTTCTCCTTTTTGAAGTCCCTATAAATGCACAGTGTATGTACACACATATATATGGATACTCACTTACATGAGTACATATATATGTATATGTATATGCCTGAGGGTAGAGGTTGCAGTTCGTGAAGGTTCAACACACAATCCTGGATCTAAACACACAAGTACTCCCCCTGAAGTGCAGTTTAAAGCTGGTCATACTAACTTTCTCCAACTAGAGATGCGGTTTTTTCCTTAGTTGTTTAAAAGCTGTGAAAAGATCCCATTTTCCTCCAGGGACTAAGAACATTGTAAGTCAGAGCTGTCAATGTTTGATTAACCCCTATGGGGACCTGTGTGATTTTCACAAGACATTAACTGTAAGAGGCGTTTCTCCTCTTGTGCTACCTCTGCAGCTGGCTAGTCAAGGCTCTGGCATTCAGCCTCTTGATTTGGTTTCCTAATCTCTTACTGGAACAAAGATGTGGTGAGGCAGAGACCATAAGAAACTGCTTTCACACCTTTTTTCCATATAGGATTTGGCAGCCAATTTGCCAACATCCTGAAGACCTGCAGCTCTTATTTTTTACATCCATAGATGTTTGACTCTTTTGTAAATCAGGGCATACCTATAAACAGAAGTGTAACCAAAAATATTATTAAGGATGTCATGTACCTATGTATGAAACAATCGCAACAAATATTATCAGTTATTCTTATTCACAATATAATCACAATTTTAAATCTTGTGTGGTTGATGTACCACAAGGTTTACTTCACAGTAGGGCTCAAAATCTCTCCCCTGCAGTCAGGTTTACAGGGGACTCAAAGCAATGCCCATGTTGATAATTCTATGTGTTCATAAAATTCCTGGAAATACCAGCCCGGCTGCAAGACAAAACTCTCTGCTTGGAAATTCCAGGTCTGTATCTGTCAAAGAAAAAAGAAAAAACAACCAAACAAAGCATAACATTGCTAGGAAGTATTACTTGCTTTGTAGTCAGCATTTTTTTCAATCCTGAAATCAAAGAAAAATTTCTCAGACACGAAAGCAAAATTGACAATTTTAAAACCACAATAGCTTAGCAGCATTTCAGAAATTATAGCATTTATAAAAAATACAAAGAAAAACATACTAAAATTTGATCATCTGTTTTCTTTAAAAAGAAAAATTATCTGGCAATCAAATCCAAACAGCAGCTAAACCAATTCTCTTGCTTTTATGACCCCTTGGGGAAGGAGGAGTCTCTTCTTGTTTCTTAGTATTGAATATGAGCTGGACACAAGATGGCCTTTGCAGTGGAAAGGAAGTCAGGGCTCCAGGCTGGTGTCCACGTCATGCCTGGTCAGTGCTGTTACACACCTTCCCTCCAGTTCCCTCCTCCTGAACCCGTGGGCTCCAGAAGGGTAGATGCACTCTGATAAGGAGGCCAGCTGGCACACGGTGGCCCACATCCATTCTCCTAATCCTCCTTCCCTCCCAAAGTGCCTGTTGGGAACGATCCCTGGCAAGTGTCCACCCAGAGCTGTGTTCAGGGATGGCTGGGGAGAGTCATACTTGACCCAAGTGAACACCATGCCAAGGGCTGCTCTAACGATTTAACAATCCGGAAAATTGAGCTGCAGCACCTGGGCACGTTCCCTGGCACTGCTTGCCTGACTCTCTGCTTGTGGCCAAACAGAGCAAGCCGATTGATAAAATACCAATATAATAGCCCTGTCGGTGCAGGGATGCATGTTGAGATGTGTGACAGCAGCATTCCACATGCCAGCCCAAACATTGCGCTGAAGTTTTGCAAATGAAATAATAAATGTTGTGATTGGTTTTAAAAGAGAGCCTAAAATTTGCCAAAAAAAGGGAGTCGAATGCCCAAGTAGAAGGCAAGTCAAGATAATACTTAAGTGGCTTATTCATGAAAAGCTACCACTTGACTTTCCACAGCAAACTTGCCAGCTTAAAGCTTCATGGAAGGAATGCAAAACAGCCAGGCAAAGCTCAAAGAAAAAAAAAGTGTATTTTCAGTCAAGGACAAAATAATCATATCATCCTGAGCTGTGACAGGCCAACTTACTTAGCTTTGATTTTGCCAGCACAACTACCTGGCGCTTTCTGTGATCAAGATGCCCACAGCTGTAATCTAATGTGATCTGGAGCTTAGTCACTGATCACAGCTGTGTAATTTCAGGTAACATGCTTCCCTTGTTTAGTTTTGTTTAACATTGTTAAATATATAGTCAGACCATCTGCACAGTATTTTTTTAAATTGGAAATTACAACCATAACTTCCTTTTTATATATCAATAAACTAAATAGCAAAATTTCAAAGGGATCCTTCTCTACCAAACAGTGAAGCAGAATGTTTGTCCCACGCCACACCATTGCCTAATTGCACACTAATTGGACAAACGTGATTAAATATTTCAAGATCTTCACTAATTGCCTCTATTTTAGCTTTAAAATTTGCTTGCCACCAACAAATTTAATGACACTGGTGTCTAGTCATCAGCAAAAAGCCCAAGAGTTGCTCTTTAAAATGTACCTAGTCAGAATATTTACTGATTGTGCATTGTTGTTTCCAATGTAGCTTAATTAGAAATCCAATCAGTTCTCCAAGTCTAATTATACTTGATTTGTAGATTCAGACTATGATACATAATGAAGCTAAGCAGCTAACAGTAAACGTGCTTGAAATGTAACAATAAGAGAAATATTTTTAATGCATGCCTTGTTATCATTTTAGAAACTCCGAGTAATATATGAGATCAAACACAAAGGGAAATACAGAGATTTATGACTCAATAGATTTTAAAAAAGCCCATGTTTTATCCTGCAGCAATATAACTGGCGTATGTTTAGTGTTTAAAAATATTTCCTTTGTTTGTTTACTTATTTGTTTGAGCAAGATAGCAACACATATTGATGCGATGTCTGCACTTGGTTGCATTCATCTTACATGCCATTATTTTTGCCCTGTACTTTAAATGGCATTATGCATCAGAAGCTGGGATCTGGGTTAGACATGGTTACTAAGGCAGCAGCTCCCTTTAGCTGAGTCCCTACATCTTCAATGCACCCTTAATTTACTCTTCTCTGTGAGAAATATCCTTTAGGGGCCAAGGGCCAGATGTTTCTTTTTATTCCATGCTGTGCAGGGAAACACATCTGCTCTGCTATTATTTCTTACCTCAGTCCCACAGTGTGAACATTGCAGCTGCAGCCTTACACCCGTGCTGTAGGATCAAACTAATAGCATCTCACTTTTTGTATCGCCTACAATGGTCTTTTATTAGGATTTTTGTGTAGTAGCAAACATTTGGATCACGCTTAAGTAATGAGCAGCACAAACATTTTCTGAAGAACAGGCAAAACTTGAAGGAAGAAGAGGAGGAGGAGGAAGGATGTCCAATCATGCCAAGACTTGTGGTTGGTTTCCAGTGTTTCCAAGAGAGGAATCCACCAGCAGAAACACTTTTCTGTTTAGCAAACTACAGAGTTACCCATGGGCTTTTCAGATGTCAGCTTATTTCATTGCTACCTCCCTAGTGTGGAGGTATTTGACATTGTCTGCTTCTTGTTTGGGCCCATTTGTTGCTCCTAAAGGGCTCACTGAAGGACACAAAGCTTGCTGTTTGGGGACTTCAGTTTGGTGTGGAAGAGACCCTTTCTTCACTAGAAATTTTTAGGAGTCTACAGATTAGGAACAGTTAAAAACCACCTGGATTATTTCATATGGAAAGAAACACCTTTAAACCTGTGATGGAAAGTGTCATGATACCAGAATCCATGTGAGGAGAGGAGGAGCAAGGTAGGCAGCAATCACCTTCAAGCAGTCTTGGGCCAAGATCTTCTCAAGGCTTCAGCAGAAGGAAATTCAAGCTCACTGACCCTTCCCTTTTTAGAGTGGACTCCCAGGGCTTTATGCAGCTCAGGATATTCAAATCTCTTCTTAAATCAAAACCCAGTCTTTTGCTGCAGAGAAAAAGCACAGCCAACTGGCAAGTCTTTGTGTGGGGCCTCCAGGAGACAAATGCTGAGAGCTCACCCTGCTAATTGCTGCAGCTCTAGAAGGAGCTAATTAATAAATCTGCCCATGGATAAGAGTTGTTCCCCAAGTTGTGGCAACACCACTGAGAATATGAAGGATGGGAAGAGGAAGGAGAAGAAGGCAAGAGGGCAAAAATAGGGAAGGAAACAATGAGGTTAATGTTAAGTTCTTCTCAGTAATAAATGCAGTGCATCAAGTAAAGCAGGAACTAAGAGAAAAGTAAACAGAGAGTTCCTGGTGAAGTTGTATGGCTTAGCTATGGGCAATGCAATGATGCTGCCGTGTGGTATCATGGTTTTAAAGGCTCAGAATGCCACCTCAGTGGGGTAAGACATCACGGGGCACATCCCAGCTTGCTGGGAGCTCAGGGAGCTGTGGAGCCACGAGGTGGCTGGAAGAACAGCCCAGCTTCCCTGCCTGATGCCCCAGATCTGCTGAACCGCCTGGCCGCAGCAAGCTGATGGTCTGCCACTGGTTTTTGGGGGCTCTGCTGGGAAATGGCCCTGCCTGCTGGCAGTGTGACCTGTTGGATGCAGCCCAGGATGAGCTGGCAGGTGATGTTGGCTCCCACATGGGCTTCTCCCCAGCCTCGCTGGCACCAGGGCACGGCCACAGCACTTTCTGCTGAAAGCCAACACTCACCAGCTTCCCAGAGCACTCCGGGGATGGAGAGCCCTGAACAGCAGCTGACTATTGTTTTCAGCCTTCCAGCGTGGTATTTTGTGCCATAGACAACGAGATAAATCTCAATTTTTTATTGTTTTCATAGTAACCATTGCAAGTGTTCTTTAAAGAACAAAAACTGTGAGACGGAGGTAATAAAAACTTAGCCCTGCTTTAGCAACGGCATTTAAAGTATTTTTAATATGTTGTTCTACTTAATTTATTGAGTCCAGGGGTTGGGTTCCTCCTCACCTCTCTTCTCTGCCCTTTAAATAGACATCAGCAAGGACAAACTTTTTGAAAACCAGCAGAATAAAATATTTCACTCACATCCCCCACACTAACCAGTGTTCAATATTTTATCTTTCCTTACTTTTTTTTCTTCTTTTTTTTTGCATCCGTGTGCAATCAGCCTTGAAAATTTCCTTTGCCTTCAATTCTTTTCCCTTTGATGGTATTCAGATTGCAGGCTGTGCCTTGGCCCCTCATGCCACGCCATCTCCTATTTATATTATTAAAATGCAGCACTTGCTTTTTCATTTTGCTCTGTTTACAGGGTATTGCTTTTATTGATTAATGTCTCAGACTCAAGTAAAATGCTAATCACACAGGGGAAAAAATTGTATAATACTCAATATGCTGATCTGTGTTGCTTGGCATTGGACGTAGCTCACTAACTTAGCTCTGATTTCAGCTTCAAATTTTAAACAACTTCACCCCATGAATGCAGTGCCTGAAAACCTGGACCTCCTTGGCCAAGGGATACAATATGTTCCCATTCTGTGTTCATACCACGAGGCACGTCAGGCCCAGAGGGAAAAAGGTCTTGAAAAATCACATATTTAGCTTAGTTTGCTTAGATCTATGATTTTCAGACTCATTTATATTTATCTATTTCCTGCCAGCATGGTGACTGCCACATACTCCCTCCTTAGGACAAGTCTAACACAAGAGTGTGTGTTCTGGCAGCCGTGATAATAAATAGCAAGCTGTCTTGGAAAAACAAATCAAACCCAGAAATGCAATCCTAGAGATACAGCAGATCTCTCTCTGCTCCTGTAGCACCAGCAGGTGACCAGACCCTGCCATGGTGCCTCTCCAGTGCCAGCCAAGTGTTTAAGGAGGACGACAAGTGCCAGCTCTCTCAGCATCAACAGCAAGACTGAATTTTGGTGCACCAAAGAGGGGGCAAGGTCTCCTTCACTGCCCCAAGGAGATCAGGCTTTTGATTACCTTTTCTGTAAGCTCTTCCACATCCTGGAATGCCACCTGTAATACTGCATCCAGCTCTGGGGTCCCCAACAAAAAGTCCAGATGTAGACATGTTGGAATAAGACCACAGGAGGGCCTCTAAGATAATTTAAGGGGTGGAGCACATTTCCTATGGAAAGGCAGGCTGAGAGTTGTAGCTGTTCAGCCTGGGAAAAGGAGAGTTTTGGGGAGACCTTAGAGAACTCCTCCAAGTATCTAAAGGGGGCACACAGGAAGGCTGGAGAGTGACTTTTGCCAGGGGCATGTAGTGATAAAACAAGGGGGAATGGCTTTAAGCTGAAAGAGGTTAGGATATTAGGAAGGAATTCTTTACTGTGAGCGTGGTGAGGCAGGCACTGGAATGTGTTGCCCTCAGAAGCTGTGGATGCCCCATCCCCGGAGGTGTTCAAGGCCAGGCTAGGTGGGACTCCGAGCAACTTGGTCTAGAGGAAGGTGCCCCTGCACAGGACAGGAGGGGTTGCAACTAGATGATCTTTAAGATTCCGGTCCCTTCCAACCCAAATGATTCCATGATTCCATGATCCCCTTTCTAAGCAACAATCACAGGCAAAGAAAGTATAGATGTGAGCAAGAGCTGCCCCTCGTCCACTGCCAGCTGGGGGAGCAGCAAGTGCCACAGGCTCCGTCTCACAGAGATGTGTCCCTGCACACACCTGTGTTTCCCTGCATGCAGCCACAAGAAGCTGATAAGGCTGTCTGTGTGCCAAGAGATGATGTGTCAGTCTCTGCTGGTTCAGGACCCGTGTGATTGAGGCCCCAATTACAGCAAGCTCTCAAATGTATTTTAAATCCTGTCTTCACCTCAGCGTGCGCTTACACCAGTGCTAACCCAGGAACAAACGCTCAAATTATATTCCCTTCAGCAGGATGTAAGCAAGAGCTTCAACTCAAATATGGGTGTACATCCTAACTTAAACAGTGGTGCTTTCCTGATGCAGGATGTAAGAAGTGACACAAATAAACAGTGTAAAACATTTCATCATCAAAAATCCTTTTTGGTGGTGCAGTGTGATTGTGAGCAGTTTTTCTCTGCTTCAGGTCTTTGTAATCCATATATCCTGTAGAAACAAAGCTAAGTTGACTTTAGAAAGTGTTCAGAGACTGGAAGAGGTTAATTGATGCTTTTATTTTTCTCCAAACCAGAGAGCTTTCTTTTTTAAAAAAGCTATTTTATACTTTTCCCATTATACTCTCTTTTTTTCCCCCTTTTCGTCCTATTAATAAGGTCTGGCCCTCTTTAACATGCAACAAGAGCCTAATGAGCCGTGCAGGCTTCTGTAATTTCTTCACTGTTGAAAATGCCTGGCACTAATCTACACCATTTATACTAATAAGAGGTGTATCAGCTGATATTTGGTGCAATGGAAACATTTTAAGTATATTTGATTGAATTGCAGGTAGAAATGTCTCACAAAGCTTATGTTGCTGTTGAAATCGATGCCCTACAAGTATCACAGAGCTCTGTGTGTGGCACAGCACACACAGTGCACAGGACTGTGCAGAAAACACAGTGGGGAAAAACATCTGAAGCCAAATAATAGATTGGCTTTATATTTCATGTAAACATGTCAGAAAGATACTGCAGGAAAATCATAGCCATTTTTTTTTCTCTGCACTGTGTTTACGGTTTGCAATAACAATGAAGAGCTGACCTAAAATATGATGTCACATTTTATACTAAGTGGACATTAATTAATGCTAAATTGCAGGAGAACTCATCAGGAGTTTATGCTTTACATATGTAGGCATAACACAACAATTCAGCAGGATTAATGATCTTCCAGTGAACAGCCAGGATTTACATGTGGAAAAATGGGGGGAAGGAGAAATGCATGCCTTAGAATTAGTTTTTCCACTGTTCTCAGTTGTGAGCTTTACATGTGCATTTCTCCACTGCCTCATCAATAGCACTTAACTCTGACACTAATTCCAGCTGCAGAAGTGCTGGTGCAGCTACAACACTCGAAGGGTGTAAGTGAGATGAGGTTCTTTGGGAGGGGTGGTATCTCTTATTAGAGGAGCAGCTGCAGCTGGAAAAAGTGGACAAGTTTTGGGTGCAATTTCTCTTAGTTTTGAATCAAAGGCTGCAAATGGCTTTCCATGTCAAGCCTGCAGAAAGGCTCTGTGCCTGAAACTTTTTCCAGTTAAATCAGTCAATCTAACAAAAGCCAGTCTCTTTTCTTTCATACATCTCTTTATGCACGTATTTTAGGAGGGTGGGAAGTATTATCATCTCTGCTTCAAAGATGATGAAACAGAGAAGCTGGGATGGACTGGACTGAACCCCAGACATGGTGAGTGCCTGAGTGAGAGAAGTCCACCTTCCTTCCTCTGCCTGCTACGTGAAGACAAAAACATCCAGGAGAGGGGATTGCACTGGTTCATATTCCTGAAGATGTGCCCCAGGCACATAGTTACCCTGTGGTTTTGGAAATACAAATTCATACCTCCAATTTAATAGGAAACACAAGCACGCACTGTGGTATCCTATTTAAGTGTCCTCCTATCTGCCAAGTGGTGGAAATAGAGCTGACGACTCCCCAGAGGCTGCAAATTCACTCTTTTCAAGAAAGAAGGAATAAAGGAGTGGAATAGCAGGCTCGGGAGAATGAATATGGCACGATCCCAACCTCAGCGTATGGAGAGGTGGCATGTGGCCAGTGTCCTTTGCAGCATATGGATCAGGTGGTCCAGCTGTGAGGGATGCCATAAGGTGGTCTTCAGCCAGATTTAGAACTTAGGTGGGAGATTTTCTCCTCTCAGCAGGATGTGACCTGTTACTGATACTGGTGTCAAATGTCCCTCCTATTTTAGCAAGCCTTGTCTAGAGGTCACCTCTCCCAGGCACACTGTTGTCCTTCAAATTTCTTTGTCTATCTGTGTCAAGAGAGGTGTGAAGAGGCATCCCGACACCAGTGTCAAGGACATATCACAAGGCCCATCTCTGGAGCTGAGCTGCAAAGGAGGGCTTTGAAGCTCACTGACTGGGAGGTGTGGAGGCTTGGTGAGGTCCCTTGTGACTGTGACAAAAATGAAAAGGATATTATTCTATTGAATAAGGCCTCTGGCATCTCCAGGCCGTGTTTCCCTTCCAGGAGCACTTTTACTGGAAGCTGTGTGAAGCACTGTGGTGGGTGGCTGCAGGATCTCCTGCTTAAATATCTTTCTGATCTTTAAGGAAGCAGTGTCACTCAAAGCACAAGCGTAGATGTCCTTCCACCTCAGGCAGAAGCCCCATGAATGTTCTCGATTTCCACCTATGAGAAAAGACCTTGGTCAGGTCAGGTCAGGTCTTGGTACATCCTTCCTTCAAAGCGATCCTGGGGAAGGGAATTGGAAGAACCTGTTGTGCAGTGGGGGAAGAAAAGGCCTGTCTCTGTCATTTGTGGTCATAGAGTCTGTTTACAAAGCTAAGCACAATTGTGTTTGTCAATTATGTAGAAATGTTAATAATAGCACTTTTCTCAGCTTTGTTGTTCTGTGGCCATGCCCTCCTCTTGTGCTCATTTTCTGTGCAAGGTAACCATCATAACCATGGCAATGATCTTCCTCTGGAAAACTCTAGGTGCACTTTTTAATCAAATATTTGAATCAATTATTTTAATCATATATTTTTGCCCACCTCCCAATCTGGAGATAGTATCCAGGGGAGTCCAAACCCACAGTTATATTATAAGGTCTGCATTATTGTTTCTGTTTGTCCTTTGTACTTTAACACCTTGAGCACAGATTTTCACTGCTCGCCTGTTCCTCAGACTCTCCTCAAACCAAAAGTCAGGTCTCTTTTCTCACTTATTGAGGCTAATTTAGAACCCACCGATGCACATGAGCAGTTAAAACATTTCTTTTAAAAGTAGGTTTTGTATTTTTTTAAAGTGAGGTTTATGTGCCACTGACCTGCCTGTTTGCCCTGTCCACTCTGAAATTGTCCCCTGTGTCCCTATCCTGGATGGTCACCAGTAATTTCTCACTTGCTCCTTGCTCCATCACCACTGCTCTGGCTGTCTGCATATCCTAGATCAAGTCTAAGACACCAGCCATGGTCCCAGTTCCTCCTTGCTGCCAACACTCTATGAATACACAGCAAGAGGATGAGAAAGAAGGAAAACCCCTGCCCTGCGTGCTTTTATTCCTCTGCCATAGCCAAGTGATTGGGGTCCCCCAGTGCCCAGGGCACGGTGAGGCAGCAGCCCCGTGGAAGGGCTGAGCATCCCTTTGCCGGCTCCGAGCAGGCTCAGGGCTGCCTGCACCTGACCCGCGGGGGCTCCGCATCACACAAAAGAATAATTGCACATGCAGACAGACGAGCAGCCCAGCCAGCAGCAAACTCAGCTCAGCGCTTGCCACAGCGCTCCGAGCTGCTGGTGTTTTCCACGCACTACGTTCCCTTAAATATTCAGGGAAGGTCATAGCAATCCGTGTTGTAATGATCCCTCTCCTATCGCTTGCTTTTTCTGACATTGCTGTAGCAATCCTGCTATTTTTCTGGCGCTGAATAAACGGCTATTCAGCCTCTCTTTCCCTCCTCAAATCCGGAGAAATGCCCTTTGATTTATCCTCTCAGCATTTGTAGCTCTGGGTGCAGATTGAATTGTGGGCTGTCTGGGTCTGTAACTCATCCCCCGGACAATTACTGGACACACACATCCCGGCACCTCTCTCCTCTTAACCTTCACCAGCCTAAGTGTGTTAACTCCCCGGAGATTATCAGCCTGTCGGAAGGTGTGATTGAAATGAGCTCGGCTCCTCTCGAGAAGGCGGTGCCCCAGCCTTCTAAATCACCGGCTCTAATCTTGAGCACTTAAGCAAAAACAAACAAAATAATCTTCTAGGGAACACTAATAGCGCAATGTCAATACTCACATCATGTGTGTCAACTGCCCTATTAATTATTATCATTACCTGCCTTCAGAAATTGAATGCAACTGCAGTTCTAGCACTGTGGGAAACCAGCATTAATTGGGGAAAAGCCTACAGAAGCATCTCTCTGTATTTGCATGTTTCTCCTCTCTCCCTGCATGCTCATACAACACAAATATACCCCCTAACCTGCTCTACTTCGCATGCACGTATGTAGGCACGCATATATTTTGTATAAACTCTGTGCAACCCGCTAAAGTAGTTGAGAACGACACCTTCTTCCTCCGCAGCTTTTTCTGCAAATGTTGCTGTACATCCTTAGCCTGCTATTGAAGTGCACGCAGCCATACACTCGGCGAGGATGTGTCTTCTGCCCTGTGTCTTGACATTTCCCGACAGATGTTGGCTAATGTGGTTGTGGAAGGTTCACTGTGGATGCAGTGAGCCCAATAAATCTTCCTCTTAAATGCAGACACTCCACCATCCCAGCATCTTATACCTATAATACATTTTAATTACTTGGCTATTCAAATTATACTAAATTAGATCTGCACGGAGCTGCATCGCGGATTTCTCAATTTACATTTAATCCACAGCAAACAAAATAATTAAAAAAAAAAAAAAAAGAATTGCAAGCACACTTTTTATTGGAACTTGCTGGAGCTACTGAAGTCTGATACCTTTAAAATTATTAAGTGACAAAGATTACTAGCACTAAGGTTCTACTTTGCTTCCCCATTAGCCATTTAGGTGACAGCTGCTGTATTACACATAAAGATGAACCATTCCTTGAGGGATGATAGTGGTTCCGCTGTGACACTACTGGCATAAAGCATTATCAGACCATAGCTGTGCTTAGAGCCATCACAGTCTCCTAGGCACCTATCAGTACCCTCATTATCTGCATCACAGAGTGTCTAGAAAGAACACTGCCAGGCTTCACAGCTTTGCAGCTCATTTGAGGAGCGGAAATTAAACATCCCAGGAGAAAAAACAGGCACATTGTAACAGCACCAGTGCTGTACACACATAACATGTTGACTGCTGTTGCGCTGACTTCTGTCTCATTAATTTAATAGGCTCCTGGATTGGGGATGGAGAGGTGGAGAGGCAGCCTTTACAAGCAGATTACTGAGCAGGGCTCTCCGCGCTGATTGCGAATCCAGATCAGAGAACTTACACGGGGCACCGGCACACTTCAGATGTCCGCCCTGATTCCTGCAGCTGCCATGTGGTGAAATAAAGCAGAGAGAGGCAGAAAAATTAGTGTATCACGTATGTCACCTCTGCTTAGGTCATCCTGGACCCCCGTGTGAAGCAAAGGAAAGCAGCACAGGTGCCTTTTCAGGCAGTATCTGTAGCTGCATGCCTGTGTGAGGGTTAATGGGAGTGTTTTTAAGTGGGGATTGCTGCATTCAGGCTGGGTTCTGTCAGCAGGAGCGACCCTGCAGCAGCTCTGCTCGTCAAAAGGCGCTGCTTTGCGTCCTTCCTCTGAAAAAGTGACATTCACTCACATGGTGATGTCCAGCAAAAGGCAAAGCACTCGCTGAGGCTTCTGTAGGGCCCGAGTGGAGCATACATCTCCTGACAGCCAAGGGGTGACTTGCCCCCTGAATCAATACGTTTAAGCAGCTCTCACTGAGTGTGTGCCAGGGAAGAAAAATGGACATGGGCTTCCATTCGGTTCCCTAGCCAAATTTTACATCCAGTAGCACCTGAAGGAATTTGGAGATGTAAAAATGGTCTGTTTCGTTCTAGTGAGTTACTGCAGGTGATCTCATGCTCTTCTGTACATGTACATTGATAAGAACATCATAGGAGGTGTCAGTGGATGCAGGACTGCTCTGCAAATGTATACATTGTGAGAGATGTTCATTAAAGTGATCTCTTTGCCAACAGGGTGCTTGGCTGTGTGTGTGTCTCTGTTACCTTTATTTGTTTGGATGGGTGAGAGAAGAGAAGATAGAAAGAAGGTGAAGTCATTTTTACAGTCTCTGCAAAGCAACTGCACCCCTCATGTAATAGCCAAGTCGCTCGGACCCCACTGTTTTCCCCCCTGAGGTTGTTTAGGAGCCCCTCAAATGCCCCTGGGTTCATGCTCAGTATGAGCCTACAGTATGTACATATAGATTCATAGAATCACTTAGGTTCTAAAAGATCTTTAAGATACTGCAGATTTTTTTTCCTGGATCATAAAAAATACAGAAGCTGCATTATCTAAAAGAACATACAAACAAGTGACAGCATGAAGAGCAGTTGGGAATCTTGTTTAGAAGTGGAGTATATTGCCAAAGGAATTGCACTTTGTGGAGCTATTAAAGAAGAGACACATGCACACAGATAATCTCAGCATTTTAAATACATCCCCACCACTTGGAAGTGTTGCGGGTCCCTGTGTCTATACACTTTTTTGGGAGTCCCACAGCAAAGAAGAATGGAAAGTTCCCTAAGTGTCTCACTTAATGGCATTCAAAGAGGTATATTATGATTTTTGAAACTGTGCAAACGAGCAGGAATGAGTATCCCAGGAAAACCTTTTCAGAATTTTGCCCCAACAACAGATTCCTAGGAATCATCTTCCCAAAAGTTGATAGCAGTTACAGACATTCCTCTTACTCGCTTGAGATTTGCTCTGTCTTAAAGAAGCAAACACACTTTGTGGTTTTTCTCCACAGGTTCTTGTAAGTGCACTTCCTATGATAAGCAATGTACTCTCAGCTGCTTCTACATTGCCCCTGTGCTCAGCTTTTGGGCTGATATGTTCTATCCCTTACAGCTTGTAAATCCAATAATCAATGTTAGATTTGTTGTACCTTTGTGTTTTAGAATTAGGCAAGGGAACATGAGCTGGGGAATGGTACACGTTTGTGAAATAACACTCCTTTTCCAGACACAGAGAAACAACCTTGTTCTAAACTCACAAGCATGGATGTGGGAATTATAATGTGGAATTGCTGATAAATGGTCCAAAATATGGCAAGAAACATATGTTTCAACACCCCCACTGTTACCTTACATTCCTATCTTTTCATTCTGCAGTGTCTGTCCCCTCATCAGATAATTCTGGACAATGCACACCAGGGCAACCATGCATGTAACACTGTCTAGGAATCTGTGTCCACATGCTGGACAAAGGTGTCTGGGGCAAGCGTACAGGCTCACTGCACATATCTCTGCAGCTTCCAGCCCATGCCTCTGTCAGACACCAACGTCCCCTGGCCATTCAGTGGGACTGGGATGCAAAGTATTGAGAATCACTGATTTATGCCTTGAACTCTCTGTTTATAGATTATCCTTGGAAGAACCGGTTCATTTAAAGCAAGGGCACAGACAGGTGTTTTCTCTGTGGGCTTTTCAAACTCCAGAGAAGGCAGAAGGCTTAAGGATTTTGGAAAGAGGGGATAAAGGTTTGCATAAGTCTGAGATTCCTCTGTGCCATTATGTAAGGTGGCTGGCATCTGATTTGAGGTGCACAGGTATCACTGCAGACCAATCCTCACTGATTTAGGTGGTGTTATGGAATATTTACACGAGTATAACTGAAGGATTCTTTTATTTTGAAACTGTTCTGGGCCAAACCCTGGTAGAAAACATGTAGGAATTAATATAAACTTATTGCCCCTCTATTAATTTCCAGGGACAGACCCATTCCTTTCTATTCCAGCTTGCAATTGCTCCCAAGGTACTAAGCTTAAAAAAGCCAGCTTTGCCCATCTGAGAGGTGATTGAAGTCATGTCTTCTTCATTCTTGGTGTCTTAAACTCCCAAGGAAATGGGTTGCTATTTTGCCCATATCATCCAAGAACATAGCAATTCTGATAGAAATTAAAATGGAAGATTGTTTAGACAATCTTCTTCTGTGGACTGCACTTTTCCTGCCTAACCAACTAGAATATGACCTGCCTAACCAGCTTAGTCTGAATGCAATCTCTATTTTGCAAGGTTTGCACTAAAAGCAGAAAATTTGCTTTGCCTATTTTTCCTTTTGAGTATGTCACCTGGAGCCCCAGATATTGTTTTTCTCTTTCTTTCTCTGGCTCTCTCTTTGAAGAATTTATGCTGTATGAATTAAAATATCTGCTGGGAGAATTCATGATTTTTTTTGTCAGTTTATAATCAGTGTTCTTATTAATGCTGTCTAATTAATTTGTTTTAGAAACACATACCAAACGCACGCTTTTAAAAAAAGCCCCAAAACAAAACACACACACAAAAGAAATACCAAACTATGTACAGATCTTGCAGGAATGGGAAGAAAATAAAGAAAAACAACAAACTTTGCAGTCAGCTCTTGTGTGCTGGATTCTTCCAGACTCACAGCTGCTCGAATGTCTTCTGCCAGCTGAGTGAAGAGTTTGATGTGATAACAAAAGAGCTTCCCTGGACAAGCCAAAAATACGTCTGTAGCACAGCAGCTGACCAGCTCAGCAGCACGGGTCACTGCAAGCACAAACTGCCTGCTTCTCTATTCATCCCTCGCTAAATGCTGAGTCAAGTTTAAGGGCACAGACCGCATTCAGACCATTCATCACCGTCGCCACAACCACTTCTGGCCCTTGATTTTGCAGGAAACACCAGGCAAGAGATACTCTGGGTCACACGTAGTTCTCTTGAAATTAAACACCGAAATCTGAATGCCCAGAAACGCTGCAGAGGCTCCTGAATACGGTCCTGAGTCCTGTGAAGGGTCTTTGGTGACCTGGGGCTCAGGCTCCCTTCTGTTTGCAGGACACTATTGCTGGTGCATTCTGACAAGTGACAGCCACCAGGAGCTGTTTTGCTGAGCTCCAAGACCCAAACATGCACCCCCAGCCCCACTTGTCCCTGCTGTGTCAGCCAGCATTTATGAGAGACAGTGGGAAAAGTGTCTCGACGGACACCCCCCTGAGGGAAGGAGAGGTTGGAGCTCTGTCCTACCAGCAGTGAGTCATCCTGCTCAGATTGGCCTCCCCTCGTAAAATGCTGGACAGGCTTCAGTG
The DNA here is from genome assembly GCA_035047865.1 of Dendrocincla tyrannina. Classification (NCBI taxonomy): domain Eukaryota; kingdom Metazoa; phylum Chordata; class Aves; order Passeriformes; family Dendrocolaptidae; genus Dendrocincla; species Dendrocincla tyrannina. Next base: position 59,306,675 of record JAWWMP010000081.1, on the reverse strand, counting down.
ACGTAAGCTCAGGCTGAATAAAGTTTTAGGATGATGATGATGAGGTTGCTTTTAAGCCTTCAACACTGGCTAAATACATTAAATTTTTGAGCAATGAAGAGGGAAGTAGTGGGAAGGAGGGTCCCCACAGTGACTGTCCCTGCTCTGGATCCCCTGTCTCCTCTGTCATAGTCACTTGACAGGGACCAAAACACGGAGAGTTGGTGCAGGGCAGACAAAGGAGATCCACACAGAGGCTGAGAGAGACGTGGTGTAGATTGTAAAAGAAAATTATGCCCCAATAACAGAGAAACACGCAGGCCCTTGGTTCGGTTCACAGGCTGCAGTGCTCTAATATTATTAACCTGATTTATTTCGAGGGAAGGGTCACTTTATGAAGCGACTGTGTCTAAACTTTGTTCAGATAAAAGGCCATTAACAAAAGGCAGGCTTTGGGAAAACAAGCAAAACTCAGGCTGTGCACTCAGTAAGCACATTTTCTAGTTTTCAGTCAAGAAGTCATTGGCAGTGTCAGTGCTTGAAAACTGCATGGCTCAGACATTTCTAAACCCTTTTAATCCTTCACAAAGGGCTCCCTTGATTGTTGCTTTGTTTTTCTGCTGCTGCCCTACAGTATGGCTGCCAGTGTATATTCCTGATAAGCAGCGAGCTCTGCAGATGCTGCTGGGTTTCCCTGCCTTCCCTACCACTCAACCTGCCAGTGCCTGTGTGAGGGACATAATCAGGTGTCACAAACAACCAGGAGTGGTGACACTTCATCCTCCTCTTGTAGTCCGGGAAACTTGAAAGAATACAAGATTAATTTCTGTGGGCCACACGGTGCCACCCATGAAAGTCCCTATTGCAGTGAATGGGAAGTTCAGTTTAAAAAGCGAGGACACAAAGAAGCCCCTGCAGAATTAATGCTGTTTTAATCCCCACAGATTTGGAGTTTGGCATTCCTAATGCAATTAATTGTGATAAAAGAGAGAGAGCACCAGCTCCATACATCCGAATAAATACTTCAACACACAATCCATCCTGGGGTGTATGGGGAAGCTGTGTCTCTCTTCTCTTGTGGCTGAAACCTCAGTGCAGCCTGTCCTACTCAGAAAGGCACCACAGAAGTCCAAGGGCTGTATTCAAACCCATCTTGAGGAAAAGGAGTGCAGAAGGTAGAGTGGAGGGATTCAGCACAGCAGCAAGGTGACCACCTGAGCGAAATGCCACATGGGTCCCCTGGGAGAGCACAGGCCACACCATGTGCAAGTGCCTCCTGGCCCAAGCCACCAGGGACACAGGGGACATCACAGTTTCCAGCAAACAGAGCAATGGTCTCTTACATTCACAGTTCTGCTTCATCTCTGCCACCTCTCTTAAATGCAGTGCATTAGGCAGCAGCCCCATGGGGGTTTGGAAGACTCTGGGGCCCCATGGTTGGCTGAGCACAGTGCAATGCCAGGATAACGTTAGGAGAGAAAACATGTGAAAAGAGAGAGCAGCGAGTCAGGGACACCAACAGCAATTCTATGCACTTATCCCAGAAAGGAGCACGGAAAAGGCAGGGCTACTGCTTCATCCCAGGTGCACACTTTGAGCCAGAGTCTGGGCAACTGAGCTGTTTAACTCAAAGCACCCTCTTCCCTGGCTGCACCCTGACATACGCTCAGGATGCTCAGGATGTCCTTTATTGCTGGCTGCAAAATGTTGTGGTTGCATCTGTAGGACAAGAGCACCTGCTGAGGTTGGCCATGAACCAGTTGTTCCTTCCACTCAGCCCTTAGAGGAGGGAAAGATTACCTTTTCACCTACAAATAATAATCATTTTTTCTCAAGTTGTGGCTACACAAAGAGAGGAAAAGCAGTAAGGTGCTCCATGTGAACTAAGGTCCTCGCAAATGTCCCCCTTGGCCCGGGATGTGGCACAGACAGCACTGCTGTACTCGTGTCTGAGCTGCAGGACAGAGAACTGATGGAGGAGGACAGCAGGAGGGCAAACAGGGACACACAGAACAGGGAGGAAGAGCAAAAGAGGGGGTTAAGGGGAGAGAAATGAGAAAATGAATGCAATCTGCCGATCTCTGAAGCTCCTGGTGAAACACGAATGGGCCCCGGGTTAAGGAACATCTGTGCATGGTGAGGGCTGGGTGATACTGGGAATAAACGCAGCAAGGAGATGAGAGTGAGCACACGCCTTATGTTCCACATCCAAATGGAAAGACATTTCCACATCACTGTTTTAATACCAGATATTAAACATTCAGCATTAACAACAGGAAATAGCCGCCCCATCAATTTTTAATAAATACTAATGACCTCTTAAATTAAATTTCTAAACTGAGAAATACCAATATCAAATGTTTTTGAGACGTGTGAAATCTTTACAAATACGCATGAAGGCCACTCCTTGCAATGCCCACGATATCAACTTGTACAGAGGTTGCTGGTTTGTTTGACTCCCCTCTGGCATTCTCACATGCTCGTCCCCTGCTCCTGCTCCTGTTCCCAGCCAGCCTGACGCACCTCTCAACAAACACCTCAGTGGTGCTCGGCTCTGCACAGCTCCTTCCTGGCAATGGGGGATAGAAGGGTTAAAACCCTGATGTGTTTTTAACAATGTCATACAAGCTTCTGAATGACTGCGGAGCAAAACATCATATTTAGGATGAACAGCTGGTCTTTATCTTTTCATTACTTACCAGCAGCCTCAGTCTTTAGTCCATCTTTTGTTTTGGAACAGAAGGATGTACTAAAGAGGATGAAAAAGTGTTACCAGCATCATTACTAGTAGCACACACAGAAGCTGAAGCGTGTCAACCCCCAAATCTTTATCTCCCCTTGCCTTTGAGTGTTCCTGTTATTTTTCAGTCTGTCTCCTGGATGCTTTTACCCCATTACAGGGTCTGCATCTTCTGTTACACTTCTCTTTCAGAGACCCAGGGTGAGGTGGGTGCTTAATTAATTTGAAGTCTCAATAATATAAAACAGCACATGAAAAATATTTCTGCAAAGACTTGGCAGAGTAAACCCACTAAGAGATAAGATTTTCAGCAGGTCTAACTTGTCTGTTTTTGGAGGAATATTCTGTACCACAGTGCTTTTCCTGGCCTGACTGATCAGTATTAGCTGGAATTAAAAGGTATATTAATTTCCCTTGACAATAATTGGAACAGCCTATGATCTTAGCAAGCCTCTGGGTATATTCCTAAGGTCAGAACAAGAGTGTCACAGCCGTGTTGCTCTTTTATGCCACTCCCTACCCATCTTCAGGGAAAGCTACTAATCCACTTAAACAATTACCTTTCAGAGGAAGAGGCAGAGGACTTTGTATGAAGATGCCTAATAAATGACTCAGCCTGTGAAATATTTGAAAAGCTCTCAGAGCAAAGAAGTGGAATGCAACTATTATCTGACATGTAGCACCAGTGAATAAAATCGTCACCAGACTGAAACCGCTCAGTATTTTTATTCATGTCTGTACTGCAAAGTGGTTGAAGCCTAAAACTAATGAAGGAAATAATATGCAATTCATCATGGTGTAGAGAGAGAAAGGCAGACAAACATAACTCTTGACTCGTGTCACATCAGTGCCTTTCAGACTTCTCTTTGTGGCAGCACTGGGGAAAGAACCATATTCCCTGTGCCACTTGCCACCTCTCTTTCATCTTGTGCAAGAGCCACGTCCCCAAACCCTGCCCGGGCTGTGAACAGGAAATCCTCTCGGTTTCTCACTGCTCGCCTGGCACGTGCACACAAAATAAGGGAAGATAATCAGTAATCATGCCTGACTTTGAGTTAATGGGGCATAACATTGGAGGCGGATCACGAAGTCGCTGTTGCACGTCCTGGAGCTGTGGGTCGGATGCTGTGAGAGTGCTGCAGTGCCTGCCAAGGGGCAGTGGGATGCAGGCACAGCACCTGTCTGTGCCGGGGCCACATTGCCCCAGCCTGGCTCTCCTAGGGGAGAGCTTGGACTCTCCATCTCTGCTAGGGGGTGAAAGCTCCTTCTCCTGTCTTCCTGCATTCTGCACCGCAGCACAGGGAAAGGACTGGCTGCAGGAGGGGCTGAGACGCAGTTTGGGGCTGGTACTGCCTCTGCATCATGCACAGGGGTCCTGGACGAGCAGCCTTTGCTATTCCAGCCTTGGGACACTTATTTTTCCCCTAACTATCACCAGTGCTCCAAACAGCCATCAAAGTCCAAGTCATGAGGAAATGGCAGAAGGCAATAAGTTGCATAAATTAAAAACAATGGGTGAATTTGACTTTAAGAGTGTATTTGCTGTATATTTAGTATATTTAGTGTTGAAAAACTCCCAGAGAGCTGATGTGCCCCCAAACCTCAGACTTCACGACTGTTTCTCCACAGAGGAGAAGGTCCCACGTACAGCCCCAATGGGAGGCCATGGACACAAAACATTCTTCATGAGGAAACTATCAGGTTCACGTGGAGAGGACCCTACAGGGGAGGGTTATAACAGCCCCATTTAGGGAGCTGTTTACCTGCTGCCAGCATGCAGAGGTTGCACTCAGCTGAGCCGGGGACACTGCCCACCCCAAGGGAAGGATCCCACCTGGGGACAGCAGTGAGCTGGGGCACTGGGTTTGGTGCTGGTGGCAACTTCGCAGCACACACACAGTTATCTTCTGCTTTTCCTGTGTCTTAAATAGCAGGACCTGCAGCTTTGCCTGGGTATTTGGGCACTGTCAGTGTGCTTGCAGCTGCAGATTGGCACCTCTAAAATTTTAGTCATGATTTCAGTCAATTTGCACATTTCCAAAATGGAGCAATACCTCATAAAGCACAGATCTAATGCATATAATACCAATTTGCTGAATGTCAGTGTATACTGACCTTCTATTACAAACACTGGCAGATGGCCATTCCTTTAGTACTCAAGAGCTGCTTGAATAGAAAATCAAGTGATGGCTTAGCCTGTGTTTCGCCTCTGCATCAGTGCCCATAGCAACACGCAGTGGTAGCTGCCTGAATGCAGCGCCTGTGCCACCACCAGCTCCTTTTCCAGCACACCAAAGCCATTGGTGATCCCATGGCTACCATATCCAGTCCTGTCAAAGCTACTCAATAGCAAGAGGCACCTCCTGAGAAGAGGCCAGGAGCACACAGGCTGCCTGGCAGAAAGCTGCAGCCCAGCCACAGCACACGGTCAGGAGCTGTGCTCTCCCTCCGGGTGATGGTCAGCCTGTGCAGCAATCACTGGAGAAAGGAGAGCCAGTCAGCCTAGGCATAATGTCACCTGAAAAACTTGACCTTAAATGCAATCCAGTGGCCAAGGAAAAAACTGTTTGAGAAGGCAGAGAATGCAGGATCAGATGAGACACCAGCTCTGCAACCTTGCATGTGTGTGGCCAGCCCCTGCACGAGCACCGGCTTCCTCAGGCTCTGTGTCCACAAAAACTTGCAGGTGTTTTCTAACAGCCCAAATTCTCTGTATTTGGGGTCTTTTCCCTTCCTGCCCCACAAGGCCTGTTTCCAGAGCAGAGCCTGGCAGTTCACAGGAACAGCATGTGTCCCCTGTACAGGTAGTGCATCCTGTGCATCTCTCCAGATTTGTTCCTTCCCTTTTCAGCATCCTTCAGGTCTTCCAGTTCAGACAACAGGCAGCCTGAACATTTTGGATATTTTAGATGGGCTGTGGATGCTCTTTGAAATTGAAAGTGGCACGGTGAGTCACCAAATTCTGCAGCATCCTGCACTCCTGACCTCGCTTCCTCCAGAACTGTGCTTTCTCCCTCCAGTGGGGAGATACTCAGAGGTTCAAGGCCAAACTGGGGGGACGCTCCTGTGTAGCAAGGAGCAGATCTCCAGCTGAATTCCCTCTCTTCCCTCGGGGAGCAATCTGCATTTCTGTGCACCAGACCGGACCTGTGGTGGAGTTTGCAAGTCTGCTGGCAGGGCCACCACTGGCCTCCAAGTGGTTTTGGTTGCTTTGCAGAGATGCTCAGGATCTCAGGGATGTTCCCTGCCAGACTCTTGTGGCTCTTTTGATAGGCTATGAAATTTCGGAATGAAACTATTTGAGCCTTCTGACATCACAACGCATCTCCAGGTGCTTTGCTGCACAATAAACATCCATTGTGAGGCCTTCTCCCCTTACAATGCGGATTCATTTTAACCCTCACAACAGCCCAATGGAAAGACCGTGCTGCGCTCCAAGTGCCAAACCCTTGCTGAGAGCTTCCCTTTGTTAGCGCCTCCTGGCTGAGTCACCACCAGCTTCTGAAAAGATTCCACAGAGTTAATGTTTCCATCTCTTTCAGTTCGCTCGCAGCGGTGACACAGCCATAACACAGCTGTGTTCCAGCTCCAAGGAGCTGACTGGGGATGCTGCCCACTGCTCCTCGGCCCTGCTCCCCCCCTGCCTTGCAAGTGGGGCTGATGCTGTTGGGAGGAGATGATGACATTTTCGAACCTGGGCTGGAAAAGTTCTTTCAGAGGAAGCCTCTTCTTTCTTTCCCCCCCCTCTTCATTACTTCTCCCCCTTCTTTTTTTCTTTTTCTTTTTTTTTTCTTTTAATTTGACATTTTCTCTGTGAAAAGCTGACCTAATTTTCTGGGAATAATGTAAATGCTTATACACTCAAAGCATTGCGCTAGAGAGTTTATAGATAAAGCTGAACTATTTTATGGTTCAATTATCACAAAGTACAGGGGATCCCTGTTGCATTAACACTTCATGAAGATAGTGCAGTGGGGGCTTCCTTGCTCTTTTCCAAGTAAGTTAGGATTTGCCAGTAAAACCTCCACTGCAGCTTTGTTACTACGAAATCCATTAGCACTGCCAGTTGTAAAAGGCATATTAAAGATATTTTCCTCAACGACTGTGTCTGGTGTTAGTATTCATACCAATTCCTTGCCCTGTTCTGGAGAAAGTTTTAAATTGTCTATTCTGATGCACAAAAGATAGGAGTTATTATGGGAAAGAGTTATCCAGGGATGAGAAGGGGCAGAGAAAAGGCAATGAAGCAGTGGCACAAGGCTGGTGGTCACTGTGCTGCCTGCACTGATGTGAGGACATGCCAGGTGATCCTGACATGAGTGACACACAGGGACCAGTCCCCTCCTGCAGCAGGAGTCATGCTGGCAGAGCCCTTCTCCCTGTGGCATGGGCTGTGGAGGAGGCTGGAGGACACTGTCATCACCCTCAGCCACGCCAGGACAACGTGCTGGGTTAGGCTGTGGGAACCTGCATTTCAGACTGGAGCACAGTGCATCAGGTTTGCTCCACAGAGATAGTTTTGAGTTATGGGCATAATGTTCTGTCCCCTACATTGAAAATGTGGGGCTGGAGGGGTCAAACTGTCTGGCCTACTCTACTTATTGAAGGGTTTTCTGTTAGAGGACCCGGGCTGTAGAAGTCACTGAGACCCTGCTTGGGTGCATTTCTCTATTGACCAAAACAGGCATGCAATTCCAGGATAGATCTGCAGTTTTAACATCAGATTTTCTGACATTTCTGAGGGTTTTTTTTTTTTGCCAAAAGAGCAGGTTTTTTCATTTCCTGCTTCACATATTCTATGGGTCAATGCCTTCAGCAAGTTGGATCGTGCAAGTGTTTCTCATAGGAAGAGAGGTACCACCATCATCTTCCTTGCTGGTATCTGAAGCAGCATCCTTAGGTGTGGCTCGGGTACGGCTTCCAGTTCTCCAGCCATATCTGACTGTTGCAGAGATACAGCTCTTATTCTTGAAAGAATTTGTTGTTCATCTGTTGCTGGTGCGTGCTTTCATTTCTGGGAGAATCTAATTAGTTTCAGTGATTAGGAGTGCTAATGGGCATAACAATCCCACAGAAATTTACCTTTCAGAAAAATAAGGGCAGCAAAAATATCCGGCAAAGGAAGAAAAAGAAAGAAAGGGGAAAAAAATAAAAGCAAGACCAAAAAAAAAACCCCAACCAACCAAACTAAAACCCCTACATTTTTATGCAGGAGAATATAAATAAATAAATAAATAGCCACTATGCAAATGCCTCTACCTATCTATCAGAGATTGTTGTAAAGGCAAATTAGTTAATTGCTGCAAAGTGCTTTGAAAATGAAAAGGGATATATAAGAGGTGATTATTATTATTCACAACAATCTGGTAGGTGAAGTCATCTGTCTATTTTGCTTTATTTATCCCCAGAGTTTTCCCACAGCAACATTAGAAGAAAGGAAAAGACCTAAAATAGGAGAAGAACAATCCCAAAATGGGGAGAAAAGGCCTGTGACATTTGTGAATAATAAAAATAATAAGCTACAGATCAGGATAAAGAAGCACCATCAGGAGTATAGAGTAAGGAAGCTACACTGAGGTGCATTCGAACTGATCTTAATGGATATGGAGATCATTAGCAGTGTGCTGATACTGCTGAACTGACACAGAAAATATTAATTTAAATAGGAATACCCCACATTAAGCCTATAGCTGCATTATGATGCAAATGAGTCAAGTTTCTGTGCCCTATGCTTTGTCCCTTTTGGTACTAACCTGAATGTCTGTGTTGTGTCAAACAATTGATAGAGGGTAAAGTTTCTATCTCATTACAGGACTTGATGCAGTTCTGCAATCGAAAATGATCAAGGATGATGCAATGAGATCCATAATTTAGGCTCCAACTAAATCACACATTTATCTCTGGAAGCTGTAGAATAGCATCCAAGCCTCTGAATACTTATATTGTGTGTTATCTCCCCTCACATTGGCAGCCACCCCAGACCCCAGGGAGCTCGTCTTGTGCTGGTGCTAAGTGCATGCAAAAGTGCTAGCAAGATCACTACACTAATTTTCAGCATCAGAAAGTAAAATAATGCTTATACCGAGGCAAGACTCCTGATAAGTCTGTGAACTACAGCATTTCATAGCTGTGGATTTCATAGCTGTGGAAGAATTAACTCATTTTTCCCCTTTTTTTTTTCCTTCTTCTCAATTATCACTTGCCCTAGCTATGAATCACTTCAGAGCTCATTCCTTAAAGGTACCCAAAATTCCCTCAGGTGTTTTGATATAATTCTATTACATCTTATTTCTGTTTAATATTAAATTCTTTCCTGCATGTTTAAATAAACCTGGAGACCTTTTCAGGGAGCACAGCTTAATGGGGAGCTGAGAACATGCGCACCGAATGTCACTATCTTACATATGTTTTATTATTAATGGTAATTCATGCAGAACCAGCCACTTCACAAGGAGAGACTAAACACTTACACAAAGCTAGGTACTTCTCTCTGACCTTAATTTGTTTCTGTACTTGAACACTGGATTCCCTTTCAAAAAATAATTATTCCCATAAAGATTAAAAGCCAGTAACACAGCCTTTTTCTGGGGGACAAACAAATGCAGAGGCTAGGGGAGGAATGCTGGGAATCCTTTCTTGGTGGCTATTCCAACAAACCAGAGAGTAAGAGGCCTCCTCCTGGGTCGGGATGTGTGTGTCCTGAGAGAAGGGAGGTGGGAGATGGAGCCTGTTTGTTCCCATATGGTGTTTTCTCTTTTATCTGCAATACATGTTTTCTTATCATTTGTGCTACTAGTTCACTTGGCAGGACCAGAGAGCACCTCCTATTTCTCTATGGTCCAGCAGCCTTAATGTGAGTCTCTGGTGACAGTAACTCCAGCAATTCTTCTACATGACCAGGTCATTTCCCTGTGTGAAGTAGCTGAAGTCTTTAGTGCAGCTCCCAGGGAAAATGCACGCTTCTTACCACAATGACTTCTCTAAGGGAGTGGGGGTTTAGATGCCCAACACCAGATGGGCCCAAAAACTGAAAAGAGCCTGGCCCAAAGCTCAGCAAATCCCATGGAAAAGCTCCCTCACTAGGAGAAAGGACAGGATTTCTGAGGTGAGGAGAGATTTTGGTGTGTTCTCTCACTTGTGATGCAATGACCCATCCACCCAGGCAAGGCACAGCTTGGGTTTTGTTTTCTGCCTACCAGAACTATAGACCCACAGGCACTTTTTTGGTAGCTCATAGTCTCTCCACGGAGGCTTTTAGTTTGCCCAGAGAAGGAGGAAAAGGAGAAGAAAAAAGGACAGGTTCACTGAAACAAGATTTCACCTGATTTCCTTCAAGGCTGGTGTTTGCTTAGATGATTCACTCACCCTTCTAAGTGAGCGGTGAAAATGCTCACTGGAGCAGGATGTGGTGATTCCCACCAGCAGTCATGAATGACACATCATTTCAGACGTGCTGGGCTACACAGGCAGAAATGGAAGGTTTGGCAGCAAATGCAGATACACCTTAACTGAAATATTTGTGTGTTCAACATTGCCATAAAATCTGGACGTGAACAGTTCCTAAAGGATTTCTGCCCCTCCTCCCCACCTCTAAAATAGTTTTTTTCCCAGTTAACCAGCTAGCTGAGTCCATGGATTGTAGGGGACTTGGTCAAATCAGTGGCAAAGGAGGGGTACCCAAATCATAAACCTTCATGGAGACTGTTTTTACGCCATTTTTCCCTCTGCTTTTGGAAAAGATAGATGTGTGCACTGTGGGGAACAACTGCAAAGGGAAAAGTTAAGTGACGGAGGTGCCAAAAAACAACAGGGAAGACAAAACAAGGATTCTTGGATTATAACAAACTTTCCTTTTGAAAAAAAATAAAAATCATAGCAGTGCGTGATGTCTTTTGCAGTCCTTTGGTATTACATAGCTGTTGGCATAAAAAAGAAAGCTTCAATATAAATCTGAGGCTGCTTGTCAAGACACTAGAATATTATTCTAATAAGGCATCTACCATGATCCTTTTCAGAATCCAAAGACATACATCAAAGCCTGAGACTTAAAGGGATGGCTTCGACTTTATATTGCTAGGCACTGTTTTGGAGAAAATGCATTATCACTTTTTTGTTCTCTTCCAGGGATGCAAAGATGGAATTTGGACAGGAAAGAGGCTGACATTTTCTGAGTGCTGGAAGAAGTGCTTGTAGATGTGTCATGCATTTTCCATCCTGTCAGTGACTGTGGCATAATCACAGGTATCTGCTCCTAGGATACAGTGAGCATTTCTTGTGTAGCTAACAATTAATGAGCAGCACAAGTAAGTAGCATTGCACTGACATTTATTTCTCCCAAACTTTGCCCTACCAAGTCCAAACTACACACTCTGGGTGATAAGTAGGTTTTTATTGTGTGGAAAAAAAAATAAATAAGGAAATCAGAGGGCTGAGCCAACATGGGCACAGTAAGGGCAGTGAGTATACCCACTGGGGGACACAGCATGAACAGCACAATCAAAAAGTCTTGGGTGGCAAGCAAATCCTCATGTAAAATAATTTGGAAACCGGGATAATTGTGACTGATCTCCCTGTCAATCGCAGAGTCAGCTCTCAGTTTTGCTGGGTTGCCAAACCCCACAGCCCAGGCTCTCTCTCATTTGTCCCCTGGGCTCCCTGGCTGCGAAGGTGAAGCCACATCCTGCCTCATGCCTCTGTTCTCTCACCTGCAAAGCTTGCACGGTGCATATCCACCTCCCAGTGGCATTACCAGGCTAATTTAATCCCAGCTCCACAAGCCTTCTGAGGTAGCTGGAGAAAAGGTGCTGTAGCAGCCATGGAGCTTTTCGTTATCATTACAAGTGGCATTTGAGTGGCAGCTGAGTGCTGTGGGAGCGGGATGCAGGCGTCAGCTGTGGCTGTCCATCCTAATGACCCAGAGGATGAGAGTGGCTGAATGGGGAGCAATTTGGGTGACCTGCAAAACAACTCCATTAAAAACTCGTGCGCAGCCAGAATTGGATTCAGTGCCTGCAGAAAGCAAAACCTTCTCACATCTTCTTATGAGGGGGGAATTAATGAATGCTTTTCCTTCAGAAGCACTTCTGCTAAAACAAAACAAGGGGACAAAAGAGACTGATAAAGTTTCTTGGAGGGCCATGTTAAGGAGGATGGAAGGTGGCAGGAGTGACAGGGAGGCTTCCCATCATTCAAGAAGGACGTTTTGACTTCTCATCTTCTTCTCTGGTCTCTTCACCCTTCTCCCACTCCTCTTGCTAGCGTGACAGCAGCACGCAGGCAGCCCCATGTCCCTGGCACAGAATCTTTAAAGTCATTTTGTGAAAGTGGGTGGCCCGTTATCCATCCACTGCAGCCCAGTTATCCCATCCACTGCAGCCCAGTTATCCCACCCACTGCCTCCCACCCCACATTTTCCAGAATATCTCCCATGACCAAGTAGGCAAAAAGAGGCTGGAGTTTGCTTCAGGAAGCAAAGCAACAAGGGGACCCGTGCCTGTGGCACAGACAGCTTGGATGCACCTCCCCACTTCCCCCCTTCTGTTTCTTCCATGGGATCTAACAAACAGAGCTGTGTGAATAAATATTGATACTAAACATAGTCAGGAATGAGAATTCGTGATCTAAAATTACACAAATATTTGGGAATCTAGACACTATAACTCAAGTGGCACTTAATCTCCAAGTGCAACCAAAAATATATAGCTCCTCAGTTTACTCGCAGTGTCAGCTCCCCAAGTGTGGAGCTGAATAATTTAGGGTGGAAGACAAACAGAGAATGGCTGAGCATGGAGTTTGCTGGGGTGGGGGCAGAAGCATTCCCCATCAGATTCACTGGTGGCTTTCCCTGGCCACATAAGGAAGGGAGGCTCCAGGTCACCTTCAGGACCATCCCCAGAAATGCAGAGAAAGAGCAGAGGGACACGTGCAAATCCACACGGGCACATCTTGCTGCCTGTAGGCACAGGGAGAGGCACGGGGGGCACGGAGGGAGAGGAATGGGGAGATGCAGAAGGGCACGGGGCTGTAGCCTTCCCGTGGAGGGGAAGCTGCCCAACACCTGCCACCAGCAAGGCTCCAATCTGAGAACTACAGCTGTAGCAGAAAGGCGGATTATCACCCATCCAAACCAAATTCAATTATCATATCTATGCTGCTTCTCTATTTCTGTAACTGGAAGGCTATTATTAGGCTCCCTCCCTCTCTCCCTCCCTCTCGCTCCCTGTTTTTAATACATCTCCAAGTAATGCTGCTGTAAAACATTCGGAAAAGTAAACATTAGCTTTAGGCCATTTGATTATCAGTTTTCCAGAACACTTCGTTCTGCCCTGCTTTACTCCATACTCCTTTAACACAAAAAATAAAAAGAGAAGGGATGAACTGAGATGAGTTTAATGAATCCACACTATAGAGATCCCTCTCTCTGTCTCCAGTGATGGCCCTGCCTGGCTCTCATGATGGAAAAAAATATGCCAGTTTACACTTGGATGGAAAAGAAATGAGGAAATAGGTTTTCCCCAGAAAAAAAAAAAAAAAAGGATACTATATTCCCTCGTGTCCCATCTGCACCCCTCTTAGTTCACTGCCCATGCTAGAAGTGGGAGGTGATGGGGTGGTGAGGGGGTGAGGGCAATGCAGGCCCTGAGATGAGGAAACCAGTCCTCGTCAGTCATGTGCACTGGGAGCCACCATCCCAGCAACACGTTCAGTGCCAGTGTCCTTTCTGATACTCTTCATTTACACCACAAAGTGCATTGTTTTTCCCCTGAGGTCTCAAGGCAGGAATGGAGAACATGTCATGCATGCTCGCCTCCCGCAGGGCTCTGTGACCTCTGTGCCAAGGGCTGACACTTTACTCTGATGAGAGGCTTTTATATTTTTTGTAGGATGGTGTTATGCTTTTTTCTTCACTAAAAAACTCGTGAGCAGGTATTTCCCCTCAAAAGGGGAAATGGGCTTTTTCCATGTATGCCTAAGCTGTAGGAACACAGGAATGAAAGTGTTAGTAAGAGCTGAGTAAATCCTTTGGGACACGTAACGTTTTTGATGCCTTTTAATATGACCGCTTGTGAATAAAACACAAAAAGGGCCAAATCTTTGCTCATTGTGTAATAAACCATATTCTTATACCCGGGCTTTTTAGTTGTAACAGGTGGGTTTAGCATCTTGACTTTCATTCCATTTTCCCCACTCCCAGAATCATTGTGCATACTCGACTTTGCCCTCATGTATCAGCCCACGACCCTGAGCACAAGGATTGCTGCCTCTTGCAGTGACTGGTACCCAATACCCCACATCAAGGCAGCTGTGAGCCTTCTGCAAACACAGAAATCCGCCTTGCAGACACAGGAACCTGCTCATCCCTTCACTGCAACAGGCAGATTTGGGCTGTGTGTGGGAACTGGGAAGCTGAAGGTTTAGTTATTCCCCGCTTCATTCTGCTGAGCTGCAAATATTGTACAAATATTGTAGCCAGCCTTTTTTAAAATGAATTTTAAAAGCTTTTGGATAAGGTTCTTATTTACACCATTCTGATCGTGTAAAGGGACAGAAACGAGCCAAGTTTTTTAATTAACAACTGATGTAGCAGAGAATTCGGCACGAAATGCAGAAGTACTCCCTGTCTGTTTTGTTTTGGCCATGTGCAACCATAACACCACAGATCATTAATGAGAGTTGCATGACCACAGAGCAAAACCTCCCGGGATGCTAAATGGTTTGTAGGGTTGGTGCTTGACACCCTGTTCCTGTCGGTAAGCTGGGATAAGACATGTGGCTTAGTCACACAACTGTCGTGAAATACTGTGAGTTCCTTCATTTCCTTTGTTTTACTCTCCCTGATTAAAAATTGAGCAGGATGCTGTGCAAAGGTAAGCCTGCAGGCACTGAATGGGAGAGCCACCCTCAAAACCAGAGGCATCAGAGAGGCTGGGGAGGGTCTGCAGAGGGGACCAGGACCTCGGCAGCAGAAGAAACACCTGAGGGAGACACACAAACCATCTCTTGAGGGGAGGAAGGTGAGGGGAAGAGAGAAGTGTCACAGGCTTCGGAGGAGGAATGAAATGACTGAGAAATGAGCACTGGGGGCTGGGGGCTCAGCTGGGCTTGCCACAGGGGCCAGGGCACCTGTGCTGGCCCTGCCAGAGGCAGAAGGGCATTGGCTCAACACCCTTCCACCAGGGCTGGATACACCTTGGGCTTGGACAAGGTGGGCTGATGGGCACTGGGCAAGGAAGAGCCTGTCCCCCAGATGTTGTGCTTGGGGTAAATTCACGCTGTTTTCCTTAAATCTCAGAGCTATTTCCATTTCATGCAACAGGAGAAGCCCAACAGCTGGTGCAGTTTTTCACTTCAGCTGTTTGATGTGGTGGCTGTGGCTCGGTTTGCATGGGCAAAAATTAAGGTGAGGTGGGAATCAAATCATCCTTGTAAGCAAGAGCTTCAGGTCACCCCTGAGCATCCCTGCTGCAGGGAGGGCTCAGACAGGCTCGAGCTGCAGCTCCTCTGCCTGGCAAACATCCTCAGCAAGCTTGTTACCTGCTAATGCAAAAAAAGAAAAGGAAAGTAAGGGGGGAATAAAGGGGGGAAGTGAAGCAGCCAGCACTGCTGTTTTGCTGTGGGGTTTATTGTCGTCCAGTTTCCTTGCTGAGAATGACGAGAGATCACGGAGTCGATAATCCTCAGTGGTATTTTCTCAGCAGCATTTCCTGCAGAATGAGAATGTCTCTTTTCTTGTAGGCAGATGGACAGAGCCTGCAGGATCACATTTACTGGAGGGAAACCAGCTTTGAAAAGTTTCGACAGCCGGCATGGTATCTGGTCCATCTCAATTGAAATGAGTTCATTATCATTCATTTTTTGCCAAATGCCAATCAGTTCTTAAATCACTCTTGGAATTAGGATGTTGAAAGAAAATCAAAAACTCTCCACAGATACAGTTTCAACATTTATGGGAATATTTTAGAATTATTGGTCCCAACAGTTGATGCTATATAGTTAATGTATAAAATAAAACAAAGAGGTAACAGACCCTCTAAAAAGTGGACTTTTTCATTATGTGGGTACAGAAAGACAGCAGCATAAGATCCCCAATTCCTTCACCTACTCACTTACTCTTTTATTGTGTTTCAGAGAAGATTAAAATGTATCATTTGGAGAGACTGGCCCTCAATATTCATCTATTTAATTAATTTTTTTTTTTCCAGAGTGCTACCCATTTTGTTTCTGCAGAGATTCTGATTTTGCACTCAGAAATGTATCCTCTCCCTAGTGCTCGTCCTTTTAAACAAGGGTTTGTCAATGTATCATGAAGAGTCTCACATTCAGACTGTCATACTGTTCTACCAGATTAAGGTATTTGCATATTTTCCTGCAAAATAAACCCATGGTCACAGTGGATTGATAGGAAATAAAGAAGGCAGGGAAATGCAGATTTTAGCATGCAAGCCCATGTCTTTCACCTATTGTATAATTGGTTTGTGTTAGCTGATTAGTGAGGATGATGGGTTTGGAACACAAAGTTTTGTCACTCTCTTCCACTTTAATGGTAGGAGATACCCAAATAAATTAAAGGAATGTCACCTTTTACAGTCTGTGACAACAGTGCAGTAAAATCACAGACCCCCAGCTTTCTAAAGTATCCTGAAACCTCAGAAAGAAGGATGACAGGTATGTGATGATGTCCTGGAATGGTACAACCTGATCGTTTGCCTGAGAGAAAGGAGGGGGAAGTGAACATAACAGAATTTAAAAAAAGGCAAAATCAATACATATACGGAGAGGATCAACCCTTCACCTCGTTTCTCAGGTTTGCCCAGCTTGGCCCTTTGAGCCACAACAGGGCACAAACCACACCACATCTATCAGTTAAATAGCAGGGACCACATGTCAGTGGAGGAAAAAGGTGTGAAAATGCTTAATCAGAACATGATTCTCCAAGGAACACCGAGGTCTGACTGAAGATGCTGTGATACTCAGCTGAAATTACCACCTGGGCTGCTTCAGATGCTGCAGGTATTGCTAGTGGCTGAAAATTCTCATCCCCAAAGAAATGGGGCTAAAATGAACTTTTTCCCAAGGGAGCAACTTCATACATTTTGCTTTTTGCTGGCTTCCTTCTCCCACAGTCTCTGTGATAGCTTTCTCTTCTTCTTCTACACCTCTTTGGTTTGTTTCTGCTTTGGATCTCAAGAAAAATGAAAGGAGTGAAACCATTAAAAAGGAGAGAAAATTATAAAAATCATGAGGATTTTTTCCATAGTCAGCTCAGTATAATTTGGAAGAAAAAAAACCAAACAAATATTCGCTTTGGAAATGCTTAAGAGGAAAAAAAAAAAACCATTTCTTTTCAATCAGCTCTAACATTTGCACTGATTAACAAGAACATTTGCAATTCTGTTTAAAAGGCATAATGCAGGTTAACATCACATATCCACGGGATTGCTTTTTCACAATGAGAGTTGTGCTCCCTTTCCCACAAATATTTTGCAACAAGAGAAAATAGTTCCCCCCCCAACTCTGTTGGTTTTTTTCCCTTCAGGTGTCCCAGAGTGGTCCTTTGTTTTAATCCAGCACGACCTGCACTCCCCTCATGCCATCCACAGTGTCATCTCCTTGCTCCTTTGTGCTAATAAGGAATATTTAGGAGCGACACCACGTTAATGAAGCACTAACATTTGCTAGGAGAGACATTCAGCGATGTTGACAGGTGACTTTGCTGATCAGAGGAGCGCAGTTGGGTTGGAGGGAACCTGCCTTCCTGGAATGTGGGAGGTGAATTATCTCGGTCTTCACAAAAAATAAACAGAGACAAGTTTGACGAGTTTAAATTCGCAGAAGAGCTTTTTAATATTTCCTGAGGTTCTAATCAAAGAAGCATCTTAACTGGTCCCAAAGGGAAATGAAAGATGAAAGGAGCTGACACTGATGCCCACTCTACCTTTCCTGGCTGCTACTGGGGGGGGGGGGTTATTATTTTTTTTCTCACTTGTTACTAAAAATCTCTCGACGCATAAGAATTAACAACAGGATATTAACGCAAAGTCACAAATAAAAACCCCGTTGCAAAACGTGGCACACCTTTAAAATTCTAACATCTAGCAAATTTAAATCGAGGAATTTGACATAGATTGGATGAAAGAAGATACAGCACCTCTAGCTTATGCCAACTAAAAATAAGAATTATTAATGAAGCTAGGCTTTCTTCTGCTGTGCACATTAATTATTTATGATAATAATACTCCGCACTGCCATATTAAAGAATTTTCTTCACCCAGCTTCCCAGAAAACTCCATCTTCTGAAGCCCTCAACATGTTAAAAACCACAAAAGGATGAATTCCTTTCAGTGTATTTATTATACTGGAAGATGAATATAGTCTTGGGTTATTAAACTGGAATGAAAAACACATCTTATTAGAACTTACATGGTGATTTTTATTCTCACTAGTTTCATATAAACTTAATGATGCAGACTGCATTTTTATGCTCATCTATTTTAAAATGGTGCCTGGAGCAAAAGAAGCTTCCATTAATGCCAGTTTGGTATTTCAAATACAATTTGATGTAATTTACTTCAAATATATGTGAACAGAGAAGGATAATGTTGAGAGTATTTTCTGGATTCAGATCTGGGTTAGCTCATGGCAGTGATTTGTTAAAACACAACTTTTATGAAACAGAAGAAAAAAAAAAAAGGAAAATGAAGCCGCTTTTCAAAGGCTAGGGTAAAAATTAACATCTTTATAAAAAGGTGGAGTTTCTAAATTTATTTTGAATCGCCAGAGTTTCAATAATTAGTCCTGCAAATAGCATTATTGTTATTGCTCAGAAATCAACAACAACTGAAGCTCATTTAATAAGAGTATTGGACCACATGTTTTTTTGAGCTGTTGTATTTGTTGTGAGCAATCTGCAATCGACAGAGATTTATTTTTTTACGTATACCCATTTATTTATTTACAATCCAAGTTTCATGTAACTGTATCTTCTGTAGCACCGTACAAATATTTCCATCCCTTCTGGCCCTGTTCCTGCAGCACTTACATTTTTGTGATTTCCTGTTGTTTGTCTCCTACTGCTCTTGGAGTTTGTTTTCCTTATTCCTAGAGCTACCCTGGCTGAGACACTTGTGCTTGAAACCACACACAAGGGCCTGCAGGACTGAGGTGGGGCAGGGTCGGGGTTCTCATGCAAGGAAAAGAGTTTTTAGAGACCAGGAATGCATAGACCAAGAAAAAATACAATTCATGGTAAAATGGTGTGGGTAAGAATGGTGAGGGTGTGCATGGATAAACACACAAGTGTCTGCACAGAGTGTCACACGTGCAGTGTAAGTTGCTGTGTCAAGGGATAATATGTTGAAGCAGAAACACTGCAATAGGTGCAAGGTGCTGGTTCTGCTCTCCTCCTGCAGCTGGGACACCCTGGCAGGGGTTTGCACCCCTGGCCACGTTGGGACACCCACTACTTCCACAAGCAAGGGGAAAGCACAGCTGTTGCCTCACTGCTTTTATTGCATTTCTGCCTGTGTTTCTCCCTTTCTTTTTTTTTCTTTTTCTCTTCCAGGCGTTTGTGGGGAGGAGGGTGAACCTGAGATCAAGTAAATGGCTTAAGGGTAAGATTATAAAAGCACTGGTGAGCTATAGACACATGACCTCTGTGTGGAGACTTTATGCCTAGCTGCTCTGGGGCATTTGTTAAAGCTTACTCCTTATGAATTCCCTGAGCCTCTTTCACACTCTGTCCTCCTGAGGATAAATGCTCCCCCTGCCCGAGCCCATGTCATCGTAGCCCATCAGCAGGTGGTCACAGCTCTATTGTCTTCTCATGGCTCTGCTGTAGAAAGCCCCAAAAATTTGGGCAGAAGACAACCCTCTACCTCTTCTTTGCTTGTGAGCCTGGAGGCAGCCTGCTTGGAACAGGGACTCTCTTCCCAGGTGGAATAGAGCCCTTTCTGGCTTATTTCCATAAATTAAATAATCAGGGACATTTGCAAACGAATTCAATGGGAAAGTATTCCTAATTGCTTTTTAGGCAAGGATTGGACAAAGAACTGTTCCTGGAGGAAATGTGTCACAACATCATTTCACAAAGCAACACCAGCTTTATGAATGGGTTAATAAGTTTCAGCACACACATCTAAATTGTTATGAGCAAGATGAATGCCTAAGAAAATTAATGAGCATATTTAGTGATTAGTAATGGACTCTGTTTCCTCTGCCTGGGACAATGAAAAGAGCACTGCACGTGACCTCATGAGTTATAACATTACATACATTAAAAATCATCAGCATTTCAAAGCTACAGATTGAAATATATATATTTTTTTTAATCCAGATGTTAAAACTTTCAACCAGCCAACCCCATCACCTGAAATGCACATTTTTCTTTGTGCAGCTCTTTACAGATATCTTACTTATACAATGGCAGAGGCATGACCTGTGCCAGAGAGATGTTTGGGGTGCACTGGAAAGGAGAGAGGCATTAAGATAAATCATACTATTAAAAAATAAAATGAAAAATACTAACGCTTGTTTAGTTTGAGATTTCATTTTTGCAGGAACTGTACCCATTTTGACCCAAGGGTGCCCCTCATGAGTCAGTGACAGCACATACAGGCAAGGAGCAGGGGCTGAATCCTGCCCTGGGTCCTGTCCCCTGTTTGCTTGTGCTCCTGACAGCCACAGCAGTTCCTGGATCAACAAATAACCACTGAGGTGTGACAGATTTTGTGATTTCAGCGATTACAGAGTCTTAGAAGTCAAGAGGAGATCCCAGCTTGGGTGCAAATGCTGGTGGAGGTCAGCTGCATGAAGGGAGATTCAGTGTCAGTACCTCACAGCTCTTGCTGAAAGCCAGGTAGTCAGCTTGAGGGATATCTGGACCTCTTCCACTCTCTGGCTCTCTGTTTGTGATAAAACAAACAGCGTGACCTCTGCAGCACACTCTTCTCAAGCTGATATTAGACTGACACAGATATTGAAAGCAGGAGACCTCTCCTTTCATGTTCTCTGAAATGGTCAGGTTTTAAGATTGTTCTTGGAGAAAACCATCTCTAGAGTGAACCTGAACTCATCACCACGACTATATCTGATATTTAGAAAACACCTATTCAGGTAGAACAGAGGAACTGGTGCTTTGAGCTACTGAGCCTTTCAGCTATCAATGATTTCACTTCAGACATTTGGGTCCTGAAACAGGCACAGCCCCTGTAAGATGTTTTGGGGTTTCTTTGGTTTGGGGTTTTTGTTTTGGTTTGTTGGGGTTTTTTTTTGTCAATAGGAAAGAAAAGAAAATCAAATAGAACGCTGCAGCCATGAAAACAGTCCATCACTGTCGCACCATTGATCAGATATTGCTAAATTAGATCACTAATGCAATGGATCAGTGTCTCAGCTGACACAAATGAACTTCATTGCACGGTCTCACACAAGCTGAGGTTCTGGTGCAGTATCTTTGCCAACATCATAAACACTCTATAGATGTTTCCAGTATGCTCAACAGCCAGCACCTGCTGGGCTACAGAGCAAAACAAACCCACTGGCATTAATTTCTTTTCCGGAACCATTAGGGCAGCATGAAGGGAAACAAAAAAGCCATGTAGCATGTACATAAGTAAATAATGCTGAGCCTTATTTGCTAATATGGGGGAAAGTGTCTGTAATTAAAGAAAGGAATGTTCTCCAAAACCATCCACGCACAAAGCACTTTATCCTTCTGTATACCTTGCTAGCCCTGTCATACCATCCTTCCAACAAACAGCCCCGTTGCCCACCAGCCTGGTGGCAGCAGGTGCATGAACAGTCACTTGGGCCATACCGATGTTTCTGTGCCCTGGAAGTTGCCAACCACATCCCAAGCTGGCATGGACTTGAGAGGCATAAGAGACTGTGCACCAGGGCTTTCTGAGCTTGAAATAGGTAGGAGACTCACACACATACGTGAAGATTAATGCTGTAGTCTGGACTCATCTTTGCTGTTCCCATCTCCTCTCCCCTAGCTGTGATGTCAGCAAATAAACTGGAGAGCAGAGGGCAGCTGCCCTTGGACCTCAGGAGAATCCAAGATCAGAGTACAGAAGGAATTGGAACTTGTGGCTCTTCCTTGTGCCTGTGCAGTTAAACCTTCTACAATGGAGGGACAAGGGTGGCCTTTGGATACTGGAATATGGGTAGAAGTGTCCTCTTCCTTCCTGAATGATAAACAAAGTAGGAAGTAGCAACATATCACTGCTAGTTGGTGGCACTTGAACCTTCAGTAAAAAAAGTAATCTGTGATTTACCCATTTCAGGGAAATTTCAGTTCACCTCTAATGTCATCACTTTCCCATTGATAGTTATATATGGCATGTGGGATGGACAGAACAAACCTCTTGCCCATGTAGAAATGGGTTAAAAGATGAATGTTCTGTCCACCCTGCTTTACTACTGCTGTGATTTAGTAAAAGACTAGTTGCTGTCAGATCCAGTAATTTGAGACTCATCTTACAACGAAGTATATATGCTGATGAAAAGCTGCTTTAGCAGCAGAGAGACTGCTAATTGTTTGATTATACAGGTCTTCACATTAATGAAGCACTATTCCATGGATTTGGAGCATGGCGTGCAACCAAATTACCACCCCAGCACTCAAGCTGTGAAATCTGATTATTCATTAGCCAGTCAGTGAGTGGTACAAACATCTTTTCTTTTTTCAAACCGTCAAAGGAGAGTGACTGCTTTTTTTCCCCCCACTCTTCCCTTTAAGAATATGAGGATTTGGACTTTTACCAACAGTAGTAGCTTGCTCAAGATTTTAAGGATAAGCATGTTATGTAAAGGAGGTCTCATTTTTCTCCAAACTGTGCTCCTCTTGTATGATTTATCCCCCCTGTTTACTTAGTCCTGGCCTCCCCTGAGCCTGTCACTGACAATTGTGGTGCACTTAATGAATTGAGAGTAGACTACATCCTCCTTAATTGACAAGAGTTACTAAAAGGCAAGAAATCAAAGTGAGGGAAGCTTGCATTGCATCTGTTTCTACCAGGCAGACCCAACTGAGGATGGATGGCTGTGAAAGTAATATCCAAACTTCTATTATTATAATAAATTTTTTATAAACTTGGAAATTTTTTTAAGGGAAAATTCCTCTTTCATGTAAACACCAAGATGGAGAAAAATAATTAGAGATTATTAACAGAAAGGAATTCCTTCTCTTCCTTCCCTTCATTCCCTTTCTTCCCTTCCTTCCCTCCCTTCCTCCCTTTCTCTCTTCCTTTCTCTCTTCCTCCCTTGAATTTCCCTGCCCACAGCACTCCTAACCTAAGAGAGATTCCAGCTACAGCCAGTGTGTTTTGCACTGTGAATGTAGCTGGGTTCAGTTACAAAATGAGCAGAATAAAATCCTTCCTCACATGGTGGAGAAGTACTGACATCTCTAGCAAATGGGATTATCTGTAATGAGATTACATACAAAGAGATTAAGATGTGAACTGACACTCCTAGGAGATACAAAAGAGGCTCCTGAGACAACAGAGAAATGAGGTGTCAGAAGCAGAAGGTGGAATTGCTTCCTTGAGAAGGTTTTTCATGATAATGATAATGATCTTACCCGTATAATAGTGCCTTTCATCCAGAAAGATCCCCAAAGAGCTGTACAAATGCCGTACACTAGTTCTTTTCAGACCATCATGGCAATGCTTCCACCTCTGGTCGGAGCACAGCAGCTGCTTAACCACACACAAGCTCACCTCACATGGCAGCACCGGGCAGGAACCGCTGAGATAAAGGCTGATCACAGAGAAAATCCAGGACACCAAAACATGGCTATATAAATCTCAGGTCTGGGCAGAGAGATATTCAACAAAACTCTGTTTTGGTTTTGGGTTTTCATTTCCTTGGGTGTTTTCCCCCCTTATTTTTCACTACTCACATTGCCACGTTTAAATCAGAGTATTGGGTTGGTTTTTAAAGTGTTCGTTAAAAACGAATCCTTTTCTTCAAAAATTGTGTTGAGACAAATAGGAAAGAAAAAAGATGATGAGAGTTTGATTGTGTTAAAGCTTTGACCCTCTCTGGTCATTGACAGCCCATTGCCAAGCAGATGACCGACACATTAGGCCAATGTATGTGTTGGTGGACACAGTTTGAAAAACAAGACTTCTCATATTTGACAGATGTGGTTGTGATGGAAGCCACCCCAAACCAGTGCAAATTGAGGAGAGAGCTCTTCAGAAAGTAACTTTAGAGTCTGGGGTGATTTAACTCCTCTCTGTAAAGCTGTCTGGCAAAAACTTCGTATGAAAAACCTCAGAACACAGGCAGTAGATGTTGTCCGGGAGAAAAAAAATAATAGAAAAAAACCAAACCCCTTCTGTGCAGAGTCACAGCTCAACAGAAGAGATATCTGTGCTTCAGGCATGGCTTGAAGTCATGAGAGCAGCATAGGCATCCCTCAGACTCAGCTCCTCTCTCACTCTCTGAGTGCTAAATTACCATCCTTGTTCTTTGTAGATTTTATTAGTCTTCTTGTCAGTCTTACAAATGGAGTTTAACAGGAAAACAAAATGTATTTAGACAATATGGTCTATATGGCTTTGCAGCTAAACAAGTCTCCCTGTCAGATTCTCTCAACTCTCTGGCAAGGAGGATAATGAAACATTTTGCCTGCCCCTCCACTGCTGTGTTTGCTCTGCCAGGCAAACCACCCGCACCGATGCCCAAAGGACAGCTTGTTTTCAGAGAGGGCGCTTAGCACTAGCCCTGCATATTATTCTCCTCCTTCCAGCCTTCAAGCTCTGAAGCCTGAAGTCAAGATTACTTCTTTGTTGGTTGCCATGTACCAGGGGAACTGCTAACTGCTCACCACAGCATCCTCCAAAGCCTACCTCTTCTCTGGGAAGGAGACCTGGTCCTGGCCCTGCCTCTACCATCACCTGACAGCCCTGCCGTGACTCCACAGCTCTGAGCAAGCCCCTCTGTGCTCGGGTGTCCCTGTCTGCAGCATGGCTAATAATGCTACTTATCCTGGTAGGGGTGGCTTTTATTTTTCTGTCCGTCACAGTGCACAAAAGAAAACCACGGGTCTCTGTAGCATCCCTCAGGCGCCCCAGATTGTTAAACCAATACAAATTGCAACCATTTTCCCCGCTGCTCCTGCCGTTGGGAAGCTGCCACCAAGCTCCTGAGATCACTGTGTGCATGGCAGAGCTCCTCTCCTTTGCTCTTCCGCATTTGAACTGCAGCATCTCACCCTGGATGAATACCCACAGTTTATTGATGCTAAGGATGCTGTCCTCATACATGAAATTGCCCTTTTTTTCTTTTAAACTGAAGTTTTCAGGCACTAAGATTAGTTCTCTAAAGGCACTTGCCAGTATGATCATGGAGTTTTAGGCTTTGGGGGCTTTTCCCTCTGATTTTAGAATATTCTATTGACAAAAGCCCTGTGTTTGACTTATTTGTCCTGAAATAAAGCTGCTTTGACTGATGTAGCTTGGTTTACATGAACAGCACATCCACACTCCTGACATGACTTGTTTTCTGACACAGGCTGTAGCTACAAAAGGAAAGTTTAGCCCACCTAACCATCCTGTCAAGGTCCACCCCTAGGACTTGACATGAACTAATAAACCTGGCTATAAGTTTTATCATGCTTTGGGGCTTCTCCAGGAGGAACCAGCTTGGGAAACCTGTCTCTTGCCTTATTCAGCCTGAGGCAGGATGCATAGCAGGCCTGGCTCTCAGCTGGCTCAGGTACACCATCAGCTCTCCTGCCCTGGCTCAGTGCTTCTGCCACCCGGCCCCACTAAGCAGATATTCCTGGCAAAACCCACCCTGTCCCAATGTGGACAGGAATCCATTACCCACTGAAGAGGGTCCTGCTTATCACTCTTGCTCTGCAGCATTCAATAATTTTGATCTCTGTCTGGGCTACTGACAAGTGCTTCCAGTCCAAAGCAAGAAATGCAGCAGCTTTCATCACCCGCACACAAGCTTTCATTTTAAAAATAATGCCTTTCAATGTCAGCTTGGCCAACAGCTGCTTCTAGAAGATTAGAGCTTTTCTCTGCCTTCTCTGGCAACCCAGATGGATTTGTTTGCCTAGTTTACATTGCACTGCATTGTTCAGCTATCTGTAAGCGTGATCAGTGCTGGCTTCCAATATTTCAAAGCCTGTGGCATCATCATCATCTAATACCAATTATGGGGGAAAAAAGCCTCTTCCAAGTAGCAGCTGTTGAGTTTGGGAGGGGTGGAGGGGGTACCCTTTGTTCTTGCACACTTAATCAGCAAGATGAGAGGTATCAGCACTCACATGACACAGCATTTTTAGGACAAGATCCTACATCTGATCTGTTCCCAGGATTTTCCTGACTACCTATGCTGACAGAGTGTGCCGTGACATTTCTATGTCAGGATGATCACAGCTTCCCAGGAATATCCAAGACGGCAAGGCTAACTTTTTCTGGCTAGATTCAAGTGTTTTTCCTGTCAGGTTCACACCATTCTCCACCATGTCCTGCTGAAAATAAATGAACTGATGCACAATTCTTTGAGAACAGAAAAATGACACTGGAGGTTTTAGCAACCTTTGCATGCTTCTGCTCATCCCTCCAAGCTCTCCTACAGTACGATGAGCATGTGCCCAGATGTCCCCTGCCACATATTCAAGGAGGACAAACAAGCACAGACTGCCAGATCCCCCCAGAGCTTGTTTTTCTTCCTGCAGCTCAGCAGCTAAGCTAATATATTAAGAACCACCATCAGTGGTATGTTTTTTTGGAGCTGCTAAGTGCCCACAAGTCCCATAGATATCACGTACAGATTCTCCCTGCCATTCTCCCTGCTCAGCTCCTTTCCCAAAAGTTTTCACAGCTTTTTTTATTATCGGGTTTCTTCCCTAGTCTGCATTAACTTGTGGGCGTTGACATGTGTACTTCAGTGTGGAGCACACGGTCCAGTCACTCTGCAGGCAGCCCATGACAGATCAAAATGCCTACAACAATGCTGATTTTCCTTGACTTTAACTTACGCCACAACAAAGCTCTTCATGAGACATCTGGCAGAGATGTTGCTCCGTCAAGAAAACATTCCATTTCTTGAGGACAATAAACCACCCTATTACATATGCTGCTACTTCTTTTGGTTTATTTACAAGACCTTTAACACAAGAATATCAGCTTGTCTGTGATTCTTCATTTCCCTCATTATTTCTAGCTATTAGTAGTAGTTAATTTCCACCTGCAAATCAACTGTTTTCATGCATATCCCTGCGAGGCACCATCTATTTTGAATAGGCTAACACAAGCTGTGAGGAAAACATTCGAGCATTGGAGATTCAGACCCCAAATAAGTACAGCCCACGAAGTGAGATTATAACTTTGGATAGGAATCAATGCTCAATCTGGGGTAGCATTTTCACCAGCAGATGTCATAAAACATGTTGTTCCTCATCCTTTATGGTGAAAAGTGCTACATCTGTCTCAGGAACACATCAAAAGCTGTGTCTACACAGTGCTTTGCAGGCAGACTCAGGCTTGATCTGACCACCCTCCAAGGCAGTCAGGAAACATGTGGCTCCAGCAGTGTGATGCCAAACCCCAGAGAATCTGCCCAGATGAGAAAAAGCGTGTGTGAGGACAGTCAGAGCTCAGAACAAGTGTCTGCTTCCCCACAAAAATGTCTGTAGATATACCAGGCTCAAATTTTCAGGAAACCTCTGTGGGGTTTTAGGCTTAACCTTCTCCATCTACATGGTTGGTAGCTCAAGTAATGAAGTCTCTTCTCATACATCAATAATTTTCTCCAATATCCTTTTCCACAATGACAAAGGGTGCTTTCATAAAAACCAGGAGAGCTTGAGAGACAGTGACCTGCCCTTATGAGAGCTCACTCAGGAAGACCCACAGATCATACATACAAATTCAGTGCAAAGCAGTGGGAAGAATTAGGGCTTTTGAAAGGCTTTGTGCAGGAGGTCTCAATTATTTGTGTGCTGAAGCCTTTCACATGTTTTGGAGGCAGATTCCTTTTTCACAAGTTCAGGTATTATTCTAGGTTGGTTGCTGAAAAGTTATCAACAAGTGATACATGAGAAGCTGGACTGCAATGAGCCAGAACAAATTCGGTGTGGGTGATCTATTCTTCATCATGGCTAAATTACTATTAGTCTTTAAAAAAAGTGTATATCCAAACTCAACCCCATTAATTTAATAAAAGACTGGAAAGATGTGCTTCGTACAAGCTCAGTTACCACATAATATTGTGCAGACTGCACTTACTCATCACCTATTTCATGTGTTTGCGAGGCACTTGGAGTTGTCCTTTTCCTCTCGGTTAACTATTTGGACAGAAGTCAAATGTTTATTTAAAACACGAGAGAAGCACTGAAGAAGAACAGAAGCAAAACGGTGTCATGTCCTTGGTTTTGTCGTGCAGTGAAGCAGCTGCTGGGCCCAGAGCAGATGGGAAACCTTGGTTTCTGAGGCTGTTTCGTGGGGTCTGCTCAGGGTGGTGATGGGCTTTGACAGCTTGAGATCCTCCTGATTTTGATGATCCCCCTCCAATACTCCCATCACGGAGGGATGAACCTTATCCTCCACTTCCATGTGCTGTCCAAATGCACTCCAGGCACTTTGTAAGATGCTCATGGAAAAACCTCACCCAAACCCTCTTTCTGTATGAATACAATCCATGAAACACCAACCAGACGGATGATGGTTGAAGGACTGTAGTGAAGACATTCTGGTTTTCCACTGCAAAGAAACATAACCTTTTCTGGGGGAATTCAACAGCCTGATGTCCCCACCTGTGTTTAGGAGTGGACTTTTGCCTTGTGAAATAAGCTTGGTGTGTGGGTTTGTTTGTGCAGACTTGAGCATAGCTTGTTTCCTCGGGTGAGAGCTGCTTGCCCAGACTTAGACAGTACAAATGCATGTGATTTACAATGAATTCAGTGGGAAGTCAGCATCTGGATCTGCAGTATTTCAAATTATTGCTTCATACCCAGAATGATGTGCCTCAGCTTTAGAAGGGTTTTGTGTGAGATACCCAAAGGAAATATTCGGGCTACTGAGTTATCATTCCTGAACTGCTGTAGCTACTATCTGTCCTAACATTTCACTGTGATGAGATCATACTCAAGTTACCAGCAAGGAGGCTCTTGCAACACCTCCTTAAGCCAAAGGGTGGGTGAGCACCAGAAAGGGTTCCAAATTTTGTCACTCCAGGGATGGATTTTGCAAGTAGTCCATTTCTCCTCCAGTCCAAACATCCTGAGACACTGGATAATATAACTTGCACTTCTTGGGCCAGCATTTTATTGATTAAACCTTCTGGAAATGTAGCATTCCCAAATAAAATTGCAGCACAACAGAGGTAGCAGAAAGGAACGAGCCATGCTGAGGCAGAGCAGCTTCGTTTTTTACTCATGGAGTCACCATTAACATACTCCTGTCACCTCTCACAGATTTCAGGCCCCTAGAAAAACAATGGCAATGTGTTGCCATAGAGAAGGGCTGTTCAGAGCTCTCTGGGTGACACTAAACAGCCCGTGCCTTTATTACACTGGTGGGAGACTTCTCCTGGGGCAGATGCTCAGTAATTGCTGCCAGTTCCAGCAAAATCCCAGCAAGCTCTGCAGATGGAAACCGGCACATGAGACCTTTGATGAAGCAGAGGGTGCAGAAAGGGAATTTGACCATGCTTTACAGTCATCTTCTGGCATTTGTCTCCAAGATAGGAAGCTTGCCAGCAGCTCAAGACTGATATCCTAGGCCCAGCTGAGGGGCACAAAGGGACAGGCAGTGCTTCCTGGCCGGGGACCAGCAATAAAGTACTGAACTTGGATATTCTGAACTAAAAGTGTCTTAAAAGTGGTGGAGATTCCCTGTTCTTTCAGGGATGAGGACTGCCCTGGACAACCAGAAACCATGCACTGAAAGACCTCTTGAGGTAACAGAATACCTATTGAGTTCTAGAAAGAGGAAAGGGGCTTTTTACTTCTGCCTGTGAGAAGAGAAAAGGAAAGACCACTTGAAAGACACTCTCTCCTTTCCCTGGCAAGTAAGGAGTGAGATCCTCTTGAACAGCTCTAAGCAGGAGATCGCTCTAGTCATACAATACCATATTATAAGTCCATCTGCTTCCCAGAAAGTTATGTTCAGTAGGTATTTACAGATCTAATTTCTCTCTTTAGTTCTTTTTCATCAGGATAAATGTGATGAACTTTAAGAGGTATGAAGTTGGGAGAGTGGGGGCAAAAGAAAGATGAATTTCAAGGTAAAAAATTCCTCTCCATCCTCAACTCACTTAGCTTAAGTACTCTATGAATATGTGAACAGCTGGTGATTTTGCATATTGCATCATCTGCACCACGGTATGGAGGGATATGGATAATAACAAGAGACTTAACTGAGAATTGGCCAGGATTTTGATGAGATAAATCAGCTATCTTAGCATAAGGGTAGATTTTATACCAAAGTTTTCACTCTTTGTATTTGACTTTTCATCACAATGCCGGTTATTATAATTTCTTTTTAAAGGAAAAGGCAAGTCATGTCTCCAATAGGAACGAGGACAATGCCTCTTACTGGAGTTTCATGAATCCACTTCAATGTCACTTGAAAGACTCCTGAAGAGCCGAGCTGCTTGGTTTCTGTGACACAGCCCAGGAGGTTCTCTCTGTCCAGCTCACGCAGCTAAGTTAAGCTCTTATTAAACTCAGTTGTTATTTTTCGAACAGATTCTTAATTACTGTTTTTTTGAAGCAACAATCATCCCACGCTTCGCATTCGCTTTGTTTCCCCACCTCTTCGTGTGGTGCAAGCATGTGGGCAAAGCGTGGGAGGCTCCAAGAGCCCGAGCCATTGAAAATTGATGCGGCGCTTTAAAATAAAGGAATGATCCTTATTATAAAAGGGGAAAAACAAAGTAGCACACTGAGATAAACAAAGACACACAGACAATGCAAGGAAAATAATATTAGCAGATGTTGAGCCAGCCGTTAATGATCTGTTTTATATTTAAATCTATTGCTTGAATGCTGGAACCAGAACACCAAGGAGCGAGAAAGAAGCCTGGCAGCAGCCGTGCACTTCACTTTTATTGCTCTGACTCCAGTCACTGATGTTGACTTTTGAAGTTATCAATTAATTTTTTTTGTGTGTGCAAGTTGAGTGCTGATGGAAAAGCAGAGCTGATGGCACTGGGAGAGGGAAGGGTTCTCCTTGCAGACCAAGCACAGCAAACATCTGAGCAATTCAGCTCCAGTGAGGAACAGTGCTCAGAGCTCACAGGACGTGGACCAGAGCCCTTGCATGCATGTTCTGAAGAAGCCATGCAGGAGGTCAGAGATGTCTGCAACAAGCAGGTCCCTGGCACTTATTTTGGCATGGACCACATCCCTGCTTTCGAGAGCTGTACAGCTTATGCTGGGTGACAGGCACTAGAGCTGCCTGCTATACTAATTCCTCCCTCCAAACCATGCCTCAGGTTTCAGCAACAGACCACACCAGACACGTTCATTGCAAAGCAACGTGATGGGCAAAAAATGGGGGGAGAAAAGCTCCCCCACATCCTGCTCAGTCAGGGTCAAACGTTCAACTGCAAACCTGCAAGCAGCCACACAAGAGCTATATGTCATACTGTATCTCAAGATCACATTCAACTGGTTGAGGCAACATAAAGAGGGCTGGATCTCATTTCATGTTAGAGCAAAGCATTCACCTTCCTCCAGGGCAAATCCTCTGCCCAGCACCACCCTGTGAGGAGGAAACCAGGTTTCTGGGTCTGCACAGGGATGCAGTGCCCTTTGCTCAGGTTTCACCCTGAAAACTGCTGCAACCTGCAACAGGCACCAACTGTTTGCCCTAGACAAGTCCAATGGAGGCAGTAGGTTTGGCTGCTTTTCCAGGCTTGTCTTCTTGGTTTGTGCCACAGTTTCTTGCTTTGAGTCTCCTCTTGCCTCACGTGGGATGACTTCCCTGTCCTCACCCACCTGCACCCGGAACAGCTCCTAGCTACTGGCTGTCTCCTCCTCTCCTTTATAGTTATAATTTTATTTGCATTCCCTAATGAATACACCATTTCTACCTTTCAGGGTGGCATTTCCTGTTTATGCTGTATTCAGGACTTTGGTGAAATTTTGTAGATCAGCATTCCCGAGGAACAGATACTATCCAGACAATCTGTCTGCTTGCTGTCAGCCCGACAGAGACATGGAACTGAGATGTAAACACAACAGGGGAAAGACAAACCTAAATGGAAAGGGCATTGCTCAGACATCTCCCCCTGCACATCTCAGTCCCCAGAGGAGGGTGCTGGGCTCCTCACAGCTTTGGACCTGGTTCCAGACTACCAGGATCACGATGCTGTTGTGAGCTCCCTTCTGTGCCTTCAGTGGCAGGGATGTCCTCACTAAATCCTTTTAGGATCAACTAGATACTGATTTCTCAAGAAATTATTGTATCTGTCAGGCTGTTTAACTCTCTTCTGTTACTGTACTAAAAATGTCATTACAATCTGTTATGTATACAATATTTCATACCAAAAACTACTTCACAGAGTAGTGATAGAGTTGCTTTTAGTTTATCTAAAATAGAAAAACTACATCCATTTTACTTGCGCCCTGCTGATTTTAGATCAGTGCGTGCTTTTCAGTTAAGACAAGACAATTTCACCCAAGACACAGCATGGCTGGAGGAGGATTTGGTGCAAATTCCATGTGGCTTCCTTCACTGCCTGTCCAGCTGGACCACCCTGGGGCTCTGTGGCTCAACAGGAGTGAGCCAAACAAATTGGATCCGGCAAGAAGTCAAGCACTTTATAGTTGTCCACCACGACACCACAGCTACTTTTAGCCATCACACTTGAAATCTTCCCACTGAAAAGTACCAAGTTCGTTTAAAAAAACCCCAAAACCCCAAACATAAAAATTAGCCATTACATGGTTTTCATTGATATTCCTTTTCCTATGTATTGACACCTGCAGCAACCCTGATGTTATTGGCCCAGAACCTTCTTCACGTTAAATGTGATTTCAGTCACCGGAATTGAGAAAGCTGTCTCTTTTAAAACTGACCTTTCTTGGAGCTTCCCCGCTTTTCAAAGACAAGAAAGGCTTAGCCAGCTTTAAAAAACCTTCAGTTTGAACTACATAGAGCTGATAATTTTAAAATATTTAATAATTTTCAATGTTCTTTAACATCCCCCAACACCTCTTCTGACCTTACATGTGTTGTCCAGCAGCCCAGAAAAATCAGACACGCCACTCTTTGGTTTATCATTTTCCATTGCCTACTAGATGCCTGTGTTTGCAATTATCCCCCAGTCAACAGGGTCATGTAAAGTCAAAGGAAACAGAAAGCAGACCTGTGCTTTGAGTCTTGCATTCACCACACTTCACTAACATACTGCCTTGAAATTCACTGCTGTCAATGTTACAATTTGGTCATGAACAATTGGGACAACATTACTGTATCCAGTATGGATTAATAACAGAAGCATGTGTATCCCATTTTTCTTCCCTTTCTTTCCTCCCCTACCTTTTTTATGATAATTCATAAGGCAATAAACATGTAAAACTTAAAAAATCACAGAAGTGGAAAACTGATAAAGGCCTCTGAAATGATACCAAGTTAAAAAAAAAAAAAGAAAAAAAAATCAGTGAACCAGAAGAACACATAAAGTTATTGCTGCTGAGCTTTGCAGAGAGCAGAACAATTGAAAGAATTAATAACAGGGGCAAGTAAGTTTTCCAGGAAGAACAGAAGGTGAGCCAAACTATCTTAAACAACCTGTCATAGAATCATAGAATGGTTCAGATTAAAAGGGACCTTAAAGATCATCCAGTTCCAGCTGCTCTGCCATGGACAGGGACACCTTCCACTCGATCAGGTTGTTCAAAGCTCCTGGCCTTGGACACTTCCAGGGATGGGGCATCCACAGTTCTCTGGGCAACCTGTGCCACAGCCTCACCACCCTCACAGTAAAGAATTCCTTCCTAATACCTAATATCTAATATCTAATCTAAGTCCACCCTCTCAGTTTGAAGCCATTCCTCCTTGTTCTGCCACTCCATGCCCTTGAAAAAGTCCCTCTCCAGCTCTCCTTTAGGTACTGGAATGTGCTCTAAGGCCTTCCAGAAGCCTTCTCTTCTTCAGGCACAACACCCCCAGCTGTCTCAGCCTGTCTTCATAGCAGCTGCTCCAGCCCTCTCAGCATCATCATGGTCCTCCTCTGGACTGGCTCCAGCAGGTCCATGTCCTCCTTGTGATGTGCCCCACAGAGCTGGGCACTGTACTCCAGTGTGGGGTCTCACAAGGGCAGAGTAAAGGGGAAGAATGACCTCTCTCACCTGCTGGCCACACAACATACAGTTGGTTTTCTGGGCTGCAAGTGCACAATTCTGGGTCATGTCCAGCTTTTCATCCACCAACACCC
This sequence comes from Dendrocincla tyrannina, assembly GCA_035047865.1. NCBI lineage: Eukaryota > Metazoa > Chordata > Aves > Passeriformes > Dendrocolaptidae > Dendrocincla > Dendrocincla tyrannina. The sequence continues at coordinate 59,272,540 of JAWWMP010000081.1, read as the reverse complement.
CCAAGTCCCTCCTCATAGGGCTTCTCTCAATACCTAAATACAACATTCAGTGGTGGAAAAGCAACACTATCCAGGGAGTGAGAGGGAAAATTCAGCCTATGCTGTGAAAATGGGGATAACCGAAGAGGGCAGTGAGCTTTTGAGGAACATCAAGTGTTAGCTTCATCTGTCTTGTTAGCTATTGCCCTGCCACCTCCTCCCCAAGTGTACGTGTTCTTGCACACACAGACATGTGGGCACACACAAGCCTATATTTCCTGCCAGCTGAAAGCAGGGCATTCTAGATAAAGTACATCCATCAGGGTCTTAGATGACTTTAATGAACCATCGTGACCAAATTTGGCAGAATTTCCTGTCTTCCTTCTTTTCTGTATCTCTTCTGTTCTGATCCATTTGTGAGAAATGTAGTTTTGGCAAGTAAAAGTCCTTTTTCACTGCCAGTGGTTAATCTGCTCTGTGACACATTCATTCAACCACAGAAAATCCAATATTGACATTTGTACCTTGGAGGGAAAAGAGGTTAAACGTTGGATGTAAAATAAACTGCTGGACTATGCCAAGCCACCGTGTAATATCTGTATCATGTACAAGTTTCTTGCCCTGAGAACTCAGATGGAGCTCGATCACATCTGGAGTGCACCATTATTCCACATAATCAGCCAAATGGAAGCTGTTGGACAACATCTGGAAGTGTCTCTGATAGCTCACCTCAGCTGCTCCAGCCTTTTGGTACTCCACTGAGAGCTGGCTGTTCACATGCTGCTAAATCTCTTCCTTGTTTCCACCCGCTAAATAGGATTAAAAGGCAGCCTAAAATACATGAAATACTCTCCAACAGTAATATTGTCTGTAAGAAATGACTGTCTTGGCCACCAGGATGTTTTGCAGTTCCTGGTAAGAAGGAGGTGGCCTGTGTGGCCAGGTGTTCACACGTGGGAAGGACTGACCCCCTAAGCCTCACTAATTTTAAACTCTGCTGTGTCTAAGAGTCAGTCATAAAAACCAAAACCCTATTGTGCAAGGCAGGGTACAAACATGCAATGTGGTGAGACCCTGGCTCACAAGGAGCCCTCATCGCCCTCTTGCCACCTATTTTTAATTCATTCATTTGATTTCTAGAGCTGGGTGTGAAAGTTCTGAAATCTGCAACCCTTGTATACATTGTGCAATGCTTTTATCTGGGAACGGTCTCACTGATTTCAGGAGACCTATTTTATAGATGTATGTGCTGTTGGTTTAGGCACACATTTGGATTTGGATACATATGTATATTCTGTATTTCAGATTATAACAGGTATAAATGTTGGTCTAGAGAATACTTCCCAGAGGAAGATCAGAGCATACTGTATAAAATTCAAAAACTAACTGTGCTTGATCTTGGGTGTAGTTCTGCTGAAAATAAGCAGGAGTTCTCAAACGTTAAGCGTTTGTCCATAAAAGTAGAAAGATAATACTGCAATAAAGACCAGAATTGGTTGAGTTTTAAATCATGATTAAGCCTTACGAAGTCTTTCACTTAAAAGCTTCTGGATGACCAAATGACTTTTATTTTATGCTTTGTCACTAAAAAGAATATGGTGGAAATGTTGGGAGAAACCTGCCATTCAATTTAACCAAGTTTAGACAGAAACCTGAGATCACCCACAATTGGAAATAACCCACTCCTGCTGATTGTTCTGCCTGCTGACAAACAGAAACAGAGTCCCTTATATCTAGAACTTCACCCAGGAATAATGAGCCCCACCAAAGTGATGATGCTATCACACAGACTGGCTGCTCACTGGAAACTGGCATTGCTTGCCCAAAATATTCATTACGTCTGCTGAACTTTGCACATGCAACACAGGAAGGCTTAACCTATCACACTGAAAACAGAGCCAGGAATGGCATCCTGACAACCGTGTTTTCCAGGTATAGTCATTTTGGTTACAGAAATAACAAAGGAAAGCAAGGTGAACATCAGAAACTGCTAAACTGGGATGCATAGCTGATGATTGAAAAACCCCTTCACACCTGTAAATATGAATTCCCTGACAGGGAAGATACCAGCCACACAGAGCTGCACTAATGCATTATTCAGTGGGACTTAGTCCAATCAAAGATATAGGCATATCTTTAATAACAAACATTATAGCCAACAAAGAAAGCCAAGAGAAATCACTCAGAAGTAACACCCAGAATCAATGAGAGGAAGCCCATTGAGCCTTATTTGCCTAGACAACAAAAAAGCTTTTGAGGCAGCAAAAAGCTGATTTATGAGAGGATTACTACAATTTGCTCAAAAGCATAATGTTTTCCTTCTCAATTGAGAAGTAATTTACTTGATGAGCAAAAAACCAATAATAATAATAAAAAAATCAAGGCACTCTCCTGCAAAACTTTCACAGTAGAAAGGCATTTCAAGGGATTGCCCCGAGGACCTGCTTACTGTAGCTCAGGTTAAGACATCTGTGGCAACAGAAACAGGAAGGAAGATGATTTGGTCTTCTACACGTGCAAGGGTGTTACAAAGAAACATTTAAGAAACAGCTCATATATGAAAACAGGTCAAATAAACAACATATAGGCATAAATAGAGAGGAGCAGTGGATGAGTCTGATACTGAGGCCAAAACCACAAGTGCAGCGCAGACCTGTAGGAGCATCACGCTGGTGAAACGTGGCTGAGGCTGGTAGGACACCAACATCCTGCCATGGCACTTAAAAGCAATGCAAAGCTGTGTTCTCTGCCAGGTGTGGGGTGGGAATCAGCAGGAGGGCTGTTCTGCAAGGATCACAGCCCCAAAGTCTGCTCTTTGTGGATGTTGAGCAGCCACACACACACACCAGGCTCACCGGGGACTGCACAAGCAGCAGAACAGACAGCACATCCCCAAAGCTGCCCTAGGCAGCACCCTGGTTGAATTTAAAATGATGTCAGGCAATTGAAATCAGTGCCACCACACTGGAGACTCGGCCACTGCGTCCCTACCTATTGGCTCGACTACAGCTGGAGGCAGAGGCCCCCTAACTCAGCCTGGCACAAGCCAGCTGTGCATCGGAGCTGTCACCTCGTCACTTTATTGTCTCTGTAAGACACAATTTTTGCTTGCTTTCATCTTGTTTCCTCTGTTTTATATTCACAAGCTTCTGCAGTGAGGAATATAAATACCCACACAAATGTGTATATATAGTTTTGTTTCTATTAGACCTCAAGGATTTGGTTTCATCAGAGAGTTATCCCAGTGCCATACAGGGCCAAATAGCAAGGAAATTATATCTCACCCATTCAGATTTACCTGTTCCCTTTAATCTGGAGTCTATTCCAGAGGTGGAGAAGGTGCAGTAGCAGCATTGGCAGGGTGACTCTATGTTCCTGGGTATTCAGCAGCTAATAAAGCTTCAGTATTTAGAAAAAAAGAGGCTAAGGTCTACTATGATCCCAGAACTCCTGTTAGAATCAGATGCAGCCATGGTTTCCCTCTGCCTTTAAGGCACCTCTTCATGCGCAGGGTGCATTTATTACCAGCATCAGCTTCATAATCTTGGGGTGGAGGCTCATCTGGCACTGGTGTCTTCCTCATCTTCATTAACTCTAATTTCATTATCACCTGTCCCGGAGTGACCCTGAGATCACTCACTACTTCTTTCTTTCTCCTCTGGGAAATGAATTTCTGTTTCTGTCCTCAGCTACTGAACTGCTTTTGTGAGTCCTGTGGCAAGCAATTAATATGAGCAGGATCCCCTTCATTTCTCACCAATCTGGGTGTCCCACCCCATCTTAAAAGCTCTGCTGGCTCCTTGACTCATCTTCCTGTTTCTGATATACCAGTTTTTAAAAGCCTCTAGAATATGCAGCTTGGCTCAGTAGTCTTATTTCATCCCTTGTGTGAGATTTTCTCACTTTTTTCTTTTTAAATCCACCCATTAACCTTCCTTTTCCTCACCTTCTCTTCTTGCATTTGATGTTCAGCAGCTCTCAGATGTCTTTTGCATGACACAAGAGCTAATTTTTCCAGTTAATTATTCAACCCCTTCTCCTGCCTCTCCCTCCATCCCTCACAAACGGGAGCATTATAAAGGTGGGCTTGGGATGACAGAGCATCTGACAGAGACAGACTGGTTTAAAAATCTTTCCACATAAGACCAAAAATCCCTTCCTGAGTGCAAGGGGAAGTTCTGTAAAAAGCAGACATCCCAGCTCCTTTCCCTGGCAGCAGCAGAGGACACTGTCATCTGATAACACAGCCGAGCAATAACCTTTTATTTCTGTCCTGCACCTAACGAATGGGGCTGTTTGGCACCAAACAGAAACATAGAGTGGGGGAACAATGGCAGAAACACATAGCAGGGGAGCAATGATGATGATGGAGAGAGGAGAGAAAAGGAAAGAAACCTTTTCTTCAGCCCTGCGTCTTTGACACACATCTGAGGTAATAAACAGGGGGCTTTATGAGCCAGTTGCGTCCTATTCACTTTGCACTCCTAAGTGCATTGGAGAGGCTGCTGACTGAGATTCCTGGATGAGTTTACACTGCCTCCTCACTACCAGCAGCTTGGTGACAGCAAAGCCTCCACCGCCTCCATCGCCAGGGACTATTGCGCGGGCAAGAAGAACTCCCCTGAACAAAACCAAAGAGGATGAGCAGGACCCTTTGCATAAACAAGGGGAAACCGGAGCGATTGTGCTGCACAACATGAGGCAAGGGTGGAAGCTGGGTGGCTGGCAGCAACCCGCAGCCACGGATCGTTGGGGAAATAAATCCTGGCGCAAGGGATTTGGGAGAGTCCAACAAAAACGTAGAAGCAAAGGCAGAAAACTCTTTCCTCCCGGTTGGGTACATGTGTCCACCCAACCAGCATATGTTAAGCCTTTAAATGAACATTTGGCCGTGAAACAGTAGCTATGGCAATGCTCAGGCATGGATTTATGTACTGTACATACATATCTCGTAGCAAAGCTCTCTGTTTCTGAACCAGACTGGCAGCTGCTCGAAATTTTCCCCTTCGCTTTCCCTAAGGTCTCAGGTGTGGGATTCATGAGCCAGTGTCTCAGCTAGAACAGGTGTCTATCGCTGTGTAAATAGCAATTAGGCCCAAATTTCAGACTTTTTTCAAATCCCTATCTGAGGAAAAGCCCAGGAATAAATAGTTGCTGTAACGGCCAGGGGTATTGTGTAGCATTATAGCCTCCAGCTGGGCTATTACATACTATAGACGGGTGAAGAATACAAGCACCTGACAGATGTGTTCTGTTAGCTTCATTAGAAAAGAAACAAAGAAACTCCTCAATTAATAGCAGTGGAGCCAAAGGGAAGGGGGGTGCGGGAGGGAGGAATCATAGCCTGTTATTTAAACAGAGTCAGGGAGCCTTTCACTGATGGCTTAATATGATTCATTAATAAAAACAGCTTTTTGAATGCCCAGTTTAAGTCAAAAGAAATCACTAGCGTGGGGGTTTTTTGTTGATGGTGGGTATTTTTTCCCTGCAAAAGAAGGGCAAAATGACAAACTGGAGTTGCTGAATTCATTTTGTGGGAGGCTGGTCCTTCTCAAAGCCCCCTTTCCCTGGGGTTTTTAGCCCTCAGGGTGTGGGGCAGTGGTGGGTAGTTGACAGGGTCACAGCGAGGCTTTGGATGAGGGAGGTTTGCAGGGGTAATATGGAAACATTCTGCATCTCAGCTAGGAAGCCTTCAGGATTTTTAAGTGCCAAAATGAAGGTACTCACAATGTTGGATATCGGGTGCATCTAGAAAGTCACATCTTTCCATCACAGCACGTTATTCCTGTTTTGAGGGCCTGAATGAACAGAAAAGCCATGTTGAGTGCAGTTCTGTGCCCCATTTCTTTACATGTGATAGACTTCGTGTCTCTTTATTTAATGCGGTTTTGATCACAATAAACATGTGTACAAATTTTACTGTACTGCATCTCATTCTTATGCCGAAGCAAAGGACAGGGGAGGGGATCCTGCTGCGAGCTGCAGAAACCACATCTCTTCTGCTCCTAGACATAAGACAAAGCCATCACCACCTTTATAACCAACACAAAACTCAAATGCAATGTAATTCTTAGGCTGCAGTGCTTACTGCTGTCACTGACGGTGGCTACAAGAGCTATCTGCCTGAAACACACTGGGAACAGGGGGAGGCATTTCAAACTCTTGCGGGGTCAGGAGGCTCCCTGCATGAAGACACCTGCACTGGGGGATTTTAAAATGGAGAAATTGCTGCAGTGCCTCCATGGGGAGATGTAGAGAAATGGGAGGGAAAGGGTAATTTGGCATCTGAGAGCACAGAAGGAGCCCTGAGGTGGAGGTAGATGTTCATTTGCATTTTGACCAGCCAAAGGATGCCAAGAGAAGAGCTTGCAGAAGATCCACCTGGGTGTGGGAATGGTGGTGGTGTGGCTCTCACACAGCCACGTGGTCCAAGTGTGGTGGGGACAAAGTCAGGACACTGAGCTGAAGGCTTGCTTTGGTGAAATGTGTTGCAGAAAGATTAAGGAGACCAAGAATACCTATCAGCTCCTCTCACATATTTCCCATAGTGCATTAACCGGTGTTTTGTCAAAGCCTGCCTCTAAATGTACCAAGTGATGGGTCTTTCATCACTTCCCAAGGGACAGTCATCCATGACCAAGTAGATCTAGCTGTCAAGAAGGATTCTTTTATATATTCAGCCTAATTTTTCCTATTCTTAATTTCATCCCATTACTCTTAGTTAAACCCACTGCTATTGTCCTAAATAATTCACCTCCCCCAGGAATTTACCCCCTCCACGTATTTATAGGCTATTCTTTTGTCCCACTGTAGTCTTCACTTAGCAAAGCTATCTATATTTAATTCTTTTAATCTCTCTTCATAAATTAGTCCCTCCAGCCAGTGAGGGGAAGGGCATATTTGAGACGTTATTCAGTGGTGTGCTAGGATGCTCTGCTACAGTCTGGGGATATCTGGAGCATGGAAAATGCCTAGGGGAAGCCTAACCATTCATATTACTTCCCCCCCCCCCAAGTGTTTGAACTGCCACAGACAAAGTGATATTTCTGAAGGAGAAAAATACAACTAAAGATCTCTGTTTCATTCTCCCTTTTCTGTGCCACTGTTGTAAATGTCTGCTTTGTCCTCAGTTAATAACCTCCATCACCAGCTGGCCAGCTCTTGCTTACAAGCTTTGCCTTCCTTTACATCCTAGCCTAGATTTTGTTATATCCCTGTGAAAAGCACAAAATCAGACGGCCAGTGTGAAAACAGGTTAAACTATATATGATAATAAACAAGTGCACTGCTGCTGTGGCATGCTGGAGGTTTTGCCACGAGGCTCGAAGAAGCTGTTTACATGTGGTGATTTGTATACGCGTGACAAAGTTAGTGCTTTTTGAATACACATAAATTCCCAATGAAATAGGTAGTAGCACTATCTTTTTATTCCACATACAAAATCAGGCAAGAGCAGTACTCTTGCCCTTCCCACCCAAAAGTAATGACCTGGAGGATTCAGACTTTTGAGTTAGATGCAAACTCGTGACTGGCTTATATGAATTGTTGGTTTCTTTCCTAAGGATAGTTCATATGAGAGAGCTGATAACAAAGTCTTCCTTTAAGAAAAAACTGTATAATTCTGTGTGACTTGTATTTATTTGCTGCAGATCACTCTCTGTTCAATCAAACTCTACGTCTGAAGAAACTGAAGTGGCTTTTACCAGGAGGTGAAGATTGTGTGGTCTTTGAATCCAGGGGTTTGGGGTTTTTTCTAAAAAAAAACAAAACAGAACAGTACTTTATGGCACTTTTCCTGTGTAGCTTAAACACCCCTTTACCAGCAAGGGGAATTTTATCTTGAAACTTACATCCTACCACAATCTTAAGGCAAACATCAATATTTGTTAAAAGGACTGTAATATTATTTGACTTTTGTCTTAAAAAGGGATTTTTCAATTGCTTTAAATACATCCAAAGACTTGGAATGACTGGGTCTGTGCACTGGAATCATTTAAATATCTAAAAGAGAAATGCAGAATCCAGCACATGAACCAGTGCCCATAATTGGCTCTGATACTTCAGCAATTTATTTATTTTTCTCTACAGCTGACTTAATACCACAAAATGGATTCAGTCCTTGCCAAAATGCCTATTGCAAAAAAAGTCGAACAATTCATATTTGGGTCATAGAAACCTGAAAAACATTAGAGACCAATAAATGAGGTCTTCTGGAGGATGTGAAAATAAACAGACCCGTATGTTAATGTGAACCAACTCAGTTTTTAACCCAGGGGCTATTATTGTTAATCTTTGCATTGTGGCCACACATAGGACCACTTGTGGTTATAAATGTTGCACAAGAACGAAACTCCAAATGATCCTTAACTCGAGAGTTTGTACACTAAGGAAAGCAATCAGACCACAAGGAAGCTCAGGATGTGTGTACACATGTACAGGGAAATAGAGCATCAGTGGCTTGAGAAGGTGTCCTGTGAGGGCCTTCTTTCTCTCTCTCCAGTATTCCTTCCTCTTGCACCACAAGACCTTTTGCTAGTGACTAGACCAATGGCTTAGCATGGCTATTTCTGGAGTCAGGAGATGTCCTCAAGAAGAATTCACCCACAAACTGTGAGAACCTCAGATCCTTCCCTCTGGAATCTCAAGGTCAAGATCCTGACATGGCATCTCTGCACAGTTTTGTTCCAGTAGGGAAAAGTGCACATTTACTTCTCTTGCCGTGTTTATGGGTCAACTTGAGTGCAAAATGTGAATATATGCAGGCTGGAAAATCTATTTGAATCTCTGGGTTTGTTATATTTTCTTCTTTCATCATACTGCATTGCAAATTATTCTAGTTCTATTTCTCTGGTGTATTAAACTAGTGCATTGCCAAGTCTCAGCTCTCCATTCAGGTTCTGGCATCAAAGCCTTAGGCCAATTTTATTTCATTTGTATTTGCTGTCAGAGTAATGTCTTTATTCTAAAATGCCCTTCTTATATCAACTTCTCAGGTGGCTCGACAAAAGTAGAAATTGTGAGGAAGGAAACCCTCCCCCATGCCACAGTCTGCTCTGTTGCTTTTATGTTTTCACCCTCTCTGAGGGGGAAAATGTACAACACACATTGAGAAAATGGAGTTCAGGATGCCACTTAACAATGAAAGGGATATTTTTCTCACCTAAGCTATGCACTTGACCTGTTCCATTTTATTTATATGTATATATAGATGTATATATATATATACATGTATGTGTGTATTTAAGAAACCCACATTTAAAAAACACTCAATCTGCTGTTGCTCTGGGTTAGTTTATTCTCAACAGCAAGTGGCCCATTTACTCAATTACAAACAAAATCTTAGTAAGGCAGAGTGAGAATCTATCACATCCAATTATGATGCCAATGCAGTGCCGTGCAGCTGATGGTTGGGCTGGGACCAGCCACAGTTTCCTTGCAGCCACCCAGGATTGCACTGGAGCTTTTTCCATGTGTGGGTAGAAAAGTGATTTAAGCTGGGTGACAGGAAGCTCAAATCCTTTTGTCCTATTAAAGACTGCCAAGGACCCACCTCAGGATGGAGGCATTTGATGTCAGATATAATGCCAGAATTAGCCAAGGTAAGGGCAGCTGTGGACAGGACATCTTGGACAGCAGAAGACAAGGGGAACCAAAAAAAGGTTATCTGCTGGCATTGCACGTTAAGCAGTAGCAGTACTTGATAATAATAGTTTTTATTCTCCTATTTAAAATTCCCCATTGTGTCCGGCAAAGGGCACTTTGCATTCGAACAGCTTTTAGTTGCCAAGGCCAAATGTGTGCTAGCTATGAGATCACAAGCACTTAAACATACATAGCCAAGCATTTTGAATCCACGTGCATGCATACATATCTGCCAGCAGCGTTGGCACCACAGAGGACTCTGAAAATTGCTGGGTCACCTGCTTTTGCAAAGACCTCAGCAAGCAGTGCTTCAACAGGAACGGTGCTGCCTCACATCTCCCTGACACTTTGTTTTCAGATCCAACGATCCTCAATCCTTTAAAAATAATAAAGATTTGGGTGGCACAAAATGCAGATACTTCCCAAGCACAAACACATGAATCCAAGTTTTGAAGGCTAGTCCCCATGAAGTGCTTTGGTTTTGGATGGTTTCATCTGGGTCCTTGCTGGTTTAAGGCAGAACAATGGGTTTCTCAGTTTAGGACTGTGCCTGTTCAAAGCAGGGATCAGATGAGACCTCCATAGGAAAGCAGTGAGTTTCACCAGGGTATTGGAAATACATTGAATCTCCAGAAAACATCACCACATTTTGGATCTTAAAAAATGTTGTCTCTTAGGAATGGAGCATTTCAGGAAGGAGCTGAGCAGTGCCAGCAATTCAACCCCAGCAGCGAGGAAGAAGAAACCTCACTTCACAGTATCGCTCTGTGAACGTGGCTCATTGCTCCCTGGCAAGTGAGGATGATTCAAACTCCTCAAAAATTGTAACAGCTCCCAGTAATGTTTGCCTTTGACAGCTCTGGGACAAACTTTTTCATTCATTCACTCCTCTCTGAAGATTTATGTCAAAATTAAGGATGAGCAAAGCCTGCTTCTTCTTTCCCTGCTTTCTTTTGCTTTTCCCCACAGCTCTGCTTTGGTCTTTTCTGAAAAAAAACCAAGTCGAGGTGAAAGAAGAAGTCAAGCCAACAGAAAACAAAATTATCAGAACAGCTCTCAGTAAAATAAAAATGGGAAAAGTCTAAAGCAAAAGATTACTCTTTCCCCCCATTTTGTCAAAGACCTATTTTTGTCACAGGCTGGGGAAGAGCAGAAACCTCTCTGCAGTCTGATACTGCTGCCTGAATGCATATTCATATTTCAGGTACTATAGTGACAGATGTGAGAGAAGAGAGATTTTTCACAGCAATTGGATGAGAAAAATTATGGGATTGAATAAAATGTTCTTTGGGTGTGCAGATACAGAAATGGAGCAAGCATTTATAATATTATCGCTCTACATATTATTCACACAATCATGTGTTTTGATTTGCTGCAAATTACAGAAGACTTAAAATACTAATTTTATAAAAACTTTCCCTGACTGCCTGTATCACAGCCCTCCACCACACACACACACACTTATTTTCTGGACAATAACCCTTCTTTCTAGTGATCCTCATAAGAATATTAGCTCAGAATATGAGCTAGGAAGCCTGAGAAGATGCAGTCCTCTAGCTACTTTTACCAGGGTCATACAGGGACTGATAGTGACATTTATATCTTTCTTTTCTGGGAGTTTTGCTTCTCTGCGTGCTGTATTTAAGGCAACAAACCCAGAGTGAACTCTAGAAACCACAAATTCGTCTGTGTCTCTAGGAAAAGATACCCTATGGACATTTCTTCACACATACAATATAGGAGCCAGGAGTCATGGCTTTAATGAAGTCAGTGCCACTGTTTCACTTGTGTCAGATGAAAAGCTTGAGAAATGGTATCTAGATAATGGAATTTTATTGTTGTTTTGATACAAATCAAAAACACTTCAACTCAGCCTAAAGTCTGTTTACCCCAGAGCAAACTCCCCATCTCCCAAGCATCCCAGTACATATAAATTAAACATTCCCAGATCTGAGGTTATGAATGAAAACCAAGGTGCCTGGAAGTTAAATCAAATGTCCACATCAGTCAAATGCCCACTGTAGAACTATCTCTGCTCATGTCTGCCTTTTAGTCAAGACTACTTTTGTCATTTCTACAAGTAGTAAACAACCACAAGAGCTGTCTTTTCACCTACTGCAGGAGAAGGAGGAAGTGAATATTCATAATTAGGACACAGAATTGCACAAAGGTAGGTAAAGTAACAACCAAGGGTATTTGTCTTACAAAATGCCCAGACAACATTTAAACACTTTTGAGAAGTACCTCCCAAACTATTTACTCTGCACGAGTTCTGCATATTTGGATGCTCCTGTTACAATCCAAAACAAAGAGTTGTTGTGGGGTTCAGTGAAGAAACAAGAAACCAGAGGGAGTCACAAGTGTTGGGGAAGGGAAACAGCCATGAGGAAAACACCTAGACAAGGAAAGGGCACCATAGGGTGAGGGGGAAAGGTGGAGATGGTGCCAGAGGAAGGAAACACCTGATGTGGTGCAGAAGATGCCAGGAGTGAGAACAGAAGCAGGGCCCACCAAAGGTGTAAGTGATCCCTTTCTTTATGGGGAAGGCTTAGGCCAACCACAGCCCAGCACATGGTTTGTACTGACACCGTGGTCTCCAGGCTTGTGGTTGCTTGGGAAGCCTGTGCACTTCCACACGGGACAAAGCTGGTGTGCCCAGCTGCCCCAGAGAGACCCTGGGGAGGTGGCACAACCCGTGTGAGCCTCTGCAGTGTCAGCAAACCGCCTGGCCAGCACCTCTGCCATGGGTTTCTGACAACATGCAGCAGCCTCACTGAGGCTGAGAGAGGCAAAAGGCTCGGGTAGTGCTGGATCTGCTTGGCCTGATCCTCCTGGCAGGAAAGGAAGAGGCAGAACAAACCATGGTGAGTTTATCAGAAACAAGAGATGGTTTATTGAGAGAGTGGTCAACAATTACTTCTTTGAAGATATTCAGAGCCTCGCCCCTTCAACAGAGCTGCTTACTATCTGCTCCAAAATTAGCTTGGCAAATCCCTCCCAGCCTTTTCCTACCAGGAAGGCTGGCTACTCCATCCATGAGCCCTGAATCCTAAGGATGTGATCTAAACTGACTATTGATAGCCATTGGTATTGGCAGACTCACTCATCAAGCTATTTGCACAGCAGGAAACATCCTGTTTCAGTTCTTTTTGTGCAATTCAGTGTTATATTATTAGAGATATGAGGAAAATTTCCATAGGAAGGGAGATTGAAAAGAACAGGACTTCTGGTTTAGACAAGTAAGGAAAATGGACTTGCTAGACTCTGTGACACAAAGAAACCAACTGCTTTTGAGTTATCTCCTGTTTCTCACAATGAAAGAACAAGAGAGAAAAAATTAAAAGCATCCAATTGAAAACTGATAAAAGGATTTATTTATTTGTACAGTAAATGCAAGTTACTCCAGGATGTTCCTGTCAACTGATACAGCTGAAGCCAAAAATATAAATCAGTAGGATTAGGAGTTTATCTGGATATTAAGTGTATATATCATTACAAAGCTAACTTGCCAAGCTGTTTTTTGCTCCTGCAGTTAGTAAACATAGCCAACAACTCTGTTGAAAATTCCTGGAGTATTTTGAGGTAGCCAACCTGAAGATTTAAAGGGGCTCATTAGAAACCACTGAAAAATCTAATTGCACCCCAATTTCTGTCTCATAGCTGTGCCTTACTGGCAATCAGAATCAAATAGTTAGCTGATAACAAAACAGGCTGGTAAACATATTTGTTGGCAAACACTGTAATGTTCAAACTTTGCTCTCACCTTTCATAAGCACAATAACTCCTTGGTGCAGTAAAAGAATCAAATCCATGTCCTTTACTCACACATAGGAAAAGTGGTTGGAGTAAGGGTGGAGGGAAATGTGAAGGTCTGCCTTGCTGCCACCAGAAATAAGTGACCCCCATACATTCACTATAAGGATTATGCAGGCTTCTGACTTCAGGGCTACCTTATTTTAAGGATGTCTCAGCAGAGTATAACTCGTCTTTCTAATAAAATGGGTCCTACAGTTTCACCTTTTCAAACACAAGCCAAAATTATCTCCCAGCCTTGAGCTGCCTTCCCCCCAAACTCCCGAGGTGAGCTGCTGTGTGTCTCACTGATTTAAATTCCAAGCCAACAGCACGGATCTCCTGCAATCTGCATCTTTCTCACGGCTCACACTTCCAGAGCACAACTTCGAGACATGGGTTAAAAATGGAGGGAGCGATTGCAAAATAAGCACAGCAGCTTTTTTGACGTGCCTAAGCCTGTGAAATACCTTCACTAATCTACCTCACACTTTCCATGGAACAGTTCTACCAGATTTGTTAGAAAACAGATATGCAAATTTTAGGTAGAAAGCAGTTTCTTTCGGGAAATTGAACATAAGGGGTATCAAAATAAGACTCGATTGTAAAAAGACATTAATTCAACTGCAACGGCTCCCTAATTCAGAGTATTAGATTAATGCTTTACGAGCACATTATCTACAACTTAATGTAAATGCTGCAACAAACTGAAACTCAGAGATAGAGACTGTTCACAGGTTTGGCTTGGACCCCATCCACGGAGGCTTTATTAATCAGCACAGAAAGTTTAGTCTAACCTTTGCAAGTCAGTTCAAGGTAGAGAAGCTTCCCGAAAGATGACATAAATGTCTTTTATCCTTGCAGACATCTAGCAGCTCCTTCTGCTCTAGCCATAGGGCTGGGTCAGACCTTCCCACGTCACCTCATCACTGCTGATGTGCTGGACCACCCGAGCCATGACCGAGGCATCGCTGCTGTGGGGGCACGAGCAAGCTAAGCTGAAAAGCAGTTTGTATCTGTCACATGGAAAAAATCAAAAGACAAAGCTCTGTGTCACTGGCAATGCCCCCACAGCACTGCAAGACATGCACACACTTCGCAGCAGCAGAGACGTTCCAGTCTCAAGCTTTGCCCTCCATCCCAGCCACTCCAGTCAGAGCTCACCTGTGTGTTTTCCCTTTTCTGTAGTCCAGCACACAAAAGAAGAACAGCTGAATCAGGAGCAAGCAGAGAGTTGCTTTTTAGCAGTGCTACAACTGTTAACCCAAACTAACCAACATGGCAGTAACAGCAGCAAAGCCACAGCACTTTATCATAATCCCATCGAACAAGACAGGGAAGTTTTGTCAACATGTTTCATGCTCAGAAAATGTGCTGCTCAGCGCTTTGACACTGTACTAGCCAAACACATTTCATTTTACTGGGGAAAGGTTCTTTTCTTTAAAAGCACACGTTGGATCCAGATCCATGTCCTCCCATAGAAACTTCCCGACTCATTCAAACTGGGAGAAAAACACCCAGTATGCGGGTAGGAAGTCCTTGATACAATTTCCAAGGACATTAAATGACAGAATATTAGGAACCTTTTTAAAAGAATTTTTTAACTGAGAGCCCTTAGAGGTCTGACACAGAGACATGTAATTATATCCCATAACAGATTAGCAGTGGAGAAGTATCAGGACTCCATAAGCGACCAATATGAGCAGATTTGATGACAAGACAAATCTATTCATAATGCACAGTTATGAAATAACCTACCCACTTGAAAAGTGTCTTCTGAAGCCAGACACTGGGGCTGAGCTATGCCATGGAGGGTTGGGGTTTATAGCACTGTGCAGAGGGCAGCTCTCCTTTCCTTTCACACATCCTTTGGGTTGCACACCTCTGTGAGCACCTTGAAAGTCCTTGCTCTGCTGCAGATTTCACGTTTCCCCCTCTCTCTCCAAAGTAATCTTTCCACATCTCCAACAACTTCCATAGCCAGCTTCAACCCTTTCATATTGCAGATCCTTTCATCTTGCATACTGAGATCTTTTTTGCTTTTTTGTTTCTTTTTTATATGATTAACTGAAAAGTTTTGTAAGATAGACAAACTTTTCTTCTTTTGTCTGAAGACTCTATAATTACACAAATTTGTTGAGTCCCACAGACTCTAACACATTATTTGCATTTTTTTTCCTAGATACCCCACTAGCCCCAGTGATTTGAATAGTTATTCAAACTATTTCCATGGCCGTCCATCTCCTTTTTTCACTATTTATATTTGGACTTGATATACCCACCTATCTGAATTTATCAAGTTCCTCAGAGTCTTGAGGAGCTTTGAATAACCTCAAGGTTTTTGTATCAGCTCAAATATTGCTGGGTGATTAATGAAAATGTTAAGTAACAGCTCTCAAGAAAAGAGCATTAAGCCACACATTGCCATGGATGAAGCACCTACAAAAGTCAAAAGGCTACAAAGCCTGAGCCAGTCTTAAACCAAGTTTAGCAGTGGCAGGGCTTACCACCCATTCTTAACTTCCTTCCCATATCTACAGCTCCTGTAAATCCATCTAGTGATCTTCTGTTAGTTACCAGTAACTAATACTTCTGCCTCTGATGTAAGTTAGTTTGTTCTTCATTTTTACTGAACTTGCAAAGTGCTTTCACCCTCCAGTGGTTCAAATGAAGGGAACAGCCTCATTGTGCAGCTGTGCAGAGAGACACTGGGACAGCAGGGTTTGGGCCAAAGGCTGGGAAAAGCTGAGAGAGTGGAATTTACTCTACAAGGAAGCAGCATCAACACTCAAGCAATCAGGGAAATCACTCGATGCCCTCCTGAGAACACTCTGGGACTGCAAGGGTGAAGCCTGGAGGACAGAGCTGCTGCTGCTGGCTAATAGCCTGCCACAGGAATACTTATGTGTGATAGCCACAGCCTTTAAAATTGGATAAGAAAGAATGGAAGGGAAGTGGCGTAAAATGTCACATCCAGACAAAAGAACAAAATAAAGGGATTTTTTTTCCCCTTGCAGCAGGAAAAAAGTACTCAGAGGAGCTTTTTATCCTTTCCTCCATCATTTTTTTTTTACCTTCTCAGGTTTCCTTCATGCAGGGAAATAATTCTCTGTTGACACCTATGGAACTGCAGACGTGTCAGCATGAGCTGACTGTTTGGAAAAGAAAAAAATATTTACCCCCAGCACTTCTGTGATCTGCTGCATTGCCATTCCTGCAGTGATTTATCAGCGCCTCTTACACATTTTAGCTTAAGCTTCTCACCACCCAAATGGTTTCCTATCAGCAAATCAAAATACCAGTGAGCTGTTCAAGTTTGCAGGGGAGAGGGCAAAGGGAAAACAAGAAAGGGTGAACTTCCATCACCCCCCCGGCCCACATCAGCCTCAAAAATGGGAGTAACACAGGGAGCAGCAAACAGCTGGAGATGGATGCTGAGAGATGCTGGGGTACCCCGGGAATCCGAGGCACCTCCACCGCCCCTCCTCACCCACACACCCGCAGCCTTGGCACTCTCCCAGAGCCCCCTTGTGCCCCCGGCAGAGAGGGATGGAGGGGTGAAGGGGTGGAAGGGTGGAGGGATGGAGCGATGGAGGGATGGAGGGGTGGAGGGGTGGAGGGATGGAGGGATGGAGGGATGGAGGGGTGGAGGGATGGAGGGATAGAGGGATGGAAGGATGCAGGGATGGAAAGATGGAGGGATGGAGGGGTGGAGGGGTGGAGGGGTGGAGGGAGGGGGCAGTGGCTGCAGAAATGCAGCCTCAGCAGGGAGAAGAGGCTGTCAGCCTCCAGAGCACTTCCCTGCGAGGGAGCAGATAAGAGGGAAAAGGTGAATGGGAACACTTGTCACAGCAGATGGCGGCTTTGATTTGCAGAAGAAAGCGGGAGGGGGGCGGAAAGCAGGGGAGGGGCGGCCGTCCCTGCCCGCCCGGTCCCCGCCGCTCCCCCGGCCCCGGCCGGCCGGGATGCGCATCCCCTCCCACCCTGCCCCCGGGGCTCGGTGACCTTCCCCGCAGACTTTGGGACACGAGTGAGGGCTTTCGGCAGCCCTGGCCGCCTTATACATTTTATTAACGCTATGCTAATTAGCTGGAAAGCCACGCATTGATTTTCTTGAAAGGATTCAGGGATCAAATGGCCATGAATAGAGCTGGCAAAACCTAATCTACTAATGGATTTAACTTAAGAGAAATATAAAGCTCAAATAAAAATATGATTATTTGGGGGCTACTTAACTAGTACTTATCTTTAAAATACTTTCACGGAATTTCCCTATTCTGCTGAGGTGGAAAAAATACGGTTATATTTTTGAAACCTTTTTGGGCAAGAGCTCCAAACAATGCCTTTTGTTTTCCTTCTCTTCTCTTCTCTTCTCTTCTCTTCTCTTCTCTTCTCTTCTCTTCTCTTCTCTTCTCTTCTCTTCTCTTCT
>JAWWMP010000081.1:59220142-59249142 GCA_035047865.1 Dendrocincla tyrannina | reverse complement strand
AAGGGAAGGGAAGGGAAGGGAAGGGAAGGGAAGGGAAGGGAAGGGAAGGGAAGGGAAGGGAAGGGAAGGGAAGGAAAGGGAAGGGAAGGGAAGGGAAGGGAAAAAGCAAAACAAAGTTTCTCAGTAGCACTAACTCCACACCTCTCACAACATGCACATGATGCCCATACAAGTTTCTGTGAAGGCTTCCACAGCAAAACCCACCAGCAGGACCAAGGCAGGAGGCATTTCCTGCACCAAGGGGATGGACATCTGCACGACATTGGGGACTGCAGCTGAGCAATGACATGTCCCTACTTGACAAAGTCATTTTGGGTCCTACCCGAGCCAACCTCCTTAGCAAAGCCGAGTTGGAGAGGCACAGGAGAAGAGAAGGCTGTTGTTTGAGGGCAAATCTCAAAGTCCCTCTGTGTGCCAAGAGGCACTGCCAGGGGAGCACAGGGCAGGTCAGGACAAGAGGCTTTCCTGAGGGGCAGAGGACATTGAGACACAAAAGTAGCCTGGCACAGGCAGACTTGTCAAAGCCGTGTTCCTGTGCCAAGCCCCTGACCAGTGCACCGAGCCAGAGCAAGAATGGACTTCCCCCAGTGAAAATATTATAGCCTTGGCAAGAGAGGACCTTGTCTGGAGGTTGGTACGAGTCAATCGTGAGGGTCTTTTGTGTGGGTGCACGTACATGTGTGTGTGAGCATTAACAGAGTGTGCTGTCAGGGGCTGATTTTCAATGATGCAAGTCTCCTCTAACTGATAACACTCTAAATAACAGGTGAGTGACTCCTGGCAAGAAGGAGATTGTCTGACCTCATTGTTTGCCTTTTTTCCCCTCTCTTTGTTCTTCACAAATAAAGGTTTTTTAATAAACTGAAAGGTCCTCCGCTCCTGCCTGATGATAAAATGAAAGGAACCAGTGAGGTATGGTACAACGTGGCAGCAAAAAAAGAGAAGCTCATCAGAAAATAACAAAGGTGCAAGTTAAAGATAAGGCAGCTGTCAGAGATTAATCCTGCTGGCCTGATTGTTTTCTTTAATACCAAGGCCTGCAATAGCAAGCGATAAGTTTGCTGAGTAATTTGGTTTTTGGTGAGGAAATAAAATTCAGGTAGGCCTCATAATTGATTTCCTTTTCTTTAGTTTTCTAAACATTAAACAAAACACACAAAAATAATAAAAAAAAAATCACCACCTCTGCTTTGACTACACTTTCCTTTTTTCAAATTTGCTCCAAAGCTGTGAGCTTCCCCCAAGCTGGATCTGCAGGAAGACAACTGGGAGGGCAAAATCACCCTCTCCCTCTCCCGCATCCTCAAGGGAGTACTTTTGTTGCATCCTAAAGACTGTTTGCATCTCTTGGACATGATTAATTCTGCCTGTCGTTGACTTCGTTTTACTGCCCAAAAGTGGGCAAAATGTGAGGTGGTGGGAAAAGCAAATTTCAAAAGAAAGTCAATGCTACCTGTCAGCTGTGGGTTACTGTGATACCTGGATGTGATGCTGGTCACTGTCTGCAGAGGGAGAAGTGCAGAAAGACAGGGTGGTCCTCACTGGGCTGGAGCACAATCATTGCTGACAAGCCATGGAGGTCATCCAAGGGGATCCCTGAGTGGGATCACTGGCTGGGGCTCACCACAGTGGCACATCAAGCTTCTTGTCTGGTCCTTGCCCCTGGATGTAGAAGGAGGAAGACTAACAAGCAGGAGGGTTATGTACCATGCTGTGAAAATCCACTCCCCGCACAAACCTTCCTCCTTTGGGGTGCACGCAGCCAGGAGTGGGGAGCCTGGGCACTCCAGAGATGTGGGAGGAAGCAAAGAGAGAGGAGAAATTGAGGGAGGGACATTTTTCCAGATCAGGAAGAGCATAACAATGAGGCAGAGCTGCTCTCAAGTGAGAAGATGATCCTGAGTGGGAGACAGTGTGAGTGTGAGTGTGCATGATGTGTGTGTTGGTGCACGTGTGTGTGTTCTGCATGTGCACAGGAGGCAGCAGAGCCTTATTTATTGTGACAGAACAAACAGCTCCTGGGATGCTCATCCAGCAGCTAATTTCTCATCTTATCTGTTACGTGAATGCGATGGGGAAACAGTTTCCTGTTTTTCGCAGATATCACTAACACGAAAGGTACGGAATGAATTCCCTTGAAGGCCATGCAGCCACATCCAGCCACAGACTCATTTGTTTCAATGGAATGAAATAATGCAGTCAGGGACTGCCCACTGATGGGAAGCATGTCTATAAAGCTTTCTGTGGGAGCAAAAGTGCTGCCACCACGTCCAAAGCAGCTGAAGAGCCTGGCACGCTCTTTCTCCTTGTCCACTGACAGCACAGGTGCAGGTGCAGGTTCGTGCAGCACATAAGCACACGTTTAAACTTTGCCATTTTCCTTATTCAAAGCAGGCATTTCTAGCATTATAATGCAGCACCAGTGCTATGTGGGAAGGTTACCTTAACCAAGGACTTCTTTGCCTCTGTAGAGTTTCTGAGGGTGTGGGTATGAAGTGATGTATGTTCTGAGCCCCCAGCACCCTGAGTTTAGGGTCAAGCTTTGGAAACAGTCCCGTGTTAGGGTCAAACACAGGGCACAAGATCAGCTACGGTAAAGCCAGGCTGTTATGAAAGAAGGCTGTATATCTCTTTTAAAGCACAGACTCACAGGAAAACCTATGGAAATAAAGAACAAATGTCTGTGTATATCCACAGGCAGTCAGTGGCTTCGGCTACGGCTACACAAGTATGTGACAGAGTGGAAAGTGCAATACCGTGTTAACACTTTTCAGGCCAATTCTGCCGATTTAGGGCTGGTTTTCACCTCTTCCCTTTCCCCAGCAGAGGGAGCACCGGGAGAAAGCGCCGAGCGGAAGCGACCCATAAAAGCACACTTAAAAAAAGTTTCCTTTGTCTCGTTTCTTGTCCATCAAAGGCACAAACTGGTGAAAAGGGGAATGGGAGGATCCAACCTTCTTGCGGATGGAGCATCTTCTCAAAGGCCACTGTTGTCCCAGCCCCTGGGACAGGGCTGGGCATGAAGCACTGCTTTTGGCCCCATCAGGGTAGGATGTGCATACCTGCATTGGTACAGGTACAGCCCTGTGCCAGGGGCTGTGATCTCCACTCCCAGGGTCCCCTTGCTTTCCCTCTTTTTAAAATTTTGTCTCGTCTCTCCTGCTGTTTTGTTGCTTGCCCAGAGGCAGCAAGATCTTTCTGCCCTCCCTCAGTCTCTTACTTTTAGTCCATCTTCTGCCCTGTTATAGCCAGGGGGAAAGGGGTAGGTAGGTACCTGTCCCCCACAGAGAGATTAGGCATCCTTGCCTGCTGCCTTTCCACTGCTAGTGGATGATGCCCAGCAACAGAGGCTGGGTGAATAAAGAGGTGGGTAAATAACTCGCAAAAACAAGAGCAAGAAGGAGAAGTGGGAAGAGGGGGAAGAGAAAACTGAAGAAGGTTAAAGGAAATGAGAAGAGACAACTCTGCTACTTTAGTACACTCAAAAGAGATGCTTCAGTTACACTGCAGCAAGGCATTAGAGTAGGAGAAATGAAAATAAATTCAGCCTACGGTCCTAATGAAGTAAATTCCAGAGTGGGCTGAGGCTTTAACTGATACAAATGAGGATCATTATCTTCACTCTGCTATCCTGTTCAGCACAGGGCAGAGTGCAGAGACAGGAGGGGACGACCAAGGATGAGACAATGCCAAGAACGGTCCTGCCACCCTGATGCTGTCCCATGACAAGGAGACTTGTGCAAAGGGCCAGGGGCAGCACCCTCTGTGAGCTGTGCAAGCTCAGACCCCCAGGATTTAACCCCAGCTCTCAGCCCAGTCGAGAGAAGGGGCTCTGGATGCCAGGCTGGCAGGTTGGCAGGAGGAGTGGTGGGTCTGTGGAGGCACAGGTTGTGAGCAGCTTTGTATTGTTCCTGTGTGTGTCCTAACAGTGCACTGGCAATATCAGACACCCGTGGGAAAGGCTTCTTTGGTTTCAGCTGTCTTTCTCTCCCACTCAGCTGTTGGGGTCAGTGCTTCCCACCCTGGAGACTGGGCTGAGCACTAGGAGGTGAGAAACAGCAGGTACAGAGCAAAGTGCTTCTCACCTGCCCAGGAGGGCTTATTGCTTACCCCCAGTGTGAGTCAAGTGGGCAGAGTTTTGATGCTTCCTGATGTTATATATATATATATAAATATAAATATAAAAAAAGAAGCAGAGTGGTACATCTGCTCAGCAAAGTAGGTCCCTGGGAACAAAGCTCCACACCCATCCTGCCAGTGGGACGCAGAGTCCTCAGTGCAGCCAGAGAGGTGTAAGATGCCTGCTGTGCCTGTGCGTGGCCCAGCCACGCTCACCTGGGAGCCCACCTCTCCCCACCAGCCATCCATCTTCTCCTGGCAGCAGTGCATGGTTGCTCTCCCACAAACCTGTGATTGAGGCGGTGTAGAACTCACCATCACCACGAATTAAAATGGCTTCAAGATTTGCCATATTCAGCACTAAGCCTAGAGGGTGCTGCCCTATCTCCTGACCTTGTCTTCTTCTGGTCCCTCCTTCAGCTCTTCCCATGAAGGTACGTGGTACTACAGCAGGAGCCCTCTCTTGGTAGCCTCCATCACATATCTACATGCCAATATCTCATATCATATTTAATACTGGCATCATAATTCCCTCTTGGCTTGGCTCAGTCAGGTATGACATGTAAGTAGGCAGCAAGTTACTTTCTGAGCGTTTACCCCTAATGAAAAGAGCTGGAGCCCAGATAGGTCTGAGAAAATAAAGATACATTAAGATAAATTCGCTGTGGCATTAAATCAAACTCTTAACTGGACGTTTCATTTAAGATTTCTCTAAGACTCGGGCAAAAGCCTCGCACCCAGACTTAATGGAAACACGTACCTCATGTAAGCGTCTCTGCTGCAGGTGCAGGGTAGTGGCAACAGAATTTATAATGTAAAACTGAAGCCTTCCCCCATTTTAATCTTTTTTGCAATGATCTAATTGAAAAGATACTGGAATGAAATAAAAATGAGTTAGACACTTTCAACCCAGAAACATGCTGGCATGCTGAGGTCAGATTTTGGAGTTTTGAAATTTGAGAATATAAAGGCAAAACGTTTTTAGGTGGTTTATTTTAGGTTTTGTACTATTTGTATTACATATCATGATAGTTCTAATAGCTGACATCAAGGAATACCATAACATTGTAATAATTAGCTCCCAAATTAAATAAATGACCAAGTGATCCAGTTCTAAAAATGCTACAAGGCAAATTTCCAAAAGTGAAATTTCAAAGAAAATATTTAAGCAAACATATTTCTGGTTCAGAGAGGGTAGAAATAACACACCCAGTGAACTGAAAACTTAGTTTCAGCCATCTGTGGTGAAGACTTGCATATGAGTGCTGCTCCAAGCAGGCAGGCAGCGTGCTGGCTTCTCTCTGAGGGTGCAGGGTGCACACACTGGGGGAGAAGGTCCTCTGGGTGACCTCTCCCACTTTGGTCTCGGGGACTATAGGAGGGGGAAAGGGGTGAAGGAAGATTAATAAGAGCTCTAGCAATTCACTTGTTAAAACAATCACTGTTTCATCCTACTTCAGCATACACAGTGTGGCCTTTTGCATGCTGGAAACCCAGTCCAGATGCTCATTTTCACCACCATGTCACAGCAAATGAGTCACCTTCAATCCAAGCCAGACTTTCAGACAGGGGTTAGTCCAGAGTTCACAGGAGGGTTCGTTTATCTTCATTTTTCTCAGTAAGGCTGGACCAGGGAGACTTGGATTTGGGTAGCAGGCTTGGGTTTTTACGTCACAACATTTGTGTAGCTGTAGTGTGGTTTCCTCGATTGTTTCACAGTTGGGTTAGTGACATTTAGACAAGCCCAGTGAAACGTAACTCAGGCTACTACGTCAAGTTAACTCACCCTGGGAAACCTTTTCCTTTGCTATGCTCTGATGAGAAACCATTCACAATATTGTGGTGGAGGCGCATGATCCAAAGGGGTCAGGATAAAGGTGCCAAACCCTGCATAAGTGAAGGACACGTGGCTCCAGGTCCACAGGTCTCACAGGTGAGGTGGTACCCCCTGCTTTCCAAAAGCAGTGTCCCCTGCTGTCACCATCAGCACAGACACCTCCTTAGGACGCGCCAGCTCCAGGGTAGGTGGTCTCAAAGCCATACAAAACAACAGCTTTGAAAGGACCCCGTAAGAGCCACATCTTCTTTGCCTCATCTAGGGAGGAACTGAGTTATCCACCTCTCCCACCACGCCCTGCTTTCAGCCAGTCTGGCTGCCGTGCCAGGAGCAGGGAGGATGGCTGTGGCTTCCCTGGAGCTCTTTCCTGAGGGGCTCATTCCACCTCACAAGCCATCCCAAAATGAGTTTTGTCTGGCGAGTGCCCCTGGAGCAGCTTCCCAAGTGCCATGCCCTCGGGTCCCACTGCCCTCTGGGAAGCAGCCTGGCTTAACCTGGCTGAAGGTCTGACCCCCGATACTGAATTTCACTCCTGACCCCGGTGCCCAAACCAAAAAGGTCACAGAAACAAAGATACAGCCATCCCCAACAGGATCCTCCTCTCTTTGGATGAGATTTGGTTCCTTTGAACACAATTTTCTTTTGGTTAAAAATCTGGGACGAAGATGATTTCAACACAAGGAGTATGCCTAACTAACACCAAAAAGAGATGGAGAGACTGGGTAAAACCAGAAGAACCCAGCATTGTTATTTTATTTATTACTATCTGCATGATTTTAGGGGTGACACGGCAATTAAAAATCCTACGAAGACCAGAACTCTGCCCTGAGGAGCTGCTTTTGCTTAAATTAGGCAGACCAAGCATAAACAAGTCTGGGTAGCAAGAACATCTAGAATTTAAATAGTAAATATTCAGAGAGAAAAACCAAACAACTAGAGCTCAAGGCCATAAGTCATCCTTTAATTGACAGCAGTTCAAAGGAAACTTTCCCCGGGGTAAGCCATTTCATAACTGCCTGCTGTGGGTTTCTTCTTTATTCCCTCGAAACACGTGGCTCCAGGAACTGCTGGCGATGGTGTTTGGAGCTCAGCGAGCTCAGCTGAGCCACCTCTGCTGGTGTCTGACCTCTCCTCAGCCATCTCCTCTAAGGGGTCACCAGGAAGGAGGTGGCTCCCCAAAGGATGGTGAGAAATGGCAGGGAAGGCCAGTGGAAAAGTCCACCCAACGGCAAAATACTGAAGAAGAGGTCAGGGTGGAAAAGCCTGAGCCACTCATGAGTCAGGCCCTGGACAAGGACATTGGAAATCTGGGTTTGGTCCCAGCCTTGACCTTGGACACGTTCCTGTGTCTCCATTTCCCTGCTGCCACTCCCAAATGTCATCTGCCTTCATCACGTTGTTTACAAAAGTTTTTGGGGCAGCAACGGGCTCTCGCTACGTGCTTGTGAAACAGGATCACAACAGGACCCTAACCCTCACTCAAGTCTGCTGGTGTGGGTCTAATGCAAGAATAAAATGAAAAATACAAAGGGGAGAGAAAAAACATATAAAGGTGTAAGTCCTTCAAAATCTGTAAAAGTTTTCAAAGACAGGCAACGGCAAGGAGCTCAAATGAACCTCAGCTAAAGGTCTGGTTTCCAGTGTGGCAGCTGATTATTACAAGCCAAAAAAAATAAATATCCTAGAAAACACAAACCTGGCTTGGGGTGATCATTCAGTAATGGCTAGGACATTTTTCACCTGGGAACAACAGAGAATTTCACATTAAATACATTTTAGTTGGGAAAAAAATGACACCTTTCAGGATTTTTCCCTCCTTTTCGCAAAACTTGTCATAATTTTTAACAAAATTACCACCACAGTTACTGCTGAGTGGTTTTGCTCTCTGAAAAAAACCAATTACAGTAAATTAAATATCTCAAGAGTTTTCCTGCTAACACATTTCATTACAGGATACTATGGCCTATTTCACAAGAAATAGAAGAAGTCCATTCTGGTTCCTGCACAACTAAAACAACTGTAGAAGTTCAACATTTGATGAGCTCTGGTTTCCCAATTTAAGGCCTGCTCTATTTTCCACGCAGTGTTGGCCAGAACTGGATGAGAAAGAAATTCCATTTCCATCATCTAGTCAATCTCTGGCCTCTATAACGATTAGCAAAAGTGAACACAGTTTCACGTGTGTTCTCTTGTTAAATAGAAACTCAACCCATAAAAACACAACTCAAACTATCAAATCATTTCCCAGTGACAGATGGGTTTAGCCAGTTGTATCTTCACTCCTTCTGTACCTCACCTGCACTTGCAGAACAGACTTCACATACACATGCAGCCCCAAAAAAGTTAGAATTGAGGAAACTTCCATATAAAGTACTCTAAAAAAAAATGCCTTTGATATACTAATGTTTCCTAGATTCTGATACAGCAACTCTCATCAAGCTGCAGCAGTTGAGAAGGATTTGTGTGAAACATTCAGATATATCATTAGCTGGACAATTTCTCTTGTGAGGCTTTTTATTTTCTGCATCATTGAGACACCTTTGCTCTGTCCTGCCCTTGCTTTAGTCTTTGGACCACTAACAAAATGCAGCCAAGGAACAGCCCATCACAGCGTGGAAATAATGGACAGAGAGGGATAGGATAAGGAGGAACAGGTTTATATTAAATAAGGAGAGATTTAGATTAGCTGTTAGGAAGAAATGCTTTATCCAGAGGGTGGTGAGGCACAGAAATAGGTTATGCAGAGAAACAATGGATGTCCCATGTCTAGAAATGTTCCAGGCCAGGCTGGATGGGGCTTTGAGCAACCTCATCTGGTGGAAGATGTCACTGCCTATATTGGAACTGGATAATCTTTGAGGTCCCTTCCAACCAAACAATTCTATGGTTCTACTAAATAAATTATGAAAAGAGCACACGCCAAAGGGGGAAAAACAAACAAGCAAAACCAAACAAAATAAAACCCCCAAACAAATAAACAAACTTAAAAAAAGAAAAAAGAAAAAAAAAACACAAAAAAAGAACAAACAGAAAAACCACAACCTGAAGTTTTACAAAAAGCTGCATAACTTTGGGGCTGGAGGAGAAAGAAATGCATTTGTTCCAGATGAAGGAGAACTAAATCCGTGTATGTGCAAGCTGCAGGGTTTTAGCCACTGGTGCCCTTTTGCTGGTACAGAATATTGTGGTGTTAGTGGTCAGCAACACTGAGAATGTGTGTGCCCCTTCTCACCCCTAACCCTGCTGAGCTCAAGGTCTGTTTGGTTTTACTTTTAGGCACAGAAGCAGAATCTTCAGGGTTTACTTTAAACACACCGGAGAGGTGAATAGTTCTAGGTTTGCCTGGGAAAAAAAAAAAGCAGGAAAGAAAGGGAAAAGTGTCCCAGCGCCCTGTGCTCGCTTTCATTTGGTTTTGCAGGTGCACCTGTCAGGCAGTGGGTGGTTTCTGGGTTTGGGGTTGGAGCTCAGACACGGAATTCTTGAGGGAGCAGTGCCCTCTGCCGGGCCGGGCCGGCGGCTGGACCACGGTCCGAGCATCCCCTGCCCGAGCATCATCACCCGCCCGAGCATCATCATCACCCGCACCACCCGCGCTGCCCGCGGACGGTGTTGAGCCCCTGACTGAAGGATTCCTTTCGATGTAGGGCTGAAAGAGAAAGGTCTTGCCGAGGCATTGCTGCCCAGGAGAAAATAGCGTCGCCGTAGAATGGCTCGGGGTGGGAGGGAACTTAAAGAACATCCAGTTCCAATCCAGCTGCGGTGGGCAAGGACACCACGCACTAGAGCAGGTTGCTCAAATCCCCATCCAACCCGGCCTTGGACACTTCCAGGGGTGGGATCCACAGCCTCTTTGGGCAACCTGTTCCTGTGCATCATCATCTTCACAGTCAAGAGTTTATTCCTAATAGCTAATCTAAGCCTACTCCCTTCGTTGAAAGCCATTACCCCTTGTCCTATTACTGCATGCTTTAGGAAAAAGTCCCTCTCCAGCTTTCAAAAAGGGGTCCAGGAAATGCTCAGCTTTTCGTCACAACACCCCTGCTCACTCACTTTTTTGATTCCCTTCACCACAACCTCATGCTTGAACACTTAGCAGAATTTGGGTTTATTTACCTAATTTAATTACAGTCAGCTTCCTCCGAGCGCTCAGGGGATGGAGGTGTGGCCATTTCCCACCCTTCCTACTGCCCTGCTGAGCCATGGGTGATGTCCCCCAGCAGAGAAGGTGGGCAAAATCCTGCCACCAGCTGTGACAGCACAGGCAGGCACAGTCAGGAGGCCTGGACTAGGAGCAATAAAGCAAGAGCTCTGAAAAGAACCCTGTTTTCCTCTGTGTGTTTGTGTGTGTGCATGTGTGTGTGCGTGTGTGTGTGTGCAATTTCCATAATAATTGTGTCTGTTGTCTGCAGACATGAATTCATTACAGCAGGAGGTAAGAGAACAGCCAGACTCAATATACATTTCAAATTCCTTGCTACAGCCTTGATTTATAAGGCACAACCTGAAACACCGACTAGCTCGCTGCCTTCCAGTGAACTGAATTTAGCCTGATAGCCGAGAGGACTGCAAAACAAATGAGCGAATTTTGTCCTTAAAACACTCCATCTCTGTATTTTTCATTTTCAGGAGTTGCTAGCTGTGTCCTGGATAGCCCCCTGCTCCCCCCTCTCCACTCCCCTCCTTCCTCCTGTGCATGCTCCATCGGCACTTGCATTAATCCTGGCCCCAAAGTACTAAATTGATTCACAGTAACGCAGGCACCTAGGGGCAGAATATTCCTGGAACAAATGAATTAATCATCTCAGAGCTTCCACGCTAACCCACATAAAAGGCAGCAGCCCAGAGCAGTGAAGGGCAGAGCCTGGCCCCTTGTCTGACCACAGAGCAAGCCCCCAAAACACCGCTGGACACACGTGGGGCTGCTGGGCATGGGGTTTGTGTGGGGAAGAACTCCAGCATGGCTGGGAGTCCTGCAGGAAGAGAGAGGTCTCCAGTCATTATAAATGGACCTTCATGGCGACAACAAAAAGGGAAGGAGAGAAAGCTTTGAGGGTGAAGGAGAAAATAACACTCTGCAATGACAGCGCCCAGCACAGGGGCTGTACACAGCTATGACAGCAGGGAATAGCTCACCCCCAAGGTGCCATCCCTGCGGGTGACAATGAGAGGGCTGCACAGGTATTGTCATTTGTGAAACAGCCTGCTGTTGGGAAGGGAAAAAATATAATGAGTAAGCTGTGTCTCAGCCTCGTCTGAAGTGGTGGAGCCAGGTAGGCACTGGCAGAGAAGCTCCTTTCACCATCTGACTGAGGAAAGCCAGGTGATGCCCGAGTTGAGACCATGAGGCTTTAGCCAATAGGGAAACTGGCAGCTTTTCCACTTTCCTTGTTGTGAATAGAAAGATTTTTAAAGCTTCTTCTCTTTCTGTTGTTTAAAACATCTGAAATGTTCTTGAGAGGAGGGGAAAGGTATGAGTCTCTCCAGTCTCTTCCACACAACACCCATGCTCTACCAGTCCCTTACTGGTGTGAACAAGGGAGAACAGACACAGAAGGGTGGCCGTGGGACCCATTCATCAACATTTTGCCCTTTTCCCCCATCCCTGTGTCAGCCCCATGTGACAGCAGGGGAGCTTTTGCCCATCAGTATCCAGTGACCAGCTGCAGAAGCAGCACAGAGTTACAGAAAAGACTAACTTGTTCCTTCTCTTAATTTGACTGGACTCTAGGGTTTTGCCATAATCAAGCCTTGTCACTGTAAGACATGTCTTAAAAAGGGAGAGGGTGTCCCTTGGAATCACAGACTTACAAGACAAGTACTTTCCAAATTCTTTTATCACACACATACCCTTTCTTTCATCAGAAAGGGAGCTGTTTTAAAGATACTCAGCAGAGATAGAAGAGAAAAGCACAAAAGGGGTTATCCAGTGCAATAAGGCATCCTGTCCTAAGGTGAATTTTTAATTCGATCTGTAGGCCCCTAAACATTTTTCCACTAGTGGTGAAGATGTCCAAATCACAAATGTAAGGCTTGTATCAGGTTTGGCCTTTCCTCTCAGGGTTCTTGGCAGTTATCCACAGCCCCCTAAGCATCCACCAGTCACGGACCCCTGACTTAGCATGCAGCATGGAAGGCTGTCAGGGGTGCAAGGGTGTCCTCTCCCCCTGTCACCTCTGCCAACTCTGAGCCCACACCAAGGGCTCTGCTGCCACAGAGCCAGCTAACTTTACACTAACATGAATAAGCCCACTACATGCTGCACTCTTTTGACTTGCAGTCCAAACACAGACCTAACCTTTTATTAATTTTCTTTTTTGACCTTGCATAGGAAAATCACACCACTTGTCACCTCAGTCACACCACTCCCACCCCACCTCAGCTGGGTTTTTGTGGAACAACCCCAGCTATGATGAGCTGGTTGAGCACAGGGAGGAGGGTTCGAGTCTCCAGAGTACCCAGCACAGCCTGGGGCAGGGCTGTGACATCTGAAACACAGCTCCATCCTCTGACCCATGCCATGCTGGGGAAGGGTCCGGATGTTTTCAGCCTGACAGTGCCAGGAACCCACTGAATGCAGGCAGGGGAAACAGTTACCCCCAGCACCAAGGCAAAAGCATCCCCGGGATTCCTGAACAGGTCCCAGTTCACCAAGGTAAGCAGAACTGAGGTCTTTTTATAGGCCTTAAAATTGAGGGAGGCATTAAAATTAATTTGAAAACTTTGCAGGAAGCTGGCATAATGAAAACAAAGGGGGATTGATGCACTGGCTGGCATACCCATGCTCTGGGAAAGAGCTCATGCAGCCGCTTCCAGAAAAGCTGGAGCCTGCTGGAAGAGAGCACAAAACAGGAAACCCTGCTCAAAGGAAGCTCACAGACAAAGTGGCAATGTGGAAGAAATTATAATGATTAATACAGCGCCCGAAGTGTGCGGGGGAACTACAAAAGATTGGGAAAAAAAAAAAGACTCAGAGATTTGATTTTCCACTGCCCTTCATCAGCAGCAGTCATTTTATACCAGCACAAAGCGGCAGTGCAATCTTCATGGCACAGAACAAGTGCACTTTATGGTGCTTTTCTCTCTCTTTTCCTGCTGCAAAGCTCCCAGGGAAAGGGGCAATCAAGACCATTTGTCCCTGACCACTGGGGCTTGGAGCCTAAGCTAGGACAGAGACCATAAACACCAGACAAAGGGAGAGGGAAACCACTGAGAAGAGCTGCCACATTTATCTCTGGCTAGGATGGAAGAGGGAATAAGAAGAAACTGGGAAAAACATCCAGTGACCATCTGCAGAAGGAGCACAGAGTTACAGAGAAGAATAACTTGTTCCTTCTCTTAATTTGATTGGACTCTAGAGTTTTGCCAGAATCAATCTCTCTTATTATCAAAAACAAACCGAATTAGAGCCTTAGATAATAACATTTGAAGCCTGCAGTTCAGATTCAGTCACTTCTCTGTATCCATCATAGCGGGTCAGCAGCAATAAATATAGGCTGACAGGCAGGCATACAAGACAGGTATGAAATGCCACCAAGGCCAAACAGCAGCTTTTGGCAGTGGCAGCAGCTTTCAGAGACCGAGAGTGCACTCTCAGGGCAGTCAGGGTTTGTCCTGTGAGGCGCCACCACATTTCAGGCACTCTGATTTCTCCTGAGCGAGGAGGGCTAAGATTTCAGTTCTCAGTTTCTGCTCCCTGAAAAGCTGTGGCTTGAATTAAGAGGCTTCTAGCTCAGATTTACCGTGGATGGGAATATGTTCCTGCCAGGTCTGAGCTTCAGCTCCTCAACACAGATGAGCACCAAACAAAACTGCTGATGAGATTTTCACTATTTGTAAATTAAGAAACTTAAAAATACCTAGATGATCTTAAGGATTGCAACAACGGGCAAAGGCACATTTTAGGTATAGATTTCCCTCTGTAAATTAAAAATACCTCCTTTAACTTATTATTTATTTACTGCATCAAGTACAGAGCAGATCTGCACATGGAATTTCACTGTACCATGCAAGCAGGACCTGTGGTTTGACCAGATACAGTAAATAAATTGGAACTAGTCAATACAGGGGTGACAAAAACTCCAGACAATACAGGGGTGACAAAATCTCCAGCTGTGCTGAAGGAAGGGAGGGACTGAGCCTGACTTCTGCCCAATACACATGAATATTCCTTATTTATTGTTTGCAGTCCACAAGGCAGCATTGAGACAGTGGGATCAAGTGCACTCCCAGCAAATTTGGTGAAGCTGCCACACTGGAGGCAAGGGATGCCATCCAGGGGGACCTGGACACACTTGAGAGGTGGGCTGATGCAAACCACATGAAGTTCATGCAAGGCAAACTGCAAAGTCCTACACCTGGGTCGGGACAATCCCAACCACACCTGGGTGGAGAAGTGGTTGGGAGCAGCCCTGTGGAGAAAGACTGGGGACTGGTGATTGATAAAAAGCCACACATGAGTCAGCAGTGTGGGTTCACAGCCAGTGGAGTCCTGGGCACTGTGGCCAGCAGGTTGAGGGTTCTGCTTTTCTACTCTGCTCAGATGCCACTTGGAGTACCGTGTACAGTTTGGGTGTCCCCAGCACATGGAGGACAGGAAAATGTTGGAGCAAGTCCAGAGGAGGGTCACAGAGCTGGTAAGAGAACTGGGGCACATCCCTTATGAAGAGAGGCTGAGCATGTTGGGGCTGTTCAGCCTGGAGAAGAGAAGGTTGAGTGGAGACCTCATGGCATCTGAGGGAGGCTCTTTTTTAGGAACTGTGGTGACAGGACAAGGGCTAATGGGTACAATTTGAAAGAGGAGAAATTTAGGTTAGATATTAGGAAGAAATTTTTTATGGTGAGGGTGATGAGACAATGGAACAGATTTCCCAGGGAGGTTGTGGATTCCCCAACCCTGGCTGGGCACAAAGCCACGTTGGATAAGGTCTTGAGCAAATTGGTCTGGTGTGTGGTATTCCTGCCTGTGGCACTGGGAGCTGGGACTAGGTGATCTTTAAGACCCTTTAACACTCTATGATTCTGTGCAGCAAGGTGTCTCCCTGGGCTTCACCTTTGTGACAGGGGAAGTGTGTTTGGTCTCTCTAAAGTCTGACTTTTAAAAGGTTTCATAAAGACATTGGAATGTAGAGTGGTTGTATCCTAATGTGTATTTATGTTCTGTGATAGTGTTTGGACTAAGCTAACAGACAGGGGTAAAATAGAAGGGGGTAGTGTTCAAAAGAATGGGACACTTTCCTTTAAAACAAATGAAAAAAACCTGAACAAAACTTTGGGCCTAGAGCTTTCAATTTATTGTTTTTAAAATAGAAGAGGAACATTTTTAATCTGGATATCCAGAATATTCTTCCAGCTCAGAAATATTTATTTCCTGACTTTCATGCTCTTGCAGCAGTCTCTGAATTCCTTTGAGTCATTAAAGGATTTTGTCCTCAAGTCATTCCCATTAGGGGAATATTCAATTTAGAAACTTGCCTCCTGTTCAAAGTTTGCATGTGAAATCCATCGTTAAGACCCCTCCTTGCTGAGTTTCAGGTCAGTGCCCTAGCCACTGAAGAGAGAGAGAGATTTAACAATTAAATAGTCCTCTAGGCTACATCCACATGAGGGGATCCAGGAGTGCTCCCCAGCCCAGGGGTCTACATGCCCTGACTGTTTTCTCTCCATGAAGAAATGATCTTACCCTGCCTCTCCCCATTCTCCCCTTCCTAAAGGAAGCAAAATTCTCTGCAAGGCTCAGGAGGGACACACAATGCCCCACTGGTCACCAGTGCAGGCAACTGGGGGGGGTCTGGCCACAGAGCCAGTCCTGTGGCTTCCAGCAGCTGAATGTTGTTGGGGAGCTGGGCACAACCCCCAAAATTAGCTCATGGTGTCTAAGTATGTCGTGTAAATCTGTCCATCTCTTCAGGCACCCAAGAAGTCAGAGAAACCTGAAAGGTGGGAGGATGTGAGGGCATATCTTTGCCTGTTCAAAGGCAACACAGTTCTGCTTGTAGAAAACCAGTTATTTTTTTAATATTCTTGGGCTTTTTGATACTAAGAATTAGCTATCCACTTTGCAGAAAACAGGGAATTAGTCTTTCCAGACTATGTGTTTAACAGAGAAGAAATGAATCTTCATGAGCTCAAGATATATTCCCTCTTCTTCTCTTAGCCCCTCACCCCCTGTCTCATATCTCTTCTATGCAGTTTTTCAAATAGTTTAATAATATTCACAGGGACATTAGATTAATTGGATTTTAATTCCAAATGACTGTGAAAGCAGAGAAGTGAGTCACCAGTCCATGCTAATGAGAAGATCTATTAAGGACCCTTCTCTGATAGACACATAGAGTAGGGTTATAAATATTTCATATTCAATTAATTGAATTTTGCCCCCTGTTATATGATGCTGCCCTGGAATGTTAATCAACTGGGACCAGAGAGAGAGGAAGAGAGGAAGAAAGAAGGCGGGGGAAAAAAAATCTAAAAGAGAGTCTTTAAACAACATCAGAGCCATTCCCATCCCCAAATCCTCCCAGTTCACACAGCGCCTGCACATCAGAGCAGAGGCTTTCATACAGACTGCATCTGGTTACACACAGTGGATAAATTAATGTTAATTAATCAGACAGTCATTTTACGGAGAACTGTGTGCAAAAGGTTACTCGAGCCCTGCTGCAAATAGATTTATAGGTATAATTGCCATGTTGAATGACCCTCTGCACACAGGCTCATTAAACTGGCCATCAGTCAAGCAGTCTAATTGAGGCAGGCCCATAGCATGCCGCTGGGACTGGCTGCAAACAGAGCTCTCTGAAAGCTGCCAATAATGCCACTTCCCATCCCCTGGGCAGTTCTGCCGCTCCTGCCAGCTGAAACTCCAGGCAGGAAGGAGAGAGGAGGGTTCCCGTGCCCATCATTGTGGCTTTATGTTGTTTGCAAAACTCATGGGGGCACTGGGTGCAGTGTGGAAATGGTTTTATTGACAGCAGTGGTTTCCAAATGCCACTCTGGCCTTGGCCCTGGGAACAGCTTGGATGCACGGGCTTCAAAAGTACTGAGATCAGAAGGCAAATGTGAAGACACTAAAGAGTCTCAGTGACATTTCATAGTCTAAGAGCATCTCTTGATTTCATTGAGGTGGAGGAAAGCACAGAAGGGTCCAGCCCAGGAGCTAAAACTCCCAGGACTGGCAATAGGGCACATACTCCCCAAAGTGGGGCAGGTAATGGGGCTGCAGTCCTTGCCTTGGTGCCACCCGGGTCATTCCCATGGGGGCTGTGCCCATCCCCACAGGTGCTGGGCCCAACAAGGACCCCTCTGAAGCAGCAGACAAACCTTGCCACTGTCCCTGGCAGCAGACACACACACAAAGCCAAAGGCTGGCACTGTGGAAACCTTGCCTTTTGCTCCTTCTTGTGGCACGAGCTGCCTGTTCGTGGTCACTCATCACTATCTCTCTGTGCTCCAGTCCCCACCTACACAATTATCTCTGCTGTCTGCTGCCTGAAAAGATCCCTCTCTCTGCTCACTGTTTGAGGATTGTCCTTTATTTCACATGTCCAAGGGCCCTTGCACCCGGGTTTGCACCCTGAGGGCTGCGGTTGCAAGCATGTTCTCTCTCACACATGCCATGGATCACACTCATGTTCCCAGGGTGGGAGAAAGAGGGAGCACATGGCACCCCAAGCTACCCCAAAGTGTCCTGGCAGCAACTCACCAGGACAGACAGAGAACCTCGGGGAGTTAGAAATGGTTTTTTGTTTTTATTTTCAGTCTAAGCTGCTTCCTGAGACACCTCCAAGGGAAACCTGGACCATCTGCTCCGCAGTGAAAAGTGTCATTTAAGAGTATTCCCAGGAAAGAAAAAACCCACATCAGAGTAACAGACAGGTAAGTCAATGAATAGAATGGGTTCACATTACCTATTCCAATATTCAGGTTATTTGCCTCATATTTTGGGATTGCCCTTTGTTGTGTAACAGCCTGATCAGATACAGTTCAGCCACATAGCACCATCTTTCTCAAACACAAATAAAACAATTAAAGCAGAAAAACTACAGTGTGCTAATACAGAAGCCGTAAAGGCACGAGCAAGTCTGAATTTAGAGAAATCCATGTGTCTTAGAGCAGTGACAATGTCGCCATCTGAAGATGTTTCTGATGAAGAGGGGTACCACTTTCCTTCCCTGGACAAGGCAAGGGTTGTATAACATGTCTGGGCTGTGGCAGCATTTCCCTTCAGCCTTAATATGCTCCACACTCTTTTTCCAGTGCTTGCTGGGCACAGCATTCACCTGTACAGCATTTGACAGAGGGACCACGGAAGGGACCCCTGGGCTCTCACTTTCAGGGCTGCTCCGTGGGTGGACAATAAATCGGGTGCCAAGGGCAGTCCCAGGACAGTTCTCAAAACTGATTATCCCCCATCCTGTGGTTCCCTTCCATATTTGAATCAGGTGAACGAAAGTGTCCCCCAAAAGTCTTAAGGCACACAAACACCATTTTTTCTACTAACCAACAGCATTTCCCCCCGCCCCCTAAATAGTACTTTTTTCCCCCCATTTTATCGAAGGTTTTCAATTTCTCCTGTTCTCCCCCTGCCCTTTTGTTATGTGGAACTCTGCAAAACCCTTGGCCCTCGCAGCATCCCTCGCTCAGCACAGGAGAATCTTCCCTCGAGCCCACAGAGGGCACCACTCGTAAACGAATGCGAGCGAAAGCGCTGCCTCTCCTCTGCTCAGCACAGACCCGACCCTTTGATGCGAGTTTTTGCTGCCAGCCCCGGGAGGAAAGGCTGATGGTGCACAGAGAACGCCTTAGGAAAGCCCATTCGGAGGTGTCAGTGAGGCTTCCCGCTTTGTGGAATGACTGTAGTGCCCCAGAGAGCTGAACTGCATCAGTTCAGGGGCATAAGGGATGAGAAAGGTACCCCAAAAGGGTATTCTGTATTTCCATATATGCTACCATGTGTGTCACTTCATCCCGGGCAAGGAGGAGGAAACACATGCTCTTCCTCTGTCCACAGCAGGCAGACTATAGGGGTTCCACTCTTAAATTTTTATATAAGTTTATACAAGTTTTTATTTGCTACCACAGCCAGTAGATAATTTTTGTCGAGTCCTCAGTTCAGGGATAAGGAGATAAAAGCTTTAAATATCAGAATTTTACCTCTAGACTTCCTTGGGTGTTGGGATTTCAACCTGTATTTCTGTGAAAGGACTCAGATGTAGCTTGCTGAGCCTGGTTTGACAAGTGCAGGTTTGTGCAAACACCTACCAATGGAGTAAAAATCTACAGCCTTCTCACCCACCTCTGTCATTTTAAGCAATACAAAAATCCCAGCTATGTGCAGTGCGTGCACACAGAACAGAGTAGCCAAACAGGGAGGAAAAATATCTGCCCACCTTGTATCCCACTTCTGTGCTGCCTCCATTGCTTGGCAAGCTGCAAGAGGAGATGCAGGAATGTACTTAAGGAGGGGGGACAGCTCACAGGGCAGTAAAAATGTATATTGT
The DNA here is from genome assembly GCA_035047865.1 of Dendrocincla tyrannina. Classification (NCBI taxonomy): domain Eukaryota; kingdom Metazoa; phylum Chordata; class Aves; order Passeriformes; family Dendrocolaptidae; genus Dendrocincla; species Dendrocincla tyrannina. The sequence goes on along the minus strand of JAWWMP010000081.1, from coordinate 59,229,687 downwards.
GCATTCAGTTCACTGAGGAAATTGCTGAGTTGCTGCTTCTTTAAATACTAAACCCATAGTTTAGTTGAAATGAAGTTTTATTATTCATACACTCCTTTCTTTCAAGTGCATCTCAACTCTTAGGTTAGAAAAAGATGCTGAAAAAGAGCAGCTAGAATTTGCCTTCAGCTCAAGGGGGTGATGGTGGGGGTGTCTTTTTTTGTATCCTCATGTTTAAAACCAACCTTTGTCCATCCACTACAATCCATTTTTCTTATTTCTGTCTGAGAGGCCTGTATTTCTCGCTTACAAACCATCCAGATTGGTTTTGTTATCAGAGCCTCTCTAGAAGTTTCAGCTCTTGAGCTTCTTGCAGCACAAAGAACCCAGAAAGGGATTAGAAAGTAATATGTTGGTAATCACTGTCATGTATTTTAATCACTGAAGTCTGGTTTCAAATTACACTGGAATTAGAATTACCAAAATTCAAGTTCCCATCATCACCCTGTTATAACCTGAATTTCTCCTTTGGCGCTCTGAGTTCTATTCTCCTATGCAAAGCAGATGCACATTACTAGCACAAGGGTCCTTTGAAATAGTTGTGGCTGTTTGCAGTCTTTCCATAAACCCCAAATTTTCTCCTTCTGAGAAAAAGAAAAGGAGAAGAAGCCTCAGTACACTGGATTGATCAGGGTAGCCCTTAAAGATAACAGCCTCTTTTCAAAGGAATATTGTAAATCCACTCTGTATTAGCTCTGCAGGACCACCACTTTTGGCTAGGTAAGTTGCCTAGTCCACAGTAACACAGTAAAGCAAAGATTTAAATAATTTCCTTTTTTCCCCACCCAGCTTTAAGACTAACTCAACCAATGTGACATTTCAAAAAGACAGCTTCAATTTTAGCCCACGTAACCCACCACAATAAACCCCCGTGCCCAGTTCTCACTGACAGCCAGGGTGCTTGTTTGCAGGGAGAGGTTCAGGCTGAGAAGACAATGTGACAGGACAATGACAGTTTGCTCACTGGCCCTGACTGGTCCACCACATTGCAGAGCTCAAATCACAGTGGAAGCCCATGGCAAGTTCCACTTGGGTGGAACACTAGAAAAGAAACCCCACTGATAATACCTGGCTGCTCCTGAACACTCAGCTCAGGGCACAGAGCAGCAGGGACAGACCCACGACCACCTCTGAGTGCCTTTATTTCCCAAAGCAGGTGCTAAAGGTGCTCGCCAAGTGTCAGGCATTTTACCCACCCACTGACCCCTTTTCACATTAGACATTTGTGGTTAATAATGCCAGGCAGTGACACAAAGCAAATGGTTTATTCAGATCAATCTTTTAATCCCGTCTCGTTCTTTAAAATAAATTACCAAATAAACTCTTCCATGAGCTAAGCTTTAAATTGTGAGGTGGTCACAGGATGAAAACTTCCCACCAGAAATAAAAAATCACTTTTTTTGGAACTTGTTTTGGTTTCACTGATTTGTTTCTTCTTGGAACATTAGGATTCTGCAAAATTTTAATCTGGCACAAAAATCAGAATATAGTACACTGCCAGTTCTTTGCTCAGTCACACATCAGTTAAATGTTCATAAAGCAATACAAATACTTTAACAAGGAAAGTGCTTCTACGGAATCCTGGTAAAAACATTCCTGGAAAACATTTAGAAGCGTGTTTTAGTTGGTTTTGATGTGTGATACCAACCTATTTTAAAAAACCCCAAAGCTGACCTGGTATTTTGCAGCAGGTTATCCCAATGCGCAACAAGTTCTTAGGAATTAAACCTCAAAATATCCCTATGAATCAAGGGCTTTACAAGCAGGGAAACTTGCATCAACAGTCAAGTCAGAGGTCAAGATCATACAAGGACTCTTGTGGTCATCATATCATGCCACATCACACCATTTTGTAGAGGATGATTTCTTATGACTATGGTCATTACTGCTCAGGTTTCCTATTAGTGTTATCTGCTGGGATGTAACCTCTCTGTAAGATGGGATGTTTTTGAGGAGAACAGTCTGATCCACTACAAAGCTTTTCCAGATTGAACCCATAACTGCAAGCTTTAAAACCCTCACCCTGCATGGCTCCTCACTTATTTAGATACCCAAAAGGAAGTGCTGCTTTGCTCTAAAACTGCAAAGGAAGGCTGGTGTAGCAATGAGCTCCAGCTGCATCACTAGAGAAGCACAGCCCTACAGACCACAGGGGGTGTGTCCCTTCTTTTATTCTAGGTTGAGTTCCCCCTTCTGCCTTTTTATTTTATTTACTTGGCTTTAGATTTTGGCTTAGCCAGTTCTCAGTGCTCCCAGACCCCTGTTCCCCAGGGACTTGCCTTGCCCTCATTCCCAGCAGGTGTCACACTGAAGGATGTTGAAGCATCCTTGCTGCCGAGCTCAGGCTGTAGTCCCTGCTCTGGGGAGTGCTGGGGAAGAAGTCAGTGCCAGCACCTTGAGCAACCCCATGTCTGTGGTCTTCTACTTGCACCATCTCCCTCCATCACCAAGAGATAAAAAGTTTCCCCAGCCAGCTGCCCACAGCACCAGGCTGTCAGGCAGCTGGTCTAACTCCTTCCTAGCTGCTTTCTGTCCCTCTCTCTGATCACAGCATTATTTGTTGATTAATAACTGTGTATCTCTGCAAAAGAGAAAAAAAAACCCACCTCTCTGTGAAAAAGTTTAAATATATAAAAACACTTTGTAAAAATATTTATTATAAAAATCAAAATGCCCCATGAGCCTGTAAACGTTGCCTGTAAAGTCTCCATTAACTGGAGTAAATTGAAATACAGTCATTCAGGCTCTCCTCTGCCCTCTCCAGTAAGATTTTAAGCTAGCCAACAGAAATGTCACTTGTCTTGCACTGTGACCTTCATGCCCCACATTTTTGCCTTCTTTGTTTGTTTGCAACATGACAGTTCAGTCTCCCAGTGCTGGCAATTGTCTTTGGAGGCATCATTTGTCTTTGCTTTTAACAGAGTTCATCTCAGCCTGATTCTGAGCCTTTCTTAGAGACTGGCCTCGAGGTCTGATGGGTAACAGGAGCAACACTAGGATGCTTAGAATGTGCATGTGAAAATACACGGACCTGGGAACAAAAGCAGAAAGAGAATATTATATTTGTGTTGGCACTAACACGAATTGTGCAAGCTCAATAAGCAGAATTCAGTGCTAAGGGATGCATGCAGAATGTACGAACCTGACCTAGAAAGCACAAAAACACACCCTTGGATTTCACACAGTCACACGTTTCACACAGCCACACATTTGGTATCTGCTGGCATGGATGAAAATGTTGCCGTGGATGTTAATGAGGCAAGGAAACAATCAGCAAACTCCCGAATCCAAAATCTGACAGCTCAGATAAACCCATTTAATTCAGCCCCAGACTTATTCAGCCCATCTCTCTTTTAATGTTAGGGTGTATACAAGGCCATGTTCTGAAGAAATATCCTTCAGGCTTCAAAAATAATTAAAAAAGGGACAGAAAGAAAATAATTAATTCAAAGTGTTGAGACCTGAAATAAATCAAAGCACTCAAGTTTTAACTGGGGAAGGTCAGGTAATGAATGATGTTTACAGAAGGCTTGTGTTTTTGAAGGTAACTATTCAGAATGTCTTTTTTTGGTATCTGACTAAACATCAAATATTTTTATTTCAAATAACTCAGTATGCACAAGATTGAAGAGAAATAAAAAGTACTTAAACCAAATACATGAGGCTCTGGCAGCTTGGGGAGGATGATGTTTGGGAGCAGTATGGTCCAGCTCTTAATGACAGCAATGCACCTTTCCATGGTCTTATTTATGCTTTGTAGCATAGTTCTTAACATCCTTTTAAGTTCTTATTATCCTATCCACTGTTAGGTGTGCAGTGCTCCAAAAATTCATGCCCTAGTCCAAAGGCATACAATTTCCTTGCTTACCAGTCTCTAAGTTTAAATGTCAACTATGTTCAAGGTCACCAGGGCAAAAAATGTTAAGAAATCAAACTAAGAAATAGGTGGAGTAATTTTTATACAGTAAGTTCTCTGTGTTGAAATCAAATGTTTTAAGAAACAGGAATAGAAACTGTTGAAATTCAACCCCCTCCAAACAGGCTGACAGCAGCTATCTTGGCTACCAGTTTTGTGGGGTTTATGTCAGGGGAGGGAACTGTGTATCTTCTGAACCAAAACCTGTTACTCCATGTTGTCAGCTCACTGTAGAATGAAAGAAAAGCGAAGCAATGTGCTCCCGTCTCCCTTTTTTAAGTATTTGCTCAATTTCTCTCTTTCAATTTGGTTTTTTTAGAGTACATCCAAGATACTCTGCAACACCGGTGTTCTCATATTTTTAAGGAACCTGGGGAAGGACTCATTTCCTAAGAAAAGAAGCATCCTCTCATAAAGAAGAGCATCTTCATTTCAACCAGTAATGGTCTGCCAGACCCCTCCACCCCTCCTGCTGATCGATCACGCCTCCTGTTGTACCCACTCGGCAGCTGGAAACCTGGACTTTGCTCAGTAAGTCCTTCCTATTGTCTTTAACCTCTTCAGCTTTGGCTATGGCTAATGGTTGAGACTCAGATGGTTTTTAAATGAAAATTGAGTATATGAAAAGTCACATAAGGACACAGAATGAGAAGTATAAGTGAAGGGCTGTGCCTTGGCATTATTGTTACCTCACTATGTTAGAGGAGCCTGAAAATCACCCCTTATACGTTATCAAGTTTAAACTGCTTTCAAATGTGACGAAATGCCAAGTGCCTGTCAGTGTGCTTTGGGTTATTTAACAAAATCCTATGCCAGTCTGGAGAGTAACAGTGAAGAGGAGGGAACTTACTTGTAAAACTTAATGGTGGGCTCAACAGCCAGCATAACAAAGGGTGCCACAGTATAGCACACAGCCAGCTGAGTGGCAGCCCAGGTGACAACGTCGTAGGCTATCTTAAGAGGCACTGAGGAGAGGAAGTAATGTCTGCAGTTGTTTCTTACCTGCAGGTCAGGGAAAAGGAAGCAGAAAATTAGAGAAATTAATTTCTCAGGCAAAGTCAGGCGGGTGCATAGCAGGGCGTGACTCTCCACTTAGCACCAGCATTAGTATCACAGAAAGGTTGATACACCAGTTAGAAAGCACTGGCACATCCAAGATCCCACAAGCAGTGGCAAAGAGAGAAGTGGCCCCAAATTTCCTCTGCCATAACCACAGAAGCACAATATCTCTGGGGAGGGGAGCTGTTATGATTTGATCTTCCTCCTTCCTGGTTTTCATTTATTACTGTTTATCAACAGTAAAACAAAGTTATTTAAATGAACAAATAGGTGTTTATACCTGCAAGTATGTGCTGTTCCCTAGAGATTTTGGGTTAGTTTCACATTTATTAAATCCTCATAAATAAGAGGCAAAGTACATGTTAAGACAGTATGTTCAGCAACCTGCTCCAGCCATAGCAGTTAATCCTGATCACTAGTTTAAATCATCTTTCAAATTGATCTGACTATTTATCCACACACTATTTATAACTCTAAAAGACAACAGTGGTGATTCCCAGCCCTGCACAACTGGCTGGTCCAGCCTGAAAGATCAGCAGTGAATAATTTAACAACAGTGAGACATGAAACGTGTTCTGACCAGTTTACTGCATCAATTGCATCCCCATGAATTGTTCAAGTCTGGACCAGTGCTCAGCCCATGGCAGCTTCTTGTGCAAGGCTGGGCTCAGAGTCAATCACACACCAGCAATATGGGCAACATGAGCCAGCAGGAGTCTGGAATCCAACAGGACCTTGAATTCCAGGCTAGTCTGACTGCATGGACATAGCTGGTGGCACTACTAATTTTATACCCTCAAACAACATTTCCTCTGACAGCCAGGGGCAGCAGTGCTTCACAGGCACAATGAGTGCTGGTTGGAACTGCTGGGGGTACTTTACAATCAGAGCAGAGTTTCAGAGAACAGCAAACCTGCAAGGGCATGCAAGAGGGCTCAGCTGCCTGACCGTGTGAGGGTGCAGCTGCAGAGGAGCTAGCACGGGCCTTAGGAGAGAACAATGAAAGGTACATACTGCTCTGGCTGCGAGCGTGATAAGGATTCCAGTGAGAAACGTAAAATAATATCCAGGATAGATACCATGCCACAGGGCCGACAGGATAAACGTTAAAGCCGTGGGGTACCAGGGAGCTCTGTCATAGCAGACACTGCAGAAGGGAAAACAAAAGAGAGGAGGATGAATACAAGTGAACAGTGGGCGCTGCACTCCAAATCCTCTGTTTTTAAGGTCTTACTCTGTTTTCTTAATGGTCTTGGCTTGACTCTGTTGCAGACCAGGGCATGAGGCACTCTCCCTTCATTTAAATGGAATGAGGAAGCATGCTTTCATGCACTGAGTATCCAAAGAGTGCCTGTACAAATATTCCTGGTGCTCCAAGCATTTAAGTAAATAATGGGATAAAGGGCAAGCAAGACTTCATTCACCTTTAGATCTCTATCTGGAATCATACACTGCCCTTGAAAACGCTGATGACAGACCAAGAGCAAGTTGAAAGACAAAGAGATGTGACCCCACCCTTCACTGGTGAACAGAGATATTTTTAGGCACAGTTATCTGGCAGATGCTGGGAACAACAGGGAGTGCCGTAAGCTATTGCAAAACTGGGGATTCCTGCTAATTTTAGCAGCCCAAAAATCTTACTCCCAAAATGCAAGTGAGGGCAGCAGTTCAAGAACACAACAACCAGTCTATTTGGCTATCTGATGTTTAACTGAAACACTGTGTTCCAAAGAAATGAGTCAAGATAATGCATTTCTTACCAGGAACATCACTTGAATAATGAAAAATAGTAGCCACTGCCTTCTGAGATGTATAGATTTAAGATTATTATAGTTATGATAACTGCAATAAATCTGTGCTGTGTTGACTGTACGCTGAGCTTTAATCATGCCAGAAGATGTAATAAGGAATAAGAGACAGTCCAATCTACAAAATTGGGACTTATGCTAGTGTGTAGAATAAGTGCCTTAACAGTCACAGGATGAAATCAGATCATCTCAGTGCCCTATCCTAAAGAGGATCCCCCTGGCAAGCATCCTCTGGTAACTCCAAACCAGACTATACTGGGGCTTTGTAGATTTTTATTTCCCTCTATGTTGAGCTGAACTGGGTCCCAGTGACACAGCAAGGCTCACCTCCTTGTGGGTGAGCAGCAAAGTGAAACAGTACAGGAAGAATAATGGAGGGAAACAACAAAACGCTCTTACTTTCTATTATGAGAGATTTGACTAGTTCATTTATGACTTTGCTGGTCGTATATAAAATAGGAGCATTTTACACTTGCAGCAATAAAACTTTACAGCACCAAATACCCTTGTACTCCACCAAGTGGTAAAGGCACAGAGAACAAAGAAGGGGCCATACATTTAGGAGATTCACCAGTCAGTGTTTTCCCATGGAATGCTTTTGGGTCTCCCATGCCTGTCACTGTTTCCTTGCTCTTACCGTTTCAGCCAGGCAGCTGTCTGGATGTTCCAGTTTTCAATGTACATTTTAAAACTTGTTGCAGTCTAAGAAAGAAGTTCATACGAAATGTTAGCATTGAAGCCTGTAAAACTACTACTTACATTTTAAATTCTTGAGGATGAAAGATATTAATTCTAGCAGCTAACTTTTGTGGAGACTGTGCCACGATCCATCACTGCACTAATATGATTTGAGAGGGACATTAACTAGGCTGATGGCTCACCGCCAACTTGGCTCTTGCTCTAAAATCTCACTTTGTTTCATAAAATTAAATACAATGTTTGGTTATTTTTCAAATAATGGGAAATCTGAAAAGCTTTATTGTTTTATACGGTTGGTCTTCCCTTTACAGCTTCATTTTTGGAAGGGATATCTCACCACCCATTTTGCAGTCTGGACTTCCCCAGAGGATGAATAAAACGTGTTATAAAAATCAAAAGGAGAAGGAAGGGGGAAGACCAAAAAGCATGGACAAAAAATTTTAGAAGCCAACTGTCATACCACTGCCAAGATGGTGAAACCAGTGGCCCTCAGGATCCTGAGAGAACCCCCGAGTTCCCCAGCTTTATCACAGAATCAGCGGGGCTGGAGACGACCTCTGAGATCATCGAGTCCAACCTCTGACCTAGGAGACTGCAAGACTCAAGTTGTTCACCATCAGCTCCCTAACCCTCATCAGCTTCACCTCTGGGTGTTCTCCATCCCTGCTCCCCCTTGGTTCCTCTCCTGCTGACAGAAGCCTCTGAGGACCCCTCACCAAGCAGGGACATGGTTCAGTGACACCCCATTATTTTGCCATATCAGCTGAAGGCAAGGGCATCCTGAAAAGATGCATTAAGGGCAAAGATTTCCAGGGGGAATATGCAGATATGTTTGCACTTCCACACAGAGTCCATCAGGCTGGCATTTCATCTGCTGCATTTCAAGAGTTAAAATGATTAGCAATTCCCAATGCAGCGCTGCCACATTTTAATTGCCTTCCTGCACCAAGAGAAGCCAAGACAAATACAGTTTCTCTTCCAACTAATATTGCCTCTCTCTTTTGGCCTCCTTTAAGTTCCCCAGTCCATTATCAGGAGTGAAGTGGTCACTGGCTGACAAAACAAGCATGTTACCAAGCCTTCAAAGTCCTTAACACGTGGTTAGCCCCTGTCCATGTTTTAATGCCTGCACAACCCTTGCCATGTGCTTGTCTTTACTTCTGATCAGACAGTCCCATTTAGCACTCACATTGCCAACTCTTCAGCAGTTTTACAGATGCAGGTGGTTATACCTGCTCAATATGCACATTGTACTGTACACACTGCCCAGTCACACTGTAACTTCAGCTCCCAATAAAGTGATGGTTCAAGGTGTCCCACAACTCATGGTCTCTGCAGCTTCTCTTTATCTCATTGTACACCTGCTCAGATCAGACAGCACTCTGCCTTTATGCTCCTGGAAACAATTTCTGATCTCTGTTGCCCATGGGGCCAGTAGAGGAAGGAAGTCACTGGGGTTACTCTAGGTCATTTTAGGGTTATTCTAGGTCACTGGGGTTACTCTAGGTCAAACTCACTCTTCACAGAGAACTCTGGGGTTACTTTAGGTCAACCACTGACTACTTTGGGGTTACTCTAGGTCATTCTGGGGTTACTCTAGGTTATTCTGGGGTTATTCCAGGTCATTGGGGTTACTCTAGGTCATTGGGGTTACTCTAGGTCAAACTCACTCTGCAGAAAACTCTGGGGTTACTTTAGGTCAAATACTGAGCACTTTGAGGTTACTCTAGGTCATTCTGGGGTTATTCTAGGTCATTCTGGGGTTATTCCAGGTCATTGGGGTTACTCTAGGTCGTTGGGGTTACTCTAGGTCAAACTCACTCTCTGCAGAAAACTCTGGGGTTACTTTAGGTCAAATACTGAGCACTTTGGGGTTACTCTAGGTCATTCTGGGGTTATTCTAGGTCATTCTGGGGTTATTCCAGGTCATTGGGGTTACTCTAGGTCGTTGGGGTTACTCTAGGTCAAACTCACTCTCTGCAGAAAACTCTGGGGTTACTTTAGGTCAAATACTGAGCACTTTG
>JAWWMP010000081.1:59135407-59220042 GCA_035047865.1 Dendrocincla tyrannina | reverse complement strand
GGGGTTACTCTAGGTCATTCTGGGGTTACTCTAGGTCATTCTGGGGTTATTCCAGGTCATTGGGGTTACTCTAGGTCAAACTCACTCTCTGCAGAGAACTCCTGGGTTACTTTAGGTCAACCACTGAGCACTTTGGGGTTACTCTAGGTCATTCTGGGGTTATTCTAGGTCAATCTGGGGTTATTCCAGGTCATTGGGGTTACTCTAGGTCATTGGGGTTACTCTCGGTCAAACTCACTCTCTGCAGAGAACTCTGGGGTTACTTTAGGTCAACCACTGAGCACTTTGGGGTTATTCTAGGTCATTCTGGGGTTATTCTAGGTCATTGGGGTTACTATAGGTCATTGGGGTTACTCTAGGTGAAACTCACTCTCTGCAGAGAACTCTGGGGTTACTTTAGGTCAAATACTGAGCACTTTGAGGTGACTCTAGGTCATTCTGGGGTTATTACAGGTCATTCTGGGGTTATTCTAGGTCATTGGGGTTACTTTAGGTCAAACTCACTCTCTGCAGAGAAGTTTGTGGTTACTTTAGGTCAACCAATTAGCATTTTGGGGTTAATATAGATAATTTTGGAGTTACTCGAGTTCAGTGGGGTCACTTGAAGTCATTTTGGGGTCACTCAAGGTCATTTTGGGGTCACTGTAGGTCACTCATTCTCTATAGAGAACTTTGGAGTTCCTTTTTGTCTTTTTGGGGTTATTTTATGTCACTCAATGAGATAGGAGGAAGAGATTCTCTATGGAGAGTGTAATGAGGCATCGGAATGGGCTGCCCAGGCAGTGGTGGATTCTCCATCCCTGGGAGTTTTCAAGATGAGCCTGGATGTGGCACTCAGTGCCATGGTCTGGTAACTCTGGTGGTGTTGGATCAAGGGTTGGACTTGATGATCTCAGAGGTCTTTTCCAACCCAGCTTATTCTGTGATTCTAAGTTTTGAGAGGCCTACAGTTCAGTGGGTAGAGAGGAGCAAAAGCTCCTGTTTCCTTAATTTGGCTTGATTAAAGAGATCTGCTTGCACTTCCCTTTCCTACTTCAAGCCAAAGCTGCCTCAGCCCACCAAAGTAGGAATTATTTCCTGCCCCAAAACAGAATCAGATCTCAGAGTGGCATCCGGGGTGCTGCTGTCATCGAGGAGAGTGAAGCATTTATGGACTCCGTACTGCTCAAGGAGAGATGGACACTGAGGATTGATTGATGTTAAAAAAGAAAGTGAGAAAGAGTGTTGAAAAAGAGGGAATGTATTATGATCCTTTCAATTTTGGCATCTTTAATGAAAATGTTTTCAGCAGAGCTATTACAGCCCATTCACGTAGTCACAGATTGGTCAGCAAGAAAGCAGTCAACTTATTTTCCTCTGTGATTGTGTTTAAAAACATAACTACGGAATTTCTTTCTAAAGAAGAAGCTTTTAGAAAGCAGCCTCAGACACATAAATGTCCCCACATCTCACTGGCATTCACCAAAATCTTCTTCAGGGCAAACAGATTGTAATTGGCTGTCTTTTGCATTAGAGACCCAAACATAAACTGCTTCCAAAAGACTAATGTGTTTTCAAAGTGACAAGAAATGTGTGACAGACGTTCTGAGGAGTGTGTCTTGCTGGATGGTGCTCTAGACCAGCACCAATCTAAGCTCTCTGTGGCCATGTCAGTTCCCATTCAGGTTGCTGGATTTGTACGTGTTCTGTCTCCTACCCCTGTTTTTCTCCATTTACAGGAGGCACTGCAGCCCTTCCAAGTGTTTGTGCAATGATTGTTTGTGGAGTCCTCTTTCACTACCACCACTTATCTCAACTGGGCACAAAAGTGAAAGAGTGTTAGAAGTAAATGAACAGAACACACCACAGATGGTGAAGAATCATAGCTGCAAGCAATTTACTGACCCACTGAGCTCAGCCACAAGCTACAGGAATTGACTGCTCATTTATTAAATATCTCATTATTTATTAGCCTTTGGTAAACTAGTTAGAAATACAGCCTGAATACAGAGTGTGAGGAGGCCTGGGAGACAGATGCTTTTTATCTGCCCAGCAGATAAAACACAAAACTTCCTCATGCTGAAGAGGAGCAGCCTGGTGGCAAGGTTTTTTCCTTTATTTTCCTTTCAGCAAAGCCTCTCCCTCATTGTGCTGCCCATTTCTCTATAATTATGCCAATGCAGCCACTCCTTTATCTCACCTCAATGTTCCAGATATTCAAATTGGACAAGAGGTCCCAGCGGAAAGTGCCTCTCTCATCAACTCCACTGAATCCATAACCAGCTGCATTGTTGACTGCATCTGCTGCAATGTCAAAGCAAGACAGGTCAAAAGCAGAATGCTGGCAGGGACATATTTTCTTACAAGTCAGTATGACACTAAACACACATTCAAAGCAGCTTTGTAGCAAACAGCAGCATCTCTTTCCCAGAGAAGCTTCTTCTTGGCAAAGGGGCACTACTATATGGCTGCACAAGAGTCATTTCCTGAAGAGGAAAGACAGACTAGCTACTCCTTAGGCAAAAGGAATAAAATAATAAACTAACAATGAAAAGAAATCACTTTTCCTATTATTTTGCCTTTATTATTCACCTGACGTAGGCACGATGAGCATTTTCTTCAAGAGGGCTACTGGATCTCACAGCATTTTCCAGAATTCAGAAAAACTGCACTGTCTCAAAGACACGCTTCCCATTTCCATTAAGAGTTCCAACGTGGTTGTTTTAATTAAGACTGTCATTCAGACTGCCACAGACAAAGCCTTTTGCTAATCCTGCTGCTCAGTGCCTCGCTGAAGTGCCTCACCATCTCTACAAATCAAATATTGAGTAACTTCAACTACAGACTTCGCTACCTTAAGTGCAAATAAAAGCTCAGATGAGAAGTAGGCATTTCCCAGGGTGCTGATCAACTCCCTCCCCTCTCAGACTCGAGTCACCTCATCACTGGGGCTCGAGATCCTGCTCTCAGTGTGCTCCTGCTAGAAATACCTTCTCAGAGCACTAAGAAAACAGGAGGGAGGATTCATTGTCACCTCTGAATCGCTACTTGCAGCCAACACTGAGGATCATTGGAAGAAAATGGGAAGCACAAATACAGGGAAGGCTTTCCCTTCTAGAACGGTTACAAAAGAGAAGCCTGGTTATGCTTTAAAAAGGTTAGCATTTCTTTCCCAAGAAGGAAAACTGATTTTGCTTTGTCAATGCTATGAGTACAGGCAAAAGCTCATGGAGAAGAAGCCCTAATGCACAAAACTAGGGAGAGAGTCTAATTAAAAGCAACAAGATTAATAATAAATAAATAAACAAGCAGCCTTCTCTAACCCAAAACTTTCCATTTTCTTTTCCCCTTTACTAAATGAGCTGGATTTTACTGATGGAATGAAAAGCCTCCATGTTGTTAATTATCTCCCTGTTTAAAACAATCCAAACACACAATGAACAGCCCTGTCTGAAGTTGGTTCATAGGATCCTGACCAGCCTCAGAGACTGGAGCTGCATGTATCTGTCACCCCAGGGCAGGGAACTCCTGGGTTTTACTCCTCCTTGCTCCAAAGGGTGCAGGGATCAATCACTTAGTGTCTCTTTGCCAAAAACAAGACACCAGAAATCATGGGATGAGCGATAATAATATAGCAGACCCCTCAGCCTCTCCCTTCCTCAGCTGCTGCCTGCAGAACAAGGTGTGAAGCACAGGAAGGTCACCACTGTCCACCCTCAAATTGCTCACAAGCCCAAATCTCTGTGATTTGAAGAGCTCTGCTGTCTCCTTTCACAGCCCCTTGGGCAGGGGCACTCAGACCTGAAGTGGTTTCACTGACAGCTCAGTCAGGTTTGCAGCCACGTTCCCATGACTGTCACTAATCCAGCAAGAAGCCACATTTTCTTTCCAAGAGCCAAACTGCAAAAGGATAAAGTGTCTGCTGTTCTGCTGCCTGGATTTGCAAGGTGAATAATCGAGGCCTCACTCTCCAGTGTGCAGTGCATGCTTTGTCCCTGAACCACCTCATTTGTGAGATATTTCCACAGCCTCTACGGCTTAGTCATGTCACACATCCAAGCCCACTTTATCTCTTCAATAATGGACTTGCAGTTAACTATAATGCCGGGAAAAATGGGGGCAGCAGTTTAACACTGGATCAAAACCACAAGTTTTTGAGCAAGCCATGATTTATCTCAAAGCCTTTCCCATCCTACACGTGTCAGTCCTGGCTGCCTTGCCCCAGTCTGACAGTTTTATTCCCAGCAGTTTAATCACAGCCTCACAATGAATTTCCCTATTTCCATCCCCTCTCAGGGACACCCTTCTCAGCTCCACACTGGCTGGGTTTTCAGGATCTCCCCGACACACAACATCTTGTAATACCAGCAAAAAAAAAAAATCAGATTTTCAACCTGGTGTGAAGGATTTGACTCTTCACACACAGATGTGAAAGGAGACTTCTAAAAGGAAGAAGACAAAAAGCTTGTTTTGACCACCAGTCTAGCTGGCTCCTAAAAGAGATTTGCTTCTCTCTCTAATGAGCTGTCTTACTTCTCTTCTCCTTTTCCCTGCAGTGATTTTTGGGTCCTTCCCAACATGTCTCCTTTGTTCCCCGTGGTTCTAGAGGTGAATGCAGGACCCACAATGCCTCAGAGGCAAAGCCCACCTTCAGCCCCCCAATATTCACCATGGCTTTCTAATAGAGCCACACGGGCTACAGAGGACCCTAAAAGAAGAGAGGGGTCTGTTGCACTGTAACATGCAAAGCCTGAGCCACTGTGCCAAATTTTAACCTCCCAACCCCACCAATGTAAGTGAAATGCTATGAATATAGCAAAAAAAAATAAAATAAATAAAATCAATGTTTAGAGGAGGATTTCCTGTACTAATTGATTTGGTATATTAACAGAGTTTTAAGTAGGAGGAAATTGTGACATTGATTTTACTGTAAAGAAGCTGAAAAGCAGATTTGGCTCCAGACACAGGGAATCTCAGACAAGCTAGAAGAGATTTGATGCATGTTTTTTCAAAACTTTTGACATCTCCCCACTTCATCAGGGTCCACTGCCTAAGGAACACAAATACCCCTCCCAGGACTACAGATCTAGGGACCATTTCATTCTGTCCCCACTTGCAATGTTTCACCCCTCCCCAATTTATGAACTTACTTGTTACACACAAAAACAGATGATGTAGCCACACTTACCCAGCGTCCACGCAAAATAATACTTTGGTTTCGCTGCCTGTGTTACAACATACAGGTAACCAAGTCTTGACAGGAAGGGTGTTTTATCCAGAAACTCGTTATCGATAATATATGCCATGGGAAAGTTCTTGGTAAGCGTCAGGAATAAAATGAGAGATACCAGTGTGATACAAAGCTTGTACATCACTGCTCCCTAAAAGGCACAAACAAGGAAACATTCTTTAAAAACATTTGCTTAAAGGGAAAACAAGGCAGTGTTCATGACATACAAAACCAATAAAGCCAGCAGTGACAAAGTTGATAGCAATTACTTTAGAAGAGGTGACGAAGAAAAGGCCAGAGTCACAGCTCTAGTTTAATTTGGTTTATGAACTACCTATAGATAGGTACAAAGGACAACCAGGAGTCAATTGCAATTGGCACTGAACTTCAGGGGAGACTCCTACGTCAGTTAGTGGAGGTCCTAAAGTGAGAAAGAAACCAAACCAAACCCTACAATGGAAAGCAGAAATCCTCCCTATCTGTACTGTCACGTCCTGGAACTAAAGACTGGAGTCCTCCTGGAAAAGCATGGATAATCAGTACAACAGGAGGTCTTACTGCCCAGATACCACTCAGAGGTCTTGCTAAAAATCACCAAAAGAGTACGTGTTGGTCCAGGGGATCTGCTCGGCCCCAGTGGTTTCCATTACCACTGCCTGTTATCAGCATCAGGATCTAACCAACTGAGCTCACCTCAGAGTTAAATACAACTCATGAGTAAACCCTTCTTGATACAGTTGTAATCAAAAAGTAAATCTAGGCACTTGGGTACCTTGTAGAAATGGACTCATGTTCTCAAAAGACTAAGAAAATGCAATATATTATTGAAACAATGTGGGGTTTGATCCCAAGTACTGTTTTTTATATATTCTCCATACTCTGGAATAAATTATTGTGGAATCATTTTATAAATGTAGATTTTAATATTCTCTGCTGATTTGCATCTTACACAATGTAGGCCTTATTCTGGCCTCAGTCAATGTAAATCAGGAATAACACCACGAGAGTCAGCAGAAAGACAACTGTGTGTATCAGGAATCAGCTCCACGTAAGCACAGGCTCAGCCTCAGAGGAGACATTCTGCACACACTCACTGAGCTACACACTCAGGGTCACCTTCAGGTAAGAGAGAGAAATGTGGTTCTCATGCTGTTATCCTGCCTTACCAGAAGCCCATTTCATAGGAGGGTTTTAAGTAATATTAAAAAAAAAAAAAGTATAATAAAATCAGTGCTAGCAGCATGGGAAAAAATGACCTCTGAGTCATCTTAAAGTGGGAGATTCTCTTGCAAAGCACCTGGACAGGCTACAGTTTCTGAGTAGCCACGATTCACATATTTCTAACATCTCCTTCACTACAGGGGAAATCTGATGTGTTTTCTGATGTTTCCTCTTCTGTCTGGAGCTGAACTGCACCTTGCCACTGTCAGGACCTGCAGGCTGTTCCCAGGGCTGCACAAAGCACACCCATTACCCAGTGACCCGTCCTGAAGCCAAAGCCATTTGGGGAATTCACACACCTGACCTTGTGATAAAACCAGCAGCCACCCACAGGGAAGAAAACACTGTGACATTTACAGGGAAGATCATCCCAAACCGCTTTTAATTCTTGGGTTTCAATTGTGAGAATCACACACAAAGCTGTGCTCGCCTACCCTCTGCAATGAATCTTTGTCATTTTAAAACTTACAGTTGGAGAAGGATCGGGAAGTCTGTCATAACCCTTCTGCTTCCAGTTCACTTCTAACAGCTTCATGTGCACATGCCTCCCTTCAATGAAGGCGATATAATCCTTGTAATTGCTGCAAGGCCCAGCTATGATGCTCATAAAATTGAGGAGATAACTTAAATACTCCAGTAAAGAAGGTCTTGACCTGTGAAAAAATCAGCCATACACAACAAAACCAGGTAAAACACAGCAAAGGCTCTCACCAGTGGTTTTTGGTGCACTGTCTGCCCCATTTCCCCCCCTCTCTCCTGTCATCCCCACAGCTGAAAGCTCACTAGGTCTGTTTTGGGGAACATGAAACACAGTCTATCTTGTATTCTGGCAATGTCTGGCAGGTGGCAGTCAGAGCAAAGGTAACAGGGAAGTGCTTCAGCTACAGATGAACTGACACTAAGGATTTGAGGAGTTGTAATCTTGGAAACAGTTCAAAACAGTAATAAATTTTGTGCCATTTTGAACAGGGAGGCAGTACCAGGAGTGAGAAGCTGGCAAATGGTTTTGGGCATCTCTCAGGGACCACACTGCCTTGTCACACACAGCACAGGGCAGGGAGTCCCTCTCCATCCTGAGAGAGGCTCCCACCCACCCTCCAGTCCAGCCTTCTGGAAAATGGGAAGTGCCATGTGAGACACAGAGGAAGAGAAGGAAGAGGCACTCTCTCCTTCGTGCAAATAAAGGAAGTAATTGCCTGTATTGCATCATGAACAGGAAGAGGAACTAAGGGGGGAAAAAAGCACCTAAGTGAAAAGGCAGCTGAAGATGAAAGTCAAAGAAAGTCCACCATGGTCATTATTTTCCATTTTGTGACCACATATCTCGCCAGTTCCTTCTGGGGTTTTACATTTGAGGTAAAAATGGGGAAGAGTCACTGTCCTTGCTACGGATCAGAACAATGGGAAAAGAAGCTGCACAGACCTCTCGCCACTAGTATAATTTGGATACTGCTGGGCTCAGCTTTTTAACGTGCCAAAACCCCTGCCAACATCCAAATTGTGCCCTGTGTTCTGCACTGCACTCCCCAATAATCACCATTCCAGCAAACTCAGAGCCCCCAGAGGAGAGCACAAACTTGGGCTCAGTGTTTCAGGGCTATCCTGTCCCAGACACAGATGGACTTTCATAAACCAGACCCCACTCCAAAGTCTTCCAGACTAAACCGAATTTCTAGCAGAAAAACGATGCAACAGTTAAACATTTTCTGTTGCCTATTTCTATTCTGCAGCAGAATTAGTTTGAATAAACAGTTAGATTAGCCAGGATTTTCTGCATTCACCCTAGTGGTTATTGTAGATGTTAGTGCCTGAACGGTATGTTCCCTGCTGAAAGCATCTCACGGGAAGATGCAGCAAACAATTTGGGGTAAGGCTCATCTTTCTGTCCTGCAAAATCAGGTCCCTGATTTGGGGCTTCTGAGCTCTATGGTAAGATTAAAAATAAAGACATTAGTTTCGACTTAGATACTGCACATGGTTGGGTGGGGAGACATGAGCAATGCACGAAGGAATGTACAGAGGATGAGTGAGAAACAAAAACAGACCAAGAACAGGAGGGAAGACAAAAGGCTGTATTACCAAAGGGGATTTAAAACTCTTCAGTTATGACTTGTCTGCCACTGCCACTCGAGCTGTTGGCATCTGCTTTTCTATTATGAGCCCATTTACTGTCCAAGAAAAAGAAAGCTTGTTTGGCAAGAATTTGACTAGAATTAATCATATGGCCACAGGGGCCCAGTGCAGTTAAACATTCTGCTGTGAGCCTTAAAAATAGACACCAAGCTATGGGTCACAGCAAAGTTATACAAGACTATCCACAGGATTTTTGCTTTTCAAGAAATCATTCCCTTGCTGTTTGAAGCTCCTAGGCAGATTTGCTGATGGCTGAATCTTCTGCCTTGGAAATGAAGGAAGGAATTTCCTTGGCCCTAAACAAACATTTCGTGGTGAGGAGTAGTTATGGTTCTAAGAATAATTCTGTAACATAAATGATTCTTAAAAACACCCAAGAAATTCACTTGCATCCTGCACAAACTAGAAAAAGAAAAGCATTCCAAAGAGATGACCAGCATGCTCTCTCCATCTGAAAAATGAGAAGACTGGTCATATAACATGAAGAACCAGGAGCATTAACATTACAGAGGGAGACAGAAAATAATAAAATTCCAGTGTTCAAAAATGATGGCAAAGAAAAGCAGTACTTGGAGTTTCAGAGTCAAACCAAAGTTAATTTTTACTATGCAATAGTTTGCTGACAGGGGAGGAGTATTCTACTTGGAAAAATAACATATCATAGACCAGATGAAGGTAACAGCCAAAAACTCCATGTAGTACAGTCTTAGCCTGAATTTAAAAGAGTTCATTCAGCAAAGACTAGTTTTGTTGCATGTGGAGTACAAATTTAAGACATTGCCAAGTACCTCAGTGCTTTACCCACCAGCACAGGCTGATAAAGTCCTGGACTGAAGAGATAAGGACTTTAGGAGAGAAGCTATGTTTGGGTAAGGTGGGCAATAACAGCAGAACAAACACCTATCCAAGCAAAGAGAAAAAGCACAGGAAAGGACTTCTGGCATATCATGGACTGGACAGAAGCAGGGAATGTTTTCATGGCTGAGACACAAAGTTCTTCCTGACATTGCAATGGAAAACACCCAAAAAAGAATAAAAAACAAATAAACAACCCAAACCCTAAACTTGTTTGGAAGAAATTAAACACAAAGCATGAGGGGAATTGCATCCTTACTTCACAGCAAGCCGATTTTGCTCAGCAGTGAGTTCCTCAGCTTGTCGCCCTATTCCTAGAAAGAAAAGTCACATCAGATCCTGCCAAAAGACAAACAGCAAAAGCCCTTCCCAAAGCCTGATGTTTGCACCCCACAAATAACTCTCTAAACCATAAACTCCAGCATTTCTTGTCACAGGCTGTTGTGATACAGCTCAGTTCCTAACCTTTAGGTCAAGTGTACTCATGTCATACCCTACTTCCTTACCTCATTCCCCTTCCTCACCCTACCCTGGCAGGAAGAGCAGCTCCACATTCCCCCACACACACAATGGAACTGGCAATGCCACCAAGTGGCAGCGACCCCCGGCAGCCCCTACAAACAGTCCTGGGCTGGCAAAGCCTCTGCTCTGCCAGAAGCCACGGGCTCATTTACGCACAAGCCTCCCGCTGGCTTCTTGGTGAGAAATGGAGCATTTCACAGCAGGAGGAGTGGGCTGGGGGAGGGAACAGAATGCTGGTGTGAATGAGCAGCCCAGCAGTGACAGCCTGGAGCTGTACACGGTGCACACTGGAAGGGTGACCTATTGAGGGTACAAGACCTTTGGGGCCAGAGGGAAACCACAGACTCACCATCCCAGGAAAAGTATGGAAAATAAACCTTGTGTGATGGCCAGGGGCACACCGGTGTCGCTTAGAGCAAACATCTCCAGAGCTTCACTTGAAGCTGTAGCTGCTCGTACTGAGGGGTATCCCAGTGGCTTCAGAACTCATCAGGGATGACTCCCAGCCCTTGATGCCAAGAGTGTGTGTGTTACAGCTCCACAGGACCAGGGGTTTGGCATCATTACACGCCTGTTCTAAACCTGCTGGCCACAATTACCAATCCACACACAGAGGATCCATTTCCTAAACAGGCTGCTGATAAACTGCTCATTTCCATTCTCTCGACTGTTGCAGTTTGTAAATACTGGGAGGGCCCGAGTTTCAAAGAAACAACTAAGCACTTAATTACTTAAAAGGCTGCGTATTTCGCTTGTCTGTTTCCACTTACGGACAGCTCTGTTACATTTTTACAAATAGGAATTTGTCACTGATGCTTGGACTGCAAGCTGCCTCCGTTTGATCAGCTGCTCCACGCAGGGGTGTTCACAATGTAATGAGCCTTTCCACCCTCATTAATCTGTAGGATTCCTGGTCTATTTAAAATGCTTCTGCCTCTGCTGTTACCTTTCTC
This sequence comes from Dendrocincla tyrannina, assembly GCA_035047865.1. Classification (NCBI taxonomy): domain Eukaryota; kingdom Metazoa; phylum Chordata; class Aves; order Passeriformes; family Dendrocolaptidae; genus Dendrocincla; species Dendrocincla tyrannina. Next base: position 59,209,149 of record JAWWMP010000081.1, on the reverse strand, counting down.
CTTTCTGTTCCTTTCCCTTCCATATTCAAGGTGTGTGGCTTTAGACTCCCTTGTGCAAACCCTGCTTGCAAACGATGCCCACCCTGTAGTCTGTGGTGTGGCCACCACCTAAATCCTAGACCCTAGCAACTCTATAGCAGGCTACATAATTAGTCACCCACAGCCTCAGACCATCAGAAATTCACACTGCAACATCAGCAGGCGCAAGGAACAGCGCTACTGATGACAACTGGCATTTGCAGCCTTCGCTCTGTTTTACTGGGAAATAATAGTGCTCTTTGTCCCAATGAAGACAATGCTATTTTGCTTCCAACTGTGCTTCTCTCTGCACTGGGAAAATGTTACTGAATCCTATCTCTCACAACTCATGGAGTATATTACCACTGAATACATCACTGCTGGCATATTTTTTGCTAAATTAATGACTGAACCTATGCATCAAACACACTTCTTGACTTTTGAGAACCAGTAACAGCTTCAGGGAGCTCAGTGGAGAGGCACTGTAGCATCTAAACATGAGAGACTGGTACTAGCTAAAATCCAAATTGGGCCCCAAGGAAGGAGAGCACCCAAAGGGAAAAAACAGATGTCTTTGATAATGCAAAGACAGTTTGATCCCGGAGAACTGATCAAAACTTGAAGTTTCTAATTTTTCTCCACAAAGCATTTTTCTTCTTCATTTGAAACAACTCGTTGAACTCCATTCATTGACTCCATATCTCAGCCACAGAATGCACTGGAATAAAAAGCCTTGTCTTCAGGATGTGGGAAGAGATTCCTTTTTCTTACCATCATGTAACTGGCATGCGAGTGTTGTGATCTTCTGTGTAATTATCATCAGCGGACTGTAACAGAGACAGAAACAACAGTTACATGTCTGGTAGTACAAATTATTCCCAACTTTCTTACTGAATGCCATTATTCCTTTAAAAGGCATAACTGTATTAGCAACAAGTGGAAAACATCCAATTAAAACTGAAGGAAGCACTCAGGCATAAGACAATTGCCTGGGTTCAAAACAACCCCACAGTAACTTGCACTGGAATTTTTAATTGCTAAGTGCACACAAAGCCTTATTTTATGTGTCCCTATCGTGCAGCAGTGCCAATTGGAGTTCAAAGAAATGGCACCACTAGGAAACAGCAGCTTCTGCAGTGCACCGAGCTTCCTTTCAGGCAAGGACCAAGTTCAATGCAACACTAGAATGCAGCAATGCTGCTGGAACAGAACTCTGGCTCTTCTCACTGTTACTCTCCTATTGTCTGCTTCCTCAGTGCCCTAAAAAAATGTTGATTCTGCAGATACAGATGCTTATTTCCCCGCATGAATAGCTCTATCAATTAGGACTGTGTGCAAACACCAGAAGAGCTGTGAGCACAGCAGTTTCCCACTTGTTTCTTGGCCCTGCAGCTGCCTTGTGGCCAGCCTGGACAGGGTACACACTGCTGTATGGGAATGTGGGAGCTGAGAACACGAGCTGGTTGTACCTGAGCCAGGCTTACAACGACCCAGAAGCTTTGGTGTCAACTAAACATGCCGTGTACAAGCAGCCACTATGCCCACTAGAGCCAATTACACCTCTCACATCCAGCTTGACAGAGCAAATTGGCACTGAAGGGAAGTGTGAGCTGCTGCAGCTAAGGAGCAGGAAACAAGGCAAAACTCAGCCCCAGGAACAGCTTCCCAGCAGGGAAAAGGACACAGCCAAGAGCATGGAGAGCTAGGTAAGAAGAAAGATGGGAAGAACACCCTGGGGACAACAGCCCATATACAGTTTCTAAGGGCTGTGGAGTCCTGAACACAAAACCTGCAGCCTGGAGGTCCCCATGGCTAACAAAGCAAAGGATGAGCCCTGCTCACACTGCTTGTCCCCATCTCTGTGCCCCTGGGGACACCAGCACAGGCTGCCCAGAGCTCACACAACCTACGAGACCTTCACAACCCCTGCCAGGAGGCAGCAATGGGTGATGAGGAGTCACTTTCTCAAGGTGAAAAAAGCAAAAATTATATTCAAAAATGGAAAATAACAGTAAAATTCTCATAATCTGCAGAGATTTTCAAGAGATTTTGGATCATCCTTGGCTAAACTGACCTACTGCTTACAATCCCAATGGCTAAGATAAACTATTTGCAACCAGATTATCCCCCTAAGATAAATCAAACTGATTTTCAAGATAATTCATATGCTGAGCATTGTAAACACACAAATACTGGCAAAAAGACCTTCTTTTATTCTAAGGGGTCATTTTTTTAACACTAAATATCGCTGATCTTTTTCAAGAGTCCACAAGTAAGTCTGTGTGGGTAATTTGCATTTTCTACCCAAAACCAGAACATGCAATATCAGCCAATTCTGTAATCAGAGACTATTTTTATCATTTCAGCAGTCCCTACTTGAAACATAAGCAAAAGAAGTTTGTACATAAAATTCAGAATAGGCTTAAATATACACAGACCATGAACGCAATTGTAACACAAATGTTTCTACAGCAGCTCTCTTGGGGTAACCTAAGCCAGCTAAGGAATGGACAGAGCCAACAATGACTTTTCACCTTCCAGACAACTCCAGTATTGTAAAAGAGTCATTCTAAACCTCATTACAATTAATCTTTCAAGAAAAATTATTTGTAAGCTGTTTTCGTCATTATCATCAACATCCTGTTTCTAAAGTAGATTTTCCCAGACAAAATTTAGCTTTGCTTTCAAAGATACATAAATCCTAATCCTTTAAGAGTACAAAAAAGCAGATTTTTTAATCCTTAGGAGAGACAGGGGCTGTCAGTGAAGCAGCAGTTCTGCTGCAATAAACACAGATTTGTATTTTGTCAGTGCTTGCCCTTTGGGCTTTATGGGGGAACATTTACACTTGTTTCAAATGGGTTCGATTTGTTGCATGTGTTTCTTATGGCAAGAGCTTCATGCCGGTATTGAAGTGTGTAACTTTAAACCTCACGCTCTGAGCCAAAACCCTATGACTTCAAGGGTCTAAATTTAGACACTTGTCTCAGAAAATCGGGCCCCCCTGCCCCGGTAAGTCAGAGAGAACCAAAATGCCAACAAGCCTGATGTGCTGAGTAACTGAGGGAAGCAGGAGCCCAGCCTGCCCTGGAGTGCCACAACATATAAACACAGAGCAGAGAGGTTCTCTTCGTCTATATTAGGAATTCACTGCCTCATTGACGGCACTCTGTAACCAAGCCAGCCTTCCCTGCACTCAGAAAACACAGCTCGTCTCCCTCAAATCCCAATTGCAGAGGAGACAAGAGCACAAAGGTGATGCTTCTGGCATCGGGGGTGGGAAGGAGAGCTACAAAGTGCACTAGACACCTTCTGTTCTCCCTCCTGACATCACTGTATTACATGTCATACGTATTTTCCAGAGTGGCTGGAAAGTGGCCCGGCAGAAAAGAACCTGGGGATGATTCTTGACAGCCAGCTGAGCAGGAGCCATCAGTGTGGCATCCTGGGGTATGTCGGGAACAGTGTGGCCAGCAGGACCAGGGCAGTGACAGTCCCCCTGTGCTCAGCACTGGTGATGCCACATCTCAAGTGCCGTGTCCAGTTCTGAGCCTCTCAATTCAAGGACACTGAGATGCTGGAGCGGGTCCAGAGAAGGGCAGTAGAGCTGTGGAAGGGTCTGGAGCACAAATCCTGTGAGGAGCATCTGAGGGAGCCGGGGCTGTTCAGCTCAGGGAGATTTTATCACTCTCTACAACTCCCTGCAAGGAGGTTGTATCCAGGTGGGGGTCAGCCTCCTCTCCCAGGCAACCAGGGAGAGAGGAAATGGCCCCAGGCTGCACCAGGGAAGGACTTGAAGCATTTGAAATAAAACACACTTAGAAGCCTAAACAACTTGAGATCCATCATATTTGAACTCCTACAGACTCCACACCCTCTCCCCTTCACCTGTCCTGCTAAGCACTGAAGTTACAAACCAGCACAGGAACACAGAATTTTATTTCCATGTGCTGTGACCTCCCTGTGTTTTATATATTGGCTATGAGTGTAATATGAGGTTATAGCTGCATTGCACCTCCTACACACAAGCCATAGTGGCCAACTTTTAATTAAAAAAAAAAAAAAAAAAGAAAAAAAAGGCAAGAAATTGTCCCAGGGACAATTTTATTTTCCAAGGCACCTAACGCAAGGTAGAGACAGTTCTGGATTTTTGTTTGCCTCACATTAGATGCTTTGAAAAAGAACACAAGACTGAGATGCAACAGTTTACAGAGAATGCTCAGTAGAGGGTTTTACCCCCTAATGAAACCTTCCAAATGAAAATATACCAGTTAATATAATTTTTAAACACACAGTTTGACCCAATGCAATCAATTTGCCAGAAGCACAGGCCAGTGGACCCAAAGATGCCAGCACTGGTAGCAGAGAGCTGTGGGATGCTCCCCACATCACAGGCTGCCTTCTGCACTGAGCAAGCTTCGATGCTTACACGAGGAAAGACATTTACCAAGCACAGTCTGCTCGACCTTAGGTAATCCCCTGGAGGAGTCTGGCACACGCTTGCTAGAAATAGTTTCCACTGACCTGATTTCGCTAAGAGAGGAGGTGGAGTCGAAAGGCTCAGAGCAGACACGACTGCAAAACAGCAAACATTTATTTCAGGGTTACCTCTTCAGCCCTGTGACGTGAGGTTCACACAGTCACACTCTGCTATGACATTAACTATGCTGAGGAGGGGATGGCCAAGCCAGAGACACCACCGGAGCTTCGCTGGCAGCGGGCTCTCACCTTTACTTTTGACAGTGAAATGCAGAAATACTAAAGCACAGAGAGGAAAACCACTGCACAAAACACACTTACACCTTCCAGTTTGCTTCCTGTGCTGATGTGTTGCCCTTTTATTTCTTAAGCCTCCACGACAGAGGCATTTCCCTTAAAAGAGTGTTTACTCCTGGGGAAGTGTCCTGGTACCCTGGGATGCAGTAGCGGCGTGGGGCTCTCGAGTAGTGACTGCCTGCTTGAATTCTGCCCAGTAACCACACTGCAGTCCTTCCAGGGATCCTGTGTATCCAGTGGTGAGTGATCTCAGTGCAGTTTCAAGTGGACAAACGCCCAGCTGAGTAGCAAAGCAGCACATGGGCACAGAAAGCAGACTGAGCTCCCCTGCCCTGCCCTGCCCCTGTGGCTGCTGCACTGCCCCTGGGGACCAGATGCAGACCAAAGTTACCCAGAGCTGCTGGATCAGACACTGCCACAACCTACAGCATGTCACACACTTAGGAGGCAAGAAAACAAAAACAACCTCCTGAACTCACCAGGGAGCATCTCTGCGCTCTAACGTGGCAGCAGAGCACATCTGCCTTTGCTGTCGTCAGCAAATGTATTTCCTTTGTCAAAAACACCCATTGTACCTTTATTCCTTCCTTTTGTGGTTGATGCTAAGCCACTGAGAGGGGAAGAAACCAGCAACAAGAGCACTAACCACCCAGCAAAAACTCAGTGCCTGAAGTGACACTTGTTACTGAAGTATCTGCTTATATGGCTTTTCGAGAGGGCTCTTTCAGCAATCAGCCCTTCCCAAGCGCTTTGCTGAGAATGTTGCTGCTGCTCTGCACTTGGCATAGAGCAAACACAAAGATGTCCCTGCCATCTGAAGAGGGATGCCCACCAAAACACTCGTGTGCGAGGCACAGATTTGGTGTATGTGGGGAGGAGAACTGCTCGAGTGTCCCTGATAGTTCAGCTGTGGCCTCTCTAAGGGCAATAGAAGAGTGAAAGCAGTGCCAGTGTGTGGGGTGATTTTCACAAACTGAGTTTCTTTTCTGTAAGGGCTGGCAGCAAGAATCACAGAAGAATTAAGGTTGGAAAAGACCTCCAACCCTGTTAACCCAGCACTACCATCCTCACCACTAAACTATGTGCCTAAATACCCACATCTACAGGTTTTTGGACACTTCCAGGGATGGTGATACCACCACTTCCCTGGGCAGTGTGATCCAGTCCTTGAAAACAGTTTGGATGTTGAAATTTCTCCTAATATCCAAAGAAAATCTCCCCTGACACAACCATTTCCACTTCTCCTGTGACTTGTCACCGGGAGAAGTGACTGGCCCCTACCTGGCTACAACCTCCTTTCAAGGAGTTGTGAAGAGCAATAAAGTCCCTTCTTTTCCCCAGCTCTCTCAGCTGCTCCTCATACATGAAAGAAACTCACATCTGCACATCACTCTCTGACATTTCACTGAATGATCTGCAGTATCAGGAAATTTTGCTCAGACACTGCAAGAATTCAAAGAGGAAACTGAAAAGCTCTGTGGCCTTAATCAAGCAGAGGATTAAAACAGACACAAGTTCCACATGGGTGCAGACATCCTCTGAATTCCACCCAGATGACTATAAGCACATGGCATTTGGTCATGGAGCTTGCTAGATTGATATCTGTTACTATTTTCCAAAAATCACAATCAAGATTCCTTATTTTAGACTAATTTTCCCCTAAAGCCATAGTATTACTATACTCAGTCTGAGCCTGTGATACAAAAATGATACAAAATGGAAAAACACAAAGTGTAGAGTATTATTACTGTTTTTATAAAGTTGTACAGAAACGAGACAACTCACCAGCACAATCCTCTTAGCATAAAAAAGAAGAAATAGGAGAGAGAAAGAGTTAGGATTTAGTTTTTCCAGATATAATGTACAAATGTCATGGCAAACGGAGCAAAGTAAAACATGCATGTTTCTCTCAAAGATTAATTTGAATTAAGGCTGAAGCACAGCATTCAGTTATTGTATAATTAGTGTTCAAAAGTGAATAGTTTTCTTTGAGAAAGCAGAAAACAAAGTTTCTAAATTATGTCACTGCTTATTTGAGAAACAAATGAAAGAAATCTGATAGAACACATACATATTTTTTAGAAAGGAAATGAAAACTCAAGTGCAGCAAGCGGGAACTGGTTTTCCTTAAAACCTAGCTGTAGTTTTTTAAAAAATTGAGTTTCCAGAGAGCACTGATGTTGGGAAACACTCATTTAACACCTGGCCCATCGCATTAGGGAACTGACTCTGGAGAGCTGATGGCACTAGAACTGGTGCCTATTTGACGGGGGTTAAAATTTCCTCCTGGCAACGAGGTATCAGCAGAGATTTACAGGATACTGAGACCTCAAACACAAGTCAGCAGATGATGGGCTTTTTTTAAGATTTCCCCTAAATCCAGTGTTTTGCCTTCTCGATGTATAACCCCAAAAGGGTGGGAGGCTGGAGGGAGGTGGGCAGAGCTCCACAGATTCTGTCTTGGTTGTTTTGGAAGCCCCGAGGGAGAACTTCAATGCCTTCCTTCCAGCCAGGAACTTGTCTGGATGCTTCCCTGTTCCCACATGCGACAGCTGAGGAACCACCAAATACAGGCAGACGAGCAAGAGGAGGTTCAGCTGCTGCTCATACATGATAAAACTGAGGCCAGGGAGTGTATTTCGTCTCTCTGGGTCATCACATCTGCTCAGGTATGTGCATAAAGCCTCAGTGGGCACATATTATTTACAGCTCTTTTCAGACAGATTTATGAAGCTGACCTGGGTTTCAGTACTTTGGATGACAAGTTTTTATTGATACCATTACAGTATTTTTATTTATTCTTAGCTTTTAAAATACACCATGAAGATGCAGTTTATATCCGTACTATGTTTTCCATTTGCTTACTACTTGGCAGTTTTATGTTTGCCTGACATTTATAAATTGGTGTGTATTTTGAAGCACCAGGGCAAAATAACAAGATAACACTGTAAGTTCAGGTATTATTCTTTCACCACCATTATTATCCTTAAGCTCATCATTAAATAAGAGTGGTTCCTTTTTCATCAAGAGAGCAGAAAATGCTACGTGGTCTATAACAGAAACAACCACCGTTGTCCTTCTTCCACCCCCAGTCTGAGCTGGCTCTTCATTAAATGTGTTCAGAGAGAGCTAATGTGCCTCACAGTGCATTTCTGAACACACTATACAGGAAAGTATGAGCTCTTGCATTTCTCTCTCTGCCTCTGCCTCATACCCTCACAGAGCTGTAGCATTCTAATCCCATTTCTTGGCATGCCATGCTCTTCCACGACATGCTTTTGTGTATTAAAAGAACCACAGAAAAATGACAGAACTAAATTTCTTTAAATGTATGACTTCCCGTTTCTGCACCCTCCTTTAATAAAACACCTTGCAATTGTCAGAGGAACTCTCCCTAAAATTGAATTAAATGCTTAAACCCCCCACCTCAGGGAGACACTCATGCACACAGACAGCAGAACCCTTCCATTTCCTGCTCTGTGCCTGTAAAATGACAGAGATTTGGAAGAGCCATGTAGAACTCACTGTGGCAGCTTACAGAAATGTTTCAGAGTGTGTTACTAATTAGTCTGTATTCAGACATTCAATTAAACAACTGCAGTGCAGATTAGCACCTTGTTTTTAAATCATGCAAAAGCAGACCTTCCTCTCATAAACCAAACACAGAGGGTTTGCTGTCTCTGTTTCTGCAAAGCACCCTCTACTGCTTCAGGTATGTTCTAGGTGCAAGTCTGGCTAGCCAAGCTCTACCCTCCTAATTACACAACAACTCACGAGAAAAAAGCAGAAACAAGAAATAGGAGCAAAAATCCTACAATGTTTATTCCTTCCTTTAAAAAAGCAAAACAAAATCCCCCCCAAACCACTAGAAAAGTCTTGGGAAAAGCTTAAGGGAAACGAAATTGCAGGTGCACCACAGGTAACATAAATATTACTCTTAAAACATACCAAAATTAATTAACAGTAATTGAAACAGGAACCAGCTTTGCAGACTCACTCACCCGGAAAAATCTGTCGTGAGAATACCATAATGAAAAATGTATATTCGGCTTATGTGGCACAAGGTGAGGTATCCCATGGCTACGGCAAAGGAGTACCTGAAGAAACCACACAGAACACACAGTTACCAACACAAGCACCAGCAAGAACCCAACTGGGTTTGGGCTGCTCTGGATTTTTGCAAGTTAGGTTGTTAAGAAGGCTGAAGCTGCTACAAGACCTGGAAGGAATTTTCAAAGAGGTCTGGTGGGTACGTGTACCCAGCTGAAACACCACGGAGATGCCTCTTCACTCTGGGGATGGGGAAGAAACACAAGAAGGAATAGCATCCATTCAAGTTGCATATTGCAGTTCCAGAGTTGCCACCTTCACATATTACTTTGAGATTTCTGTCTGACTAAAGTGTTTGAAACTAGATGATACTGTATTTACGTCACTGCTTTTTTTTATCTGTAAATGTTCTTTATTTACTGATTTTCCTCAGATCTAAAATATTCCGAGTTTAAGGTGTTTTCTCTCTTCTGATTTTGTATAAAGGCAGATAATGACACATAATCTTTCAGCTCTACATGCTGAAACACGCCACCTTTCAGAAGAATCATAGAATCCTTTGGGTTGGAAAGGACCTTTGAGATCACTGCGTCCAACCAAAGAAACAATCCTTAAACAGAGGGTGACAAATCCATTGTGTTTTACAAGATGATAGCAAAAAAAAAATAGGCAGGGGGGTAGCGTAACTCTTTCTATCTCAAGAGTTGAACAGTGTGAAGACTGGAAATGCTGCAGTGCCTGCAAGATGCAAAGACCAAAGAGCCCAGGATGAGCTATCACATCCTGCACAGCCAGCAGAGCCACAGCAGCCTGCTAAGCACACACTGCCAAGCAGCATCCCCCCAGCCCCATAAGAGGATCAGCCACAGGGGAGAACCAAAGGTGAAGTCACACAATAGGATCACTCAGCAGACAACTGCAAAAGAGCCAGACCTTTGTCAAATTAGGGCTGGTTTTCAAAGACATGAGTTTCTCCTCCCTGGGGACTAATAAGCTGCAGTGTGAATGACAGTGATGGATTACAAGTCAACCTGCAGGTCACACGGCCCACGGCAAACAGCTGGATGAAAGGCAGGCTGAGGGGACACGACAGATTCTTCAGGAATTTCAGAGGAGAATTTATCTTGGTTTAGCTGGGTCAGGCATCCAGTCCTGCCTCAGCAAGGTCTTTGGACTCCCTCTCATCTGCAGAGGGTGCAAACACCTCTCCAAAGGCAAGTCACCCAGCTCACACATGTAATGGTGACAGACAGGATGAAGGATCTAAAACAAGCCTCACTGCTTCAGTGTAAAGCACTTGGATTGAAAGGGAGAGGGATGCTGAACTGTTTAGAGTTCATGTTTCTAAATCTTAGACAAAATCATAAGTGGGGCTCCCATTGAGATATTAGAAGATATTAGAGAGGGGTCTCCTCAGGAAGTGAGTGAAAAGAAGGCAAGATGATAATCTGAACATCAGATCCTCAGACAGCCCTGGCCCTGAGGACAAGGGAAGGGAGGGTTTCCATTCCCCAGCCCAGACTGATGTGGATTATGAGCATTCAGCAGCAGCTCCAGACACAGCCATGCAGAGCAGAGGCAGAAATCACCTGTACCACACCCAAACCACACCACTGTTACCCACATGCTGTTAGGCAGATGAACAAAAAAGTAAGGAAGGGAGAAGAACCACCGGCTATAAAGTAACACTTCTACAAATAAAAATTCCTATTTGTGCAGACTGAAGGGACATGAGCAACTCCACCCAATCAATATTAAAAACTCCCTCGTGCTGAGCTCTCTCTTAAGAGACTCTCTTAGTGACTGAGCAGAGAAGTTCTTCCACGTGGGTTTCCTCTTAGATGGTGAAAGAAGACATAACTGTCACAGAGTTTTCATTTTCATAGGAAAGCACTTTTTGTCTTTTGGCCAAGAGGGCATTGATTTGATAAAGCCCTTCAGAAGTTTTACGTGTCTCCCCTCCTTTAAGGCACTTCTATGGGGCAAAGATCAGCACCCTGGTGGAGAACTTCTCATGCTGATACCATAAGCTTCTCCTTGAAGCAATGACAGTTCTGGTACTTTCTGATTTTCCCAGCTCAAAGCCCAGTACCAAATGCAGGACTTCATTTCGTGGATCACAAAGTTAAGCTGCCACTGTGACCTTGTTTGAACTACCTAACTCAAGAATTTAAGTGGAAAATACCTAAAGGCCAAACAGCAAGGAGGAAAACACATTAAAAATGATTATCAAAAGCAATCCTCAAGAATACAAGGCCAAGGAGAGCATGACTTCATTATGTTTAAGAAACCAGAGGCATGGCCATAAATTATTAAGCCTACAAAAGTCAGCTTCTAAGGGCAGCAATTTTTTAGGAAAATGCAATACATCAATGCAAAAAAACCCACAAATTGAGATTGCAGCTGCTTCTGTAACTGGATGAACAAAGCTGCTGCAAGTAAGTGGGAAAGAAAAGCAGGAAAGAAGAGAAGGAGCTTCTCAAACCCCCTGTTTTCAGGGAGAAGCATTAGGGGAGTTGTCAGGGGGGCAGCTCCAGACTCGCAGCCACATCAGCTCACCTGTGGATGTTGGGAATACTCGCCATAGTCATGATGCCATAGTTCATCATCACCAGGACAAAAAGATGAATGGAGTACCTTGAAGACAGCAAAGGGAGTATTTAGATCATTTCTGTGTGCCCTGGAAGTGCTGGCAGTTCAGAGCAAGGGGATATTTTCCCATGCAAATTACATAAAAGTGATGTCATATCAGGGTTCCAGTAAGCGTGGATTACCCCAATAATATCTTTATGGCCTGAATATCCAACACAGACTGATACTTATTAACAAGATAATGTTCAAAAGGTGTCTTAACAGCAGTCTGGCGTGGCTTTAACTTCCAGAACAGACATCACAAATTAAATCAAATACTTCACTTAAAAACACTCGCATGACTCATCTTACTTTGAGGGTTTGGAATGGTTATGCAGGTTACAGTATTTTTATCTTTTTTTAGGGATAACCTTACATGCCTTAAGACTAAAAAGATGCAGTCCAGAAAAGCTGATCTAGGAAGCTGAAAAACATTTTTACCCAAGCCTTGTGTGCGTGGGTGACTGAATACTCACCACCCAAAGCAGAAGACAGCAAAGTATATCCCAAAGAGGGTGGCGAACGCGTGGCGAACAGCGGAGCTGGCATGGCTGGGACTCAGGTAAATCCGAAACCAAAACGCAGCCAGAAGTGCAAACAGCTGACAGGCTACAAAATTGATCTGTAACAAACGAAACAAAAAGCTGTTGGGATTCCTGGAGGAGCAGGGGAAGGAGGCTCTCTGTTCTCAGAACAATTAAGAGTAGAGGCAGGGAAAAGGGAAAGGAAGGTGAGTTGTGAACCTTTTGTTTCTCAGCATTCTCACTGGTGAGCCCACGTGGTCCCTTTTCCTGGCCAAGGACAGAAGGTATGTAGCCACCCAAAAACTCAGAGCAGAGAAGGGCAGGCTCCAGCTCCCCCAGGGTATGGAAGGGTCTGGGGATGCTCACTGTCCCCGGAGCAGGGCTCTGCTCTGCTGCCAGCCTGACCCCTCCCCTGTCCTCCTGGTGGGAGGCAGAGGCCAGGACACAGACATGGAGCTTGAAACACCATCCCAGTGCTTGACCCTCCAAACCCAACACAGGGGCAAAATCAACCATCCCGAGGTGATGCTGCTCCACAGGCAGTACTAACTGGACCGCTGCCTTAGCTGAACTCCTCCACTCCACAGCATCTTCCACACAGACCTTCCAACTCACCTTTTTTTGTGGTTCGGCAGTGCAAAGAAAACAATTTTGCTCCACCATCAAGCAGACAGCTAAAGGAATCCACTTCTCAATTGTTCTTTGGCTACTGCATGTGGGAATTGGGCTGGTGCCATGGAAAGGAGGGAGCGATGGCAGTGGGAGCACAGGGCGTGCAGAGGGCAAGCAGTACATGACTGCAGGCTGCTCTTATCACACACAAGGACAAGCAAAAGCTTCAGTGTCCTCAGAGCAAAAATGACATCACGCTGCCTTCTTCAAGTCACCTTGTCTTCAACAGCCTCAGCAAAAATCCCAGAAGTCAGAAAGAAGGCAGAGTCAAAGTCACAGGGAAAACAGAGCTCAGGAGCTGCCTCTAACAGCAAATACAGCACTAGGATACAACATCCTTAAGTCCAGCCTGGACACTAGACAGCTGGAATTAAATTCATTTATTCAGTTGCAGTCCTTTTATTAAAAAAAAAATAAAAAAATAAAACAAATTCACCCTGAGCTCTACAGCAGCAAGTCATCCCACACCAAGCAAAACTAAATAGGCTGCAACCACTTGGATTAGAGGATTATCCAAAGCCATCAGTCGAGGACAGACAGGATGATATATCTTACTTGGAAATGCTCTGACGTGCTGGCTGTCCAGAGGTGGTTGGATTCAGCCAGGCTTCTTGGCAAAAACACTTACAATGTGTTCAACAAGATACTACAGCCCCTAAGTGCTTTTATTCTGGTGGACCATAATCAACATGGTGCTGTTCATGCAAATCCTCTTATTAGAGGTTTCTTGGCTTCACTGCTGTAGTTGCTTTATTTCAGTCATCCAGGCACCCATGCAATACAATAATGCAATAATTTAAATGCTTAGGGATGCCAGCTCATCAATGACAAGGCAATGACCCTCAACCCCAGCTCAGCCTGCTCCCACTTCGGGGCACATCCAGCACAGCTCCACTCTGTGCATGCAGAGCAAAGCTGAGTCAGTAAAGAAGGGAAGTGCAAAGACTCCCAGAAACCTGACGTGGCTGATGGTTTTTAAGACAATACCCCCTTCTGTGCCGTGCCACTCACGGAAGCTTTACACCAGTAAAAGCCATCAAGATAAGCAGGAGTTTGCTTTTCACTTTCATCCAGATCCTGTATGCCCAGTTTGGGATATTAAGGACGCCAGGATTTCAGAGGTTCAAGCACACAGCAAAATGAAGGTGCAAGATCCCACAGGACACACATTTGTGATAGCATTTGAACAGCTCAGGCAGCAGCAGCAGAGACAGCACATCACATTCTATTCCTTACATCCCAGCAGGCAGTAAAGGACAGCTGAGCAGCCTGCACACATACACTGCTGCTTGCCCACACCGTCCACTCCTTTGGGAATTAAAGTGAGGATGGGGCACCGACCATGCCACAATCATCTTTATTTTGTCGTGCAAATTAAGCGCAGCGATTTCTTCTCTGTGCCCTTTTTGCAGCAGCTGGGGCAAAGCCCTGCAGCAGGATAACAGCAAAGTACACATCAGCCTTAGGTTTCAGCCAGTTTTCAGTTTATAAAGGCTGTTTCTGCAGAGCAGCCAAACATCACAGACCCAATGTACTCAGCAAGCAGTACTTTGGTAAGAGAGCAGGTATGTTCTGTTCTCCACAGACTGACAGAGGGCTAGGAGAGCTTTTCATATAACTATGACCTCTATCTAGTATTTATATGTACCATTTAAACACACACAGCATTTACCTGTGTACTCACAAAGGCTGCCAGTTCATCTGGACTTTACTACATTTCATTTAACATCAGCTTTATTCTTCATTCTACATATTTAAGGCATCTAAATAAATAGATCCTTAAAAATTTAAGAAATGTTGTGCTGCATCACAAGGGAACTAAGTCACGTTTTCATCCCTTTCCCTTCCCAAAGAGAAAAGGGCTCATACTATTCCCTTTTGATTATTTCTACTGTTGCTAAAAACACCTTATAAACAGTTTTTGGAGGGCTTCTGAACACTGATGAATGGCATCCACACAAAAATAACATGGAAATAAAAATGATATGCAAATCAACCCTTCTCATTCAGACCCCCCCATTGCAAGCCATTTAACCTGTGTTTTCAGCTGGTCACATCTATTCAGCGTTGACATCAAAATTTTGCACATCTGCTTTCAACTTTGCTAGCAGACAAGAAACCCCTCTGCTTTCCACAGTCATTTTCTTCCATGCTCTACAGAGTAAGATGCAATAAAATTAGGAATCAGAGCACATGATACATTGCCAAAAGAAGACACTATCTCCCTTTCATTTTCCATGACTAAAGGCTGGAGGACAGAAAGGCAGCCTCACCACAGGATCCTGCAACGACATCTGGAAGACTTGTATCTGAGTCCCAGCCAGCTGAGGAGAGCCTTGCAAGGCAGAAACAAGAGATCTGCACTTCTGGAGAGACAGAAAATCTGGAACAGCTCCAGCCCAACTGGGTTTATTCTTATTGTTGTCTGATTAATGAATCCTTTAATTCTTTATTAGTCCCCACTTTAAAAAGCTGGATGGATCCAGAGCATGTAAACATCAGGTATGAACAACGATGAGAAAAAAAAAGGAAAACTGTAGTGCCTCCCTTTACTCCTTCAAATGCTGTAGTGGCAATAACTCAGAGTGATATTTGGATTGTAAATCTGAGTTGCAAAGCGAGCAATGAGGTCAAACCAACCTGTGATGCTGATGTGAGAACATAATGGTTTCAAGATCCCCTCACACTACTGTGCTATAATCCAAGCCCTCAAACACATGAAAGGTTGGTTCCAACTGTCTCGAGCCTTTGCTTCTTCTCCCAGTTTTAACACAGTGAAACCAACTTGGCAAACATTGGACTGGTACTGGAGGGAGGGGAAACACTCCCAGGGATTTGGAACCACCCTGCCAGTCCCCTCCATCAGCAGGCAGGGCATAGTACATGGGACAGGCACCTCTTCAACCCCCAGCTACTCGCAGAGGAAAACCATAAAACTTCTTTCTCAGTATTTCATTGGGTCCCACTAACCATCTGGAGGCGGGCAAATGCCAGGTGGCAAATCACAAAATAAAGGTTCCAAATACCTGGATCTAAAACTCTCCCCATTTGGAGCACATCAGCCCAGTGCCAATAACATCGAGTAGGAACAATTATGACCTTCTGTTCTGGGAGCAAAGTGGGTTTGTGGTGAAGGCTGCAGGAAAAAAAAAACCAAACCAAAACATAAGTAGTAACCTGTCAAAGCCCTCTAACAGGAAAGCCATGGAGCTGTAGAGGATTTCCAAAGAGAGACAGGGAGATGTATTGCTTGGTGCACTGAAAAATTACTGGGGGAAAAAAACACAAAACTCTTAAAAGGAGAAAATGGAAAGTGGTTTTTCCAGCTACAAGTTCTTGAGATAGGAAACAGAAAATATGAGAGGAAACAAAACCTGGCTTTATAGCCTTCCACTAAATCATCCCAAAGAGTCTTGGTCACTGCTTGCCATAGTTCAAAGCAGGCTACTAATCACCCACTTTAGGGAGTTTCATTTCCCCTCACCACATAAGCCTGGCAGCTACAAATCTCCCCCTTTAAAAAAGGGGTAATATGCATTTGAGAGTTACTAGATCACACTCTAGGAAGACACAGTCTATTATTTGTTTAAATCTTTTCCTTATAGCTAAGTATCAAAAAGAATTATCCTGCATTCTGTTTTGACCACAGAAATACTTTGGTTTTCCTCTGCTACTTTTTTCCTCCTTTATACCACCAGAAAAACTGACCTCACTTTCCAAAACTCTAGGAGGATATAACGAGTTGACCATGCAGTTCTCTCCAACCTCCAAATGGCAATTAAGTCCATTACACAAACCAGACAAAATTCCTATTAACGCTGTAATTCGCTCCCTACTAAGGTCCCCACGAGCAGTCACACTGCTACCTTGTCCCTTGCTGGTTGGCAGGGTGCTGGCGTGTCCCTACAGCACCCAATCCTTGGACAAACACCAGGCATGTGGCACAGTCACACAAGGTCCCAGAGCTACAGGTGTGTCACAGCACAGCCAGGCTCTCCAAACATTCCCCGCCAGCACCCAGGTCCACTTCCACGTGCAGCAGATGATGCAGTCTGTCCTCAGACTACAGACATTGCAGAGGGTACCTCTCCCTTTATTCCAGGCTTCGTGCTTGCCAGCCAAATGAGAGAATAAGGCTTGAAATCTGTGTTTCATCAGCTGAACCAAAGAAAGTACAAAACCAGAGGCTTCCCATGGTGGCTCAGTATAAAGTTGCAGCTCATGGTCAAGATACTCTGTGTTTGCTGCTATCTACTCATGAGCTCCCAGCATCAGTTTAGGAGGCTGCTACAAGGTTTTTAGCTGGTAAATTTAAATTTCTCCTCTATTCACCCACTTACCAGAGATCACCAAAATGCTGTTTTCAGCATCTGGAAAAGCATAAAGAATCTTGTTAATGGAAACTACTGACAGCAACAGCAACTCCTCAAGTCAAACCACTGCCTGTGGAGCCCAACAGTGCTTGGGCAGTATTTTGGGAAGTGGATGCCATAATAAAGAATTCCACTTTGCCAGACATCAGGATGGGTTTTTTTCTTGCAAAGAATCAAGCAAGAACTACAAGAGTGCAATAACTTGTTTTCCATGTTTAAAAGATTATTTGGTGCATATAACCAAGACACGTGGCAAACAACGTGTTTAAGTTCACTTTGCTGGAGACAGTTCTACTTTGATGTGGAAAAACAGACCTGCTGTTATGATAGCATTTCATAACATCCAAACTGTGATATTTAAAATGGGTGTGTTAAGAATGAGAGATGGAAAAGTCTTTAATCAGATCTCAAAGATATCTGATACCGAAATTTTTCAAAATATTTTCATCTTCCAGACTATTTTTATGAACTATAAGGACAAATATTCTCTGCAGGGATCACTTTGCTCTACACAGGGAGGGGACAAACAGCCCCAAAAAGGAGGGCAATACCACAGGAACCATGTCAAATTTCCCTCTGCCAGAATTTTGACTTAGGTTTCCCCAAAGGAAAAGGATTTGTGTAACATCATCTGTGCAGCTCCCCTTATTGCCCCCAGTGGCATCACTTTGTCCAGAGCTCTGTGCACCGAGAGCCAGCACAAAAAGGCATTGGTAGAGAAAGCAGAACTGACTTGCAGGATGCTGAATTTTCTCTTTAAAGCCAGGCACTGTGGACTGCAAATGGCATGGACCAGGGAGGAGATAAATTAATTTACACTAGGGAAATACTGATTTGACTGTTGAGAAGTCATATCTTTAATACTCTACAGCAACTACTCATTTCTCTGGCCTTGTGTTGTAGGAGCCTCATGGAAGATTTTGAGGGGACAGAAGCACAGGTTTGAATATGGAACTTCTCTCCTGGAAGAGAGAGAAAAGCATATATGCAGGACTAATTCCAGATATTGCCCTCTCCAGAAGCAGCACTAAGGCGCCATAGCCTTGGCTTTTTTTGTGCAAGAAAACAGAGTTGGTAAAGTAGAATATACCAAAGTGACAGTATTTTGGCCTCTTGTGCTGTTTCCCTGGGTAAATTCTGCTCTTTCCGTACTTACAGGCTCGAATATCCTTCCATGATTTAGACCATAAACTTGAACCAGATGTTCTTTCTGGATTATCTCTATGAAGCCTCTAGCAGAGCAATCCCTAACAGGACACACAAATACAGCTATTAAACACGAGTCATCAAGAAATGGAAAAGGATTGGAGTCCAAAGGAAACTCGAGAAGTCAAGTCTGTGTCCCAATGCTAAGTGGCACAGCCACACTCCTGCCTCTGGTGGCTGATGAATTGGACACATGGCCTGACCCAGAAGCAGCTTCAGCTCTGCCAGCAGCGCTCACAGGGAGCTCTGATGGCTCTGCATGTGAACAGATGTTTAAGCAGTGATCATTTATGTGCAGCAATGCCCTGCAACTACCTGTAACTCACTAATTACTGCTCTCTAAGCCAGTAATGCCAAATGATGAAATCCCCTTGCGCCTGAGATAGCCAGCACTGATTCCTGCCTGGAACAGCAACAGCAGCAAAATCAAATAATCTGATGCCTTCACTCATTCAGGTGGTTCTTTTAAACGAGAACACCTTTAGGTTGTTAGGAGTGTTGCCTCATTTCTTCAGACTATTCAGCAGTGACGTAGCACACTAATTAGGGTACCTTTAAATCCAAAAAAAAGTACTTTTAAAAGAATAATTTAACATACCTCTGTGCAGGTAGAGTATTGCACAATATCATGTGCCTGACATGTCTAAAAGCAGAACTATGGCCAGCAGGTCAGAGAAAAGAGGATATTTTAATTAAAAAAGAAAAAAGAGGGGAAAAGAGACATGAAATGTGGTTATCCAAACAAGAAGTGTGACACAAACCACCCCTCCAAAACCCAAACAAAAACACCAAACAAAATACAAAAAAAACCCACAAGTGAAAACCAAACCACAAAACAAAACAAAAATAAAAAGGAAAAAGGAAAGGGGAAAATTCACAAAACTAATACCTGAACTACCAGCCTTGCTTTCCCCAAAAAAATTTCTTGCTCAAGAAATAAGAGTGACTTGGACCAAGTCCCTTGAAGGAAAGATGTCACCTTGTGCCACCTACTCTTAAGCAAAGCTTCCTAGTGATGCAGAGGGACCAGCCTGACCTTACCATGACATTACTCCATCACTCAGCCCTGCTCACAGGATACACTCAGGACACCCCATTTAAGAGCATGTGAAGTTAGGAGGCAGCTGCTGAAGTGAAAAGCAGCAGAAAGAAGGAAGACAACAACTCCAGGAGAGTAAAATACAACATAGCAGAGACCTGAGTGCCTGCAAAGGCTCCTCTGCCAGTGCCCAGAGCTGTCGAAGTTCCCACTGTGGGGACACCACAGCACTTCTTCCCCCTTTCTGAGCCACCTGCAGGGCTCAGGCAGCTCTCTGAAGCTTGGGGCCTTAGTTCATAGTCATTAAATCCACCACTTACCCATCTTTTTCTCACTAATGAATGCTTGGATAATAGGTATTGGTCCCAACCGGTCTTTTCAAACGGAGTGCTCCCAAACCCCCATTATGTTCACACCACCTCTCCAGTGCTTTGCCAAGCCCCTGCTCTACAGCACTGTCACCTCATCCACCACACACAATGGGTCAGCAGCAAAGAGGAGGCAGGACCAAGGCACGTCTCATTGGACACTATCCAGATCGACTTCAACAACTTCAAGCACTGATTAATCTAAAGATTCCAGTCCAGTTTCAGTGTTTGAATTCTTCAGTAAATAACTTCAAAGCAGCAGCACGAAGAACAGCATCAACACAGGCCTCTTCTTTTCCCCCCCCAGATTTAAAGGTTTAGGTTTTAAAAACTTACAACACAGCACAGCAAGTCCAGCACCTTTTCACTTTGGGAAGTACACAGCTGATGTATTTAAAATGCAAAGACGGAAGACTATATATATATTTATATACAGATGTTTGTATACCCAGCCACCCTGCTAGCATGTCTTTCTGTGGCTTCAATTTCCCAAATCCCAATGGGAGTTGCATGAATGCAGGAATGGCAGGATCCTTATAGCAACGTTTCTAAAGCCCCAGCCCAGAACCAGGCTTAACTTCCAGGCCAGATGAAAGCCCTGTGCCTGCACACACTCATGAATTTAAAAATAAACCAGTAGGCTTAAAGTGCAATCCTTCACTAGAATGGGAACTGGCACATCTGAAATAACTTGCCCCATTCTTGCTGTTGCAATGTCTGTGCAATTCTATTTTCGGTTCCTTTTCTAGAGAAAAATGTCAGTGCTCTTTAAAAATACAAACAGAGCAGTTTTGTTCACATTACCCCAGTGATATCCCAGTGGGTGGACACAACAGAAAGAAACAAATATCAGTGGGGGGGGGGGGGGAAAGTGCCAACTTCACAAGTTATTCTAAGCCAAAAGAAAGTTGGGCTTTTTCCCCCCCCACTATAGAAACTGTCAGCACCGTGCTAAATTTAAGCACATTATCCTTGGAATTAGTGGCTTGATCAAAGACTAAACTTTTCAGACATTGCAATGGTATTATGTAATACTTTATTAGGCCTTTACACACAGAAAATCTGGAACATCCTGTATTTAAATGCTCAGTCATGCTCACAGTAACTTAAAACAAGGGCACTGTAAAAGTGAGCACATTAGGACATGCTTAAAAAATTTATGCAAGGACTCTGCTAAAGGAAGGGCAGATTTTATCTGTCCTGACACTCATCTCCATACCTGAGGCAGTCCATCGAAATTCCTTTTCATTTCAATGGGGGGAAAAGGCAATTTCAGGTTGCAATTCATCAAATCCTAAAACGCAAGCCTAAACCAGGTACTTCTACTATCAAAGTCATCTAAATGAGCAAGTTGAGCTGTAGAAATGCCCCCTGCAGACTTACAAAGACGAACAGGATTGATACTACCTGCATGAACTTCACAAAGAGCAAAAAGAAATCCCTGCTTTGTGAAACTGGACTTCATTTAGTTGTAAGAAATAAGGTTTCCACAAATGACCCACAGCTCCCCAGGCTCTGATATTTGGTTTAACACTTAAAGACACCATAAAATGGTATCACATTCCAGAAGATGGCATCCTGTAAGAAAATAATCCCCCTCCAAGTGCCTGGAACAGAACTAGGGAGGAAAGAAAACAAACCCAAAAGCAACAAACAAACCAAAAAGTGCCGATCAGGAGAAAAAAGGACCCACAAAGATTTTGGGAAACCATCAGTAAGGGCCAGGGAAAACCTGCAGTGAACCTGCTGAGACATTTTTCTCTTAGAGTCAATTTTCAGTCAGCACAACCTGTGCAGATGCACAACTGAGAGAGAGGATTTTCACACGAGAAGAAAAAGAAGCATGGCACAAGGGGAGGAAATACATGCCCAGCCACTTTTCTTTAGTGGCAACTTCTAGTCAGAGCCCCTTATTGGATTGGGAAAGTCACTTTCTATTTTTGGCAATTATATTTGCAGACATAAGAGTTAGCAAATGAAACTCCCTCTTTTTGCCTCCATAACCAGCGAAAACTTGATGTTCTGCAGCCTCCCGTTCTCACTAAGGCCCTTGGTTGGGCTGGCCAGCAGATTTTCCGCATAGCTGTTGGAGCTGTTTCCTTCACTTCTGCCTCTCTCCAAAGAGCTGTGGGGGGGGGGGGTTGTTCAGTTCAAGCACAATTAGCTTTGTTTCATTCCTTTGCTGAATCAGAAGGACTGCCAGCCCCAGATACTCCCTTTCACTGCCCTGAGGTTTCACAGCCATAAAACGCTGCTCTTTCCTATTGCTCCACGGTTTAAAAGCAACATTACTGCTCAATGCTTTGGAATATACGACATGTTTAACCTTCGTTCATGTGGGTGGCACACTTATCTGTCCTCCCTCCAGGACTGTGGCAGGAAGAGAAGTCACCAATCAAACGTGTACAGTGACAATATCCTGTTGTGGGTTTTTATCCTTCCTTATTTCTGCTCACAACTTGCAGCCTGCTCCCTTCGTGCTCATTTGTTTTGGCTCTTGAACCCCACAAAAAGACAAAGACATCACCCCAGCTGTTTAGTTGTGCCTCTTCCAAGCACCTCACATCTCCAGCAAATCTCTCTGGGAGCCAAACTTTGGAGCATGGCTAATTTTAGGCACTCAGCTTCAGGCACTGCTGAAAACAAGAAACCTAGAGATGACAAGCGTTCAGGACTTGGCACGAGTCAAACATTTCAACTGTCACTAAAATAACATCTCTGGAAAGCATCAGGATCTTCCCCAAAAAGTCCTGCTCTGAAGGAATTTCGGGGGTTATCCCCGCAATCAAAATAAAAAATAATAAAAGAAAACCCCCAAAGCAAAACCAGAAACACTTCCTAGTTTTCAAACTTAGCAACCGAACCAAAACAAAAACTAACAGGAAAACACACGGCATGAGCAAGCTCAGTGGGTGAATAAATAGATAGAAACAAGTTAGAAAAAAAAAGAAAAAAGAAAAGAGATACTTGGACTTTGCCATCATTTCATTTGCACTGCACTGTATTTGAGGAGAAAAGATTTCATTTCCTTGCCTCATTAGAGCCTTCTTTACACATGCCCCTGCACAGTTCTACTTACATGCAGCACAGCAGAACTTTGGGTGATAACACTGATATTTTCCAAAGAGAACTGCAATGTCAGGAGATAAAAACTCACTCAGGTTTATAAGGTTTAATCACAGCATTACATTTTTGCATTCTTCGCCATGCTTATGAGTTAGCAATAGCAGAAATATAACCTGCTTTTGTTAGGCAACAGGAATAAGTCTCATTTTTTTCCTCTTCAACAGTTGGGGAAAAAAGAGAAGAATGCTTTTATATTTTAATATTATCACAGTGATGCTCCTACCATGCAGTGACAGGCAACTTATTATTCAAGAAACAAAGTACAACAACAAAATCCCAAAGACTCCGAGTGAACTCTTCTCGAAATACCCCAAGAATTTGAACGCAGCCAGAGAAAAGAAATTCAACAATCCTTTAAGTTGCATAAACAATTATCACTTCCCTTTCAAACAAGCCCAGGCCAGGAAAGTAAAAAAGCAAACCCAACCCCAAAGGAAGCCTAACTGAGATATCTGGGCAGAAAAAAGGCACAGTTGATAAACAGAGAGATAACTGCTCAGGGTGTCAGAACCCTCCCAAAGGATGAAGGCAGACTTAGACACCTGCTGGCACAGTCTCCTCAAAGAGAAGCACAAACCCCACCAAATACGGCATTAAAGAGATGCAGCATGAACTGAACAGGGGGGAAGTGCTCAGGATATGGACCAAAAAACCCCAACAGTTAAAAATCAGAACAGAAAAGAGGACGACCAACAGGGAAATACATTGCAAATCACATAAGGAGTCAGTTCGTTTTTATATAAACTAATAAATAGAAGGGCAGCTGCAGCTGGGGCTGCCTCAAAGTGGGATGCTGGAGAAGTGACCTCTCCTGGGTGTTGGCTGATCTTCCCTGGAAGCACCAGCAGCACCAGAGGCAGAGCTGACAGAAACCAGTGGCTGCAGAGGGGGCAGGTCCTGAAAGGAGCCAGAAAAAGGACAGGTGCTTCCAAAAGCTTTCTCTTTTAGGCTAACCTTACTCTAGGAGCTCGTGTTTTGCAGATAAACATGCAGGTTCACACTGGCTCTGGCCAAGTTCTTGGGCTTAGCAGCCTCCTGTGGAAAGGGGTTTCAAAGCCAGGTCTGGACTGCAGGAGAAAGACCTTCATTTTGATCACTGTTGAATCTGCAGCCTTTCAACGCTGTCACATTTTTCTCTGCACGTGAAGAAACACTGGGAGACAGAAGGAACTTCTTCCCCCAACCAGAAAGGCTGTGAACTCCCCACCCCTGGAGGTGTTCGAGACCACCTGGGGTTCTGAGCAACCTGGAAGGTTCCCTGGCATGGAGAGGTTGGTGCCAGATGATCTTCAAAGTCCCTTTCAACCCAAGATGACTTCTAAGTTCATTAACTGTAGTTAATGAAGTAGTTCTAGTTCAGCCTAGTTCTAGTTCGTTCTAAATTCAAAGAATACCATGACTCTAAGTCCTGGATCTATTTCTTTTATGCTGCTCATATACACTTTCACCGTGATCCCTCTTAAAACTCACATTTCTAAAGTAAACCCTCCAGTTCCTTCACTTTGCTTTTGCACGTTTAAGAAAATAAGCTTCCCTTGTAATTTTTATTGTCTTTTACCTAGGTCATATTTTCATTCTGGTTTCAGGGCAAAGAACAGTTACAGTCATCTTTTGATTGACATGAGGAACTACAGTGGGACAGAAACATAACTATCTCACTCATTTCCCTTTGCCCTGGGACCATTCTTTGTTCTATTCCTCATTTAATTACTGATTATCAGCGGCAGAATATCTCTGAAACTTTCTTTTGCCAAACTGCTGAGCTCATTTTCCTCCCTGTGATGTCATGGTTGAAAATTGTGAACCAGCACCCGGCCAGAGAAGTGGTAATAAAGGTAACACAAAATGAAAATCCCATTCCCTGAATAAAAACCAAACAAGTGTCTCCTCTCTCCAGAGTCCATCATATCTCACAGCCACATGCCTGCACTTTGGACACTCTTGTCTAAAATAGGGAAAACCCACCCAAACCCTGAGTGCAGTGTTATTGTTGCTGGGGCAACTACAGACCACAATTTTTTGCCTCAAGAGAATCAGCATGAACACAAACACACACACACAGAGGCACGAAGAGCTGTGGGTGCTGACAGCGCCTACAAGACACTGCGGACACGTAACACTGCCATCAGCACTGCATTTAGTTAAAAAAGTCCTTTAACTTCTCAGCCACTGCCTCCAAATGGTTTGTCTACACTTTGTTTCCACCTTCCATGCAGCATAGTTGGCAAAACACCCTGAGAAACCCTGGCACAGAAGGAGTGCAAATGTCAGGCTACACAAGCGCTGCTTGCGAGGGAACAGAGTGATTTCAAAACTCTCTCTAAAATAGACAAACTATTGATCCATCAGCTGGAATTTGCTGCTATAAATGCTCCGTGCAAAGCGTAGGAGGCAGGGATTTGAACCTGCCCTCCGTGTGTGCCCTCCCGAGATAAACAAAGTCAATAATGTGCTCTCTGTAACACTCCCTCGCACTGATAACAGGCAAAACCTACTTTCACCATTTGGGATATCATTTAAGCTGGATGTAAGAGTTAATAATTAAAACTATTCTCCTCAATGGTCCACTAAAGAAAAATAAAAAAGGTTTACTTGAAACCGACGCATGAGCATGAAAACAAGCATGGAAGTTATTCAAAAAATGTTGGGAGTGGGGGGTGCTCAAACATCTTGGGTTTTGCCTGGGCATTCTGCCTTCCCCATTCCTGTCCTATCTGCACAGCAGTGCCAAACTGCACTTGAGAAAGAAACCACAAATTCAGAAATCGCTCGAGTCCAATTAGAGCTTTTGTCACAAGACTGTAGAAGCAGCAAGCCCTCCCCCAGAGCATGACAGCCAGCAGCTGAAGTTTCTCCCTTGGCCTGAAATGGTTAGTTTTCCTAGTTAGTTTTCCTACATGCAATCCAAAGAAATGATCCACCAGAGTATTTTCTTGCCTCCTCCTTCCACTCCAGATATCCCCAGCCTGACACACTCACTGAACTCAGAGACAGCAGAACAAAATCTCCCGCTGATCCAAAATTTCAAACTTGCTATTCCATAAGATTCCCAGTTTTCCATCCAGGACTTACCAGAGGTAAATGAAGAATTGTTCTGACAGTTAGTATTTGTTTTGTCTGAGAGCAGATAGCACAGCAACACTCATGCTACAGACTGATTGACTAACTTATTAGTTTTCATAATAACTGCCATTTCCTGTTAAAGAAAAAATAAAAATAATTCCAGGCTGGTAAAGCTGCCCAGTTAATACCTTGGATTTGGGTTTTTTAAATTATTTTTCATTCAGGTATTTTAGCAACACTTCGAGGAATTATTGAGAAAAAAATTCTTGGGGAATTGTTTAAATGTTTCAACATATTTGATTCAAAAATATGTTTACAAGGTTTTTTTCCTCCCGTCCTTGAGATTATTTTTATTAAAGGCTGGAACTTTCTTACCATGAGGGAAGCCCAAACTCCCCTAAGGATGCAACATACTGTAAGCAGACTAACACCAAAAATCTTCTAAAAAACCATTTATGTCAGAAACTATTGCTCGTGCTTTTGCTTTTGCTTCTGTGCTCACCTACAATTTTGGAAAAGCTGTTTAAAGTGCTTTTGAGGACCGGTGAAAATGGCCATTTCCAGCCAAGATCACATGAAAGGAGAATGATGCAATGCTGGTGTGGGGAGGGACCACCCCGAGGGTTTCCCCTCATCCCCCCTGGCTGAGCCTGGTGCAGAACGGGCTGGATTCCACCTACTCAGGAGTGACCAAACCAGCCTGACCAGTGCTGGCTCTGAAGAAACCGCCAAAGGAAGGTCAGAGAATTCCACTGTGTCCACCTTACCAAGGGCTCTGGGGCAGCAAAAATGGATCTGAAGAGCAAAAGAGCTGCAGGTGAGGACCCCTCATTCACTGACTCTGCTTGAAGGGTCTCAATTCAGAGGAGCTGAGCTTTAGTGCTGTGCCCCTTTACAGTCCTGGGGCACATCCCTTGGCTTTGCAGTCATAGAAAGCCACCCCCTGGAGATGCTCCAGGGCCACTTCATGTGCAAAGTGGGCTGAGTGGGGACAGTCAAGAGGTTCCTTCCCAAAGCACACTCCTGATCCAAACTACATGTTAACTGAAGGACTCCCACCACTCATAATAAAGGACAGTAGAGATTTTTGCATCAGGCTGTGCTTCTAAGAGCAAGACTGAGTTTCTGGAAGCTCTCCTTAATCAGCCTCACTAGGCTACCCAAACATCCAGGAGACCAGGCTTGGTACCCTCAAGGTCACCTCTAACTACGAGGTGACATACAGAAGGATTCTTTTCACTCCAAAGAGAAACATGGCCCATAAACATCAGACTTTTTACTTGGTTTTGGGCAAGTACAGAAGGCTGGATTCGCCTCTGCAGCAATGCCAAGCCCAGGGCTCCAGCCACCCCTGCCCAAGGGATTGGCAGCACCACTTGCAGGTTGGCAGCTCTGCCCCAAGCACTGCCCATTCTTGGGAGCTGTACCAGGAGCCAAGGAGCAGCCAGGGCATTAAACACTGTGCCAGGCTGGCCAACACGCAGAAAATCCCAAGCAACAGGGGCTCCCCTGAAAGCACGGAGCCAGCTCTGTGCTCGCTGCCTGGACCCCTAGGCTGGAGCCCAAGAACCTTCATCAATACCCTGTATTTTCTCAAAATAGCAGCAGAGCAGCACTAAATCAGTGCTGGCGTGATTAATGTGCAGAGAAGGTTTCAGGAAACTTTACACAGCCCTCCAACATTTATTTTTCCAGGTCTTGTTTGATACAAATGAGAAGGAAAGTGCTTAAAAGGGGGGAAATTCTAAGTAGCTGATTCCAGTTGCACTTTTGTCCCTTGCCAAATGCAAAACTTAATAGGACAGACTTTGTTTTCAAGGCATGAGGGCTGTGGAAATATTTACAATCATAGTATCAAGACATCAGCCATGAGGTCCAAGGCTGCAGTGCCAATCTGAGTGAGAACACCCTGAAAAAGACAGCACACATTTCCAAAGCAGAGGAAAACGTGTATGACTTCAATTGTTAGCAACAGCTGCCCTGAACAGAAAGAAATGCTTTGGAGACAGCCTGAACCTTTGGAATGTACTATACCTCTGTCCCACACTCTCTCAGGAAGACACAGAACCCTGGGCCTTGCACAAGTGGCTGCAACACATTGGAGAGTGGATTTGCTCTAAATTCACTCTGAACTGCCCTGCTCGCAGGCACCTGTTTAACTGGGGACCCAAAACAGGGACAGAAAGATGATGCCCCTGTTCTTTAAATCAACTGCCATGTCTTTCATGGCATTACAGTAAAAAGGTAATAGTTTCTTTTAAAGACAACAGTTTTACAAAATCTGGGTACTCAAAAGTCAGAAAATACCAAAATTAAAGTTGGTTTTGGCAAGTAAGTAATATTTCTCTATACACGTGTTTTAAGATGTTGATTTCCAATTTCATCTTTCCTTACTGTTTCTCAAATAAGTAACAGTTACCCAGCTTTATTTTTTGCAGCTGAGGGTGTCAGGCAGGGAGGTATTAAATGTGACAAGTACTGCTGCAATTTCAAATGAAAATGCAGAGCTCTCAGTTGTAAAATGAGTGGCATTAGGAAACTGCAATGTAGCATAGTTCATACCAAACATGGAGAGGAGTTGTCATTGCTTGAGAGCAGCTTTTTTCAGTCAATAATCTGACACCAACCCCACTTCTGTCTTTAATGGACTTCCATGTTCAGTTATCCCACTTCAGTCTTAACAAATTACCTTTCTTCCTCCGCCTTACACCTTCTAATGCCTCTCTTGACAACCACTAAAGGATCCTCAAAGTTCACAGCCTAAAGTTCCCTGAAAGCTACTTTTTTATTTGGTTTTACACTGCCCAAAGAGTGGATTAGAAAAGTCACGCAAAGAGGCTTGAAATGAACAGATCTGCTGACTAGAAAATCAGAAAGTGTAGAAGCAAAACTGAAGATGGACAGCAAAAGAGCTGGAAAACGTGAAAGTTAACAAAACCATCCCTGATTTTGGGATCACAATACATGTTGGTTTTTGTAAAAGGAAGAAAAGATACATATGGTTTCTCCTCCTTTCTCCTGTTCAAACCAGCATGCTTTGAGCAGAGAGTTATTCAGACTCCAGGAATGGTGGGAAGACATCATTAATACTAATTAATAACTACCCCCACACTAGGAGGCATGTCCCAGAGTCCCTCCACAGCCAGTGTTTTACTTAAACCTCTGCCAAAACATTAGTACACAGGTGACTTACAATGAAAGAACTAAAATGAAAAATAATGCCTACAACCAGCAGGCAAAGCATCCAAAATTAAGTTTAAATGAACATTTTTTTCCCCTCTTTAAGAAACAGGGGAAAGCACTGAAGTTAAAACCCCTCTGATACAAACACGAGAAGGTGTTCATGCAGTTTTTGAGAGTCTCTTTGAATAGAGAACATTTTGCCCTGAAAGTCTTTAAATTTGGTGCTGCCCAACCAAGTGCAAGGCCTGTTAAAATGGAAGGATTGTGGTACAGCAGCTGACATTTGCACTAGGGTTGCTACTTCTAAGGCAATAGGTAACCTGGCATATCAAGAGTTCTACAAAATAACCTTGAGAAGTGAAACTTTATAGTCAGATTTTAACCCCTCGAACCTGAATTACTTCTAGAAGTGCCTAGAGCTTAGGAGGGCATGGTAAAACTACATATGGAGAAACAATTCCAGTGAATTTAATATAGCTTTAAACAAGATGTTTATTTCTTTACTGTATTTATACACACAAGCACTCTGTTTACAAATATGACACTGTGAAAAGTTTAATGTCTCACTGGTTCACGGTGGAGGGCTATACCCCAAATCAGTGATTTGGGGCATATATAACAAAAGATTGTATACTCTGCCAAAAATCACTGTATGAGCATACTGGAGGGATGACATTCCAGCCTCAGTTATTTGGTGCAAACGTGATAAGGAAATAAAAAACACCCCAAAACTCTTTTCCAAATGCCTCTGAAGGTATGTCATTGACCTAGCCAGATATTTTTAGAACACAAGTCAGCTAAACTTCAAAGTCTGCTTTTCTGGGATATGAGAATGAATTGAACACAGAGACTTTTCATCCTCTTTCAAGCTCATTAATCTTGTTACCCAATATAGCACTTCTTAAAAAAATCATATTTCAATGCTAAATTCAAAGATAAATCATCCATTAAAGAGGCATGCAAATGCACCCTGGGACATCAGGATTATTTTAACATCCAGAGCAGAAGACACTGCTGTGTTCTCATGCAGTGAACTGTCTGTCTGCTAAACAAAACGTGAACAGCCTCCCAGGTACACAGCGCAGACAGGAACTGCACCCTCTGCAATTCTGGGCTGCTTTTAAACCTGAACTGTAATTTTTTAAAACTTAAGAAACCAACCAATGTGGAAAATGGCATTTTCATATTCATCCATGCTTCCCACAGTGAGTGATACAACAGCTGCCTCTCAGATGACAAAACATTTTCCACCTACAATTAAGACAGCTTTTCTGCCCCTGCTGTGAAAGGGTAGCGATGACAACTTTCATTTTTCACAGCCTTCAGCTCGACATTTCTTCTGCTCTTATTCACAGACCGAAATCTCCCTCATAGCACAGTCCTCATGGTAAACCATCTCTATAAAACAAGGGACAAGTCCTCTGTGCATATCGAGGCGAACACACTCGGCTTTCACACACCACACTGACAGGGAGGGTCCAAACTCCACCTCTGCCCCTTTGCCTCTCGCTCTCCAGCCATGGGCACTGCCAGCCACACGGACCACAGGGAAATTGGGACTGTCACCATCCAACAGGCTGAGCACAACAATGGGGACAAACCTCCAAGAGAAGGCACAGAGAGCCTGCCAGCGTTGCAGGAAGGGACTCATACAAACCCAGCCCCTGCTCCACATGCGATTCATATCGAGGGAAACAGCTCCATTCTGTGCAGAGCAGCGAGTGAGTGAACTACCTTCCCACAGCAAAAGCCCCTCTTTCATTCTCATGAGGAAGGTAACCCACCTGCCCGGCAGAAGAGCTGAAAATGTTCTTATTTTGCATGTGAAGGGCATTAGCACTGCAGGTCAGCGTTGAGACTCATGCGATTTGAGTGGTGGCACAACGCTTCCACGCAGTGAGCTGGGTATTTCCTCTTCCAGGGAGGCACGAATCTCTGCTGCTTGGCATGGTGCAGCACATTGCAGTGGGGCAGGAGGAGGCTTTTTAAAATGACTGCTAGCTATGAAGCAGGGTGAATCTTTAAGTGAGGGAAGCTGCATTTCATCACAGCTGTGCTGCAGCTCTGTGGTGACCCCCAGCAAGGTGGGGCTCCTGCTGGCCCATCCCTGCTCCGTGCTGCTGGAGCCAACAGGGTTGGCACCTACACCTCACCCAGCCCAGCCACACTGCCCACCCCAGAGCCCCCAGCTTACTGCTCAAGGTGCAAATCACCAGAGACAGAAGGGCCCTCAGCAGCACCCATGAGACAAGGGACATGGGACAAACACAGAAGCATCCTCAGACCGGCATGACCATAAGGAGAATTTTCCCCACTCTTTATATCACCTTGGCTGAATGGAAGGGCAAGTTTTTGAAAGCTTAGAAAGAAAAACTGCAGTCTGTCAAGACTCCATTGTTCGGTAACTGAGTCATCCTAACATTCTGTGTATGCTGTGGCACCACAAACAAGCTGGAACAGCAAACGTTTGCTATTCCTGGTTCCTTTGGTGTTCCCATATTCATCAATCATGGCACAGAATACCTCAAAAAAAGAAGCTATCACTATTCAGGTGCCTCCTCCTAAATTAATAGCTTACAGATAATTATAGGTCTTTATTGCTTGACTGTTTTACATTGAGCAACAGATCTCTTTTCTTGCATCAAAACCTGTTTCCTGTCAAAAAAGGGAAAACTGCTGTGGTTAGATGAAAGGGTTTAATCTGTAAAATGACATATTCCTTACTCAACTCGAAAAACAAACAGTAGTAAAAAATGACACCTAGCACCAGTCACTCTGCAAACAGAAGAAAGCAAATAAATTTCAACCTTCTGTTTGTTTTTACCAAGCACACCTCTGCTGCCCTGGTTTCTTAGAGCACAGCTTAACCTCCAAGCAGTTTGGTGGAGGCTTGTGCTGGTTACCACAAACTTTCAGACCCGACTTCCTCCTCAGTGAAACAACGCAGGAAGGCAGCAGGTGCATGCAGGCTTGGCACAAAAGGAGATGTGGTTGGGGAGAGCAACCTTTTCTGCCTGCTGGGGGTCAGGTTAACCAGGAGCCTATAAACAATCAGAGAACACCACCACAGCCAAAAACCTGTCGTGCTGTTAAGGATTTAGCACAAACTTGCTCACCCGTAAAACCACTTGTACGTGTGTGTTTTTTTGCCCATCTCCACCCACACGTTTCGCTATTCCATCGGGCACTTGGACCAGGCTGGAAGTGACTTCTGAGCCCGCCTTCTACAGTCCTGCAGCCACAAAGGCAGTGCCTGAACGTCAGGATTCCTTCCTTACAGGGCACCCCCCAGGTCCCCAGGGGCGGTCCAGCCCCCGAGCTCCTGGAGCATCCCCGAGCGCCGCACTCAGCGCCCTGACCAGCAGCATCCAGAGGCGGCTTCTTGCGAGCGCAGGAGAAGCGCCGGGCATCGCCGGGAGGAGCGAAGAAGGGTTTTCCCGGTGACAGCAGCTCGACCCACCCGCCCAGACCCGCTCCTGCCCCAGGGGCACACCCCCCAAGTGACAGCGACAGCCCACCCTGGGACGCGCTGGGGACGGCGGCGGGATGCTCCGGTTGCTCGGGGTGCGCAGGATGTGTGGGGTGTGCGGGGTTTGCGGGATGCTCGGGATCCGTAGGGTTTGGGGGATGCTCCGGACGTGCGGGGTTTGCGGGATGTGCGAGGTTTGGGGGATGCTCGGGGTGCCCCAGCCGGGCTCGGATGCGCAGGATGCTCAGGGTTTGGGGGATCCGTGGGGTTTGCGGGATGCGCGGGGTGCCCCGGCCGGGCTGGGATGCTCACCTGGTCCAGCGGGATGCCGAGCAGCGCGCTGAGCGGGTGCAGCAGCGTGGAGCCCGTGGTGCGGTGCGGGGCTCCGGCCATGCCGCATCCCCGACCCGCGCCGGGCCCCGCGGGCGCTCCGCGGGGCGGGGAGGGACGGGACGGGGCCGGACGGCCGGGGCGGGCCCCGGGGCGGGCTCCGTGGGCGGGCAGCGGGCAGCCCTGGCCATCCCCGCCGCTCCATCCTCGCCTCCCGCCGCCCACGGGCCGTGTCCGCGCCCCGCGGTCCCTGCGCGCATCCACAGCCCCGCGGTCCTGCCAAGAGAGCAAACCTGGCCAGCACCCGCAGCTGCCCCAAGCAGAGGGCGGCTGGGGGGGGTCACAGCCAAAACAGTCCTAAGAAGCAGTTGTTTTGGGGTTTTTTTCCTTTTTAAAAATTACTTTTATCTATTTATTTATTCTTATTTATTTAACACAGACGTTTCCCCCCTTGCTCTTAGAAGCACTAACATTTTTAATGGAGAGCCACCGAGCAGCCAGATCACATTTGCTGGAGACTTAAGATTTCATGTGATTTGGGGAAATAGCGACTTTTCCTTCACAAGGGGGAAAAAATACAAAGTGGGAAAAGGAGTAGTGACCTTTCAAGTGATATGTTTATCTTGTAAGTGAAATGGGGCCATTTCAAAGGGGTTTCTGCCAAGCCCATCTTATCTGCACAAGGAGTGTTCTTACGCTTGCCCCGGACAATGTGGTATTGTGTTGCAAGGAGAGCTCGGGCAGTGCTGCAGAGCCTTCTGTTCAGCTGGCGCTGCTGGCGTGCTCAGAACCTGAAATGCCCCAAAGGGTCCTTGCAGGCTCAGTTACAGGCTCTTCAATAGGCCCTGTCATGTTCTCTTCTTCAAGTAATTGCCAACTGTGGGAGCTGAAACTATAGCAGTGCCTTAAAATGGTATCATGCCATGCTCGAAGTGCCCTGCTTACACTGTACAAGGGAGTGCTGTGCTGGAAAACCCAGGGAAAAACTGTTCCATAGGGGAGGAGGTTTACAGAAACAACATCCTCTTAATAGTATCATTTTAGTAGTGCCAGTTTGACTATATGTGAAAATATATACATACATACTTTAAGCAGATGGAAGGTCAGCAGTTTGGAAGAACTGGAGAGCCATGCATAAGTTCTCAACATTTTCCATTAAAAGTTGCTCTTTCCAGTTGTTTAAAAATTTCCAGCCTCAAACTACCTAGATGGAACTTTCCACAGGCTGTGTCCACCTCAAGAGAGCTGCTTGTCGAGCTCTGGCTAAAAACATGGACCTGCTTTTGGGAACACAATCAAAATTATTTATTACACACCCATTACAGATATTCTCAATGCTTTTTTTCCACTGTGGATATCTATTACCTCTGGGATGGGGACTTCAAGTTTAGACATGACCATTTTTCTGAAATCAAGGAAATGCCTTTCATTGTCATTGTGAAACTACCCAAGAGTCATCAACTGCCAGAGTTGTGGGGGGAAAAGCCACACATAATCCATGTGGAGACTCAGGGAGCCAGAACACAACATTGCTGCAGACCATGAGAATTCTTCTGCCCTCCACATTTCCCCCACGTGACTGGACTCCATCTATTCCTGCCACTGGGACATCACAGTGCTCCAGGCACAGGAACTGAGCAGAGCGTGGCTGCCTCTCTCTATTCAGTCCTCGGCCAGCTGGGCTTTGTGTGGTGGTGAAAACAGCTGCTCCGGAAAACAGCTGGAAGGAGTAAAAGGCAGCTGGAGGAAGGCAGGCACAAGAGCATGAGAAGGGGGAAGATGACAGCTCTGAAGTGGCTCAGCACAAGGAGCCTGCTGAAGGGAACTAGGATGAAGCTGGCAGCAGATACAGAGGAAGAGAGCAATCCTTTTGCTTTGTACTTTACCAGCTTCTAGCTATCAGGACTTCCAAGATGGGGATTTCATCTGGAATATCATGTTTAATAGTCACTCAGAGGCTTATCTTACATTTCTGATATTTTTTTAATTAACTTATATTTTTGACCTCCACAGTGTCCCATGGGTTCTGCTGTTTAATTATGTGCTGTATGAAAAAGTACTTCCTTTAGTTTGTTTTAAAGCAGCTGCCTTGTAATTTCATTGAGTTCTTGTGCTATGAGAAATGAATGAGTAATCATTGTTTAATCACCTCCCCCATGCTATTCATAACTTCATACACCCTGAGCTGCCTCTTGTCCTCACCAAGGAGCCAAGTTAATCTCTCATTATATGAAGTTATTGGTATCTTTGTTCTTCCTTTTCACCCTTTTCTATTTTTTGAAAGGAAGAGACTAGTTTTGTGGTAACACAACATGTTGTTCTGCATTCCTTTACCAAGAATTCCTGACATCATCCCCAGTGACTTCAATGTCTATTTTCTCAGACCTAGTAGGTAATTTACAGCCTCATGTGGTTGTATAATCAAGATTTGCTTTTTCCTGCCTACATTTATCAGTATTAAAAGTTAACTGTCTTTAAATTGCACCACATACAGCATTGTGAAATCTGTTGCAACTCTGTAATGAAGTTCTGATTATTTCATGTCCTTGCTGACTTAGTCCTCTTACCTCCCTTTCCAAAAACTTAACATGTTCAACTGGACAAATTCCCTTGTATTCATTTTCAATCCAACTTTTTTGTCTCATCCTGTATTTATTTCTTTTTAAACAGCTATTAATCCAGGAGGGAGTATTTCTCATGATCCTGTGATTATTGTATTTCTTTTGGGTGCAAAACCTTATCCTTTCTTGTATCTGGAAATACAAATGTCCTTTCTTGAATGACCTTTAGTGTTTGGAGAACTCTAATACATTTGTGATATATAAATTCTGTGCAATGGCTGTAGCTTCCCCATTATGTGATAGTTTCTTGTGTGTCTTCTATGCCTAAAAGACAAAAATGCCAATAGGAGTAATTTAAAAGTAAAAGAGTAATTTAAACTAAATTCTGGTACAGACTAATATTACAATTATCTTTCATGGGAACATGAAATCCCTATGAGTGTTATTCAGCTTTTAAAAGGTTTCTCCCTCTGTTTTCCTGCAAGAAAGACAGGATATATTTCTTCAGAAGAGCAAATCAGACTTTTTGGAAAAAGAGATATAACCATTTTATCATTCACTTTACAACCCTGACAGTATGAATTTTGTATAAGGTTCCTTTAGAGAAACTGGTTTATGCCTAACGAAAAGTTCTGAAGTTAGAGAAGAAATTAAGCAAGAAGCATGAAGTTGGTAATAGTATTTCTGCCTGGATCTGCTGTGTGTAATGGCTTAGCTCAGTTTCACTTGAGAAACACATTATTTTGGTAAGCTTCTATAATGATATTTTATTAAGCTTGTGTGTAACACTTCTGTGGGCTTTTTAATACTCATTTTGGGTTTAATGTTTAATTTTTTAAAACTATTTGCTAATAAAGAGAACTAGCACACATCTTCCTGTGTTTCCTTTATTACCAAGGCCTGTTTGATGTTAAATCTTTCTTTGGGTGACTGACTTTATAAACCTGGTGATTCTCCCATAACTAAAACTTCGAAAAAAACCCAAAAAGATTTTGTAGTTTCCATATTGCAACTGTGAATGGAAAAAATGGTGTTACCCAGTTGTAAATCTCAGACTAACAGCACAGTTAAGCTTGCCATGGGCTTTTATGTCATCAATCAATTTAGGACTGGATTATTGATATGTATGGATTGTCCAGGCCATACTCAAATTACTGAGTTTTACCTGTTCACTGGCAATTCCTGAGAAAGTTGTCTCCCTGCTGAAATTCCTAATTTCAGCAAAGCCTCAAAGCATATCCTTAAATCTATAGGATTGCAGTTGTCATTAAAGCTTATCCAATGCTTTGGTACCTTGACACATCAGAGCCAAAGCAAAGCTACATTATGGAAACACGTGAGTGAAAATATGGAAAATATCATCCCCACTCAGTCTCCTCTAAAGGAAAGGGAAATAAACCTTCATGCAGAAGAATAAAAGAGTAAGTGTGAGTATCCTGATTACTTGGAAATATAGGGAAAGGATTGTTGCCTGGGTATTTGGAGTGATTACCCTCAAGGTACATGAAAACAACCATCAGATGATAAATGTAAGGACAAAATGAAGTATCTCGAGGAAGGGTGTATTTATTGAGTAGTTGCAATCAGAATGATTGAGTGAGATGCACTCAAGGATGTTTTGGTTTGGTTTGGATGTCCTTCAAACTAAGTTTAAACCCAAAACTTAGTTAGTGAAGCTGCCTGCTCTCTGTGGGTTAGTGTGCATGGGCATCTTTATGTGCATTAACCTATAGATGTGTGAACGCTGTTACTGAAGGCATTTGCTGTGTGCTCACCCACACTGCACACAAAGCATGTGCATATTAATAATTTAAACTTATATCATTAGCAATGAGGAAACTATTAGTGGTAGTAGCTGAAGTTTGCCAAAATTATACAAGAAAATATAGCTAAATCTAGTCATCTCACAAAAAGGGTGACATATCTCCTTATGCCACTTTGGTGCTTTGCTGAGCCGAGCTCCGAATTCTTGAAGCCCTGAAGTAAAATGGAAGTAGCAGCTCCAAACTGACTGGGAGCTACAGGGGCCATAAGGAATTGGGAAAGATTTGGAAAATTGGAGCAATTACAAGTGTTTACTACACCACGTGATACCAAAACATTGGAAAGTCTTCAGTATGAGCTACAGTGCAGGGAACATCTGATGTAAACAAGGCGTGTTTTGAAACACTAGGCAGACTTCCAGCAGCCTCGGTGGTTACCAGGAATGCCCTTCCACGTTCTTATTTCTCTTGTAGCCACCTCCATCTGTGCTCTAATATTCACAATTTTATAAAGGAGTCCCTACTTCCAGTCTGCTTCGCCCTCATCCTCAGAGGGACTGAAATTAAAAATGCACATCTTATTAGTTGAGAGCTTCTACTCTTTTATCCTAAAAAGGCTTCAAAAATCTCTTATTTTGGATTAAACTAGAAGGAAACATTCTCTATAAAACAATTCACAGTTCTGTATAGTAAGAACATGCAGTTTTGTGATTAAGGTTGATAGATCTTCAAAGGCACAAGTTTTACACATACTATTTGTACTGTGAACTCTGATTATTGCCAACAAATTTCAAAGTATAAGCCACTATCTTACAAAATCTTCTCTTAGTAGTAGTTTTTAAGTCATTTTCTTTCTCAATACTCCAAAACAAAATACAAAAAAATTATATGAGGCTAAATTTCCTTCCTGAACACCTAAGTTACAGCCTCAACACCCAGTGATTCCCAGGAAAATGGTTCTGCTACATTCCAGGCTTCCCAAAAAAGCCCCAGCCAGGGGCACTTGTGGTAGAGCCAGTTACCTGGGCTGTGCTCTGGGAGATGGACAATCCTCTCTGATGCAGAACTTTCCACCTACCCCCAAAACTATGGTGAAGGTTTCCTCCCTCTCAACCCCTCACTGCCCAGGGAAGAGCTGAATTCCCCAGAATCCAGACAGTATCATACCCATGAAGATTTCAATTCAATTACATTTCAGGAAATCAAGAGGGTTTTTATAAAAAAAACCCGAAGAGTCTAACAGTGGTAAAATAATGTTTGTATTCTTAAGAAAGGGTTTGTGTAACAGTTGTGTAAATGCAAAGCAGAGTGCATTCATACTTTTGCTAATAACAGTCCTTCAAAATTCCAGGCTTGCTAGGAACCGTCAGTGTATCCTGTATAACTCCTCTTACCTATGTCAAATGGAAACAGAGCACGAGGATAACTTAACATAGAGTGACTTTTCAGCTCTTTAAATTGTAATTGACCAGCAGCATCGCATTTTAGTCTCATCTTCACAGTGCAACTCCCTTAGAGTCTGTTCTCTGCTACCATCTAGAGGGGTGACTGTAGAGCACAGAGAAAAGGAACTCGCCCAGAAACTTAGATAAATAGTTCCAATTCCTTATATCATTTTACCCCCCAGAAATCCTTTTTGCAGTAAATATAATAGGTGTGGTGGGGAATAAAAAGATGTTGAAACTAGTTAGGACTTACAGTTAGCAGAAAATTATTATAGTGCTTTTAAAGCTGTAGGTGTAATACCACAATTTTATATAAAGAAAAATTAAACTGGTGTAAGGAAACAAGCCCCTTCAACTGTGGTTAAAAGTCTCATGGCCAAGATTCAATTACATTGCAGCAATCATTCAATACCCGTGCATGGATTTAGAGAGCCAAGATCTACAAAGTTTTTGTCCCCTAATGCTATCAAATCCCAGTGTTAGATAAATGCACTGCCCAGCAACACGTATAACCTGAGATATCTAGTGGCACTCGTGCTAACTGAACACTTTGTCCCTCAGCACACAGAGCTCTGATTGTGGGCACTGCTCTTCTAGCTGAGCACAGTCACAACTCCTTCAAATAACACCCAAAGGAAAAAAGAAATCAGGGATAAGTATGGTTTGAAGCTGAGGACTGTTATTTAAGATGACCAATATATTAATTATGTGGCTACAAGAAATCCCGGATTGTAAAGATTTTCCAATATATTTGATTTTTCATAGGAATTGCCTTTTTCTTCTTTAAATTGGTGCTTCATTACTCTGAGTGCAAATGTGGTTAACACATGCTCAGCTAAAATCTCATCCACCCTCTCACTGTCTCTTCCTTGAAACTTTTTTCCTGCAGCTTTAGCAAACGTTCACTTGTCCTATCAGTGCAACTGCAAAGTCTCTCTCCCAAATTCACCTCTTTGAATGTGTCACTCTTATTTCTGCCTGTTCTGTTGCACTCTGTCTTGTGTCATTGTCCCTTTTCTAGGTTCCCATTGTCTATTCATCCACCCTAAGACAAGCGTTAGCCCTTATGGTAGATTTTCAAATGAGCACTCTTGGGTTTTCTTCTGAACTTGCCATTTTACAATTAGGAGTTGACCCCAATAACCATGCAAGATTAATATACTATCCTCTTTTTAATTACTTCTTCAAACTTCTTTTCTTTTTCTTATTGTTTCAAGGGGGAGGGGGAAAAGCTTTTCTGCTGAAAGCTTGTCAACAGAGGGTTGTTATGCTGAGATCAGAGCACATTCACTGATTAGTGCTGTCTTATTGTTTCCTTGGCCTTCCATGCCAGCTGGTCCACATCCAGCTTTGAATCCTGCCTCCTACTTAGATCATTAGCCCCTTCAGCTGGAGCCTCCTGCTTTATTCCTGGCTTGTGTAACATCCAGCAAAACAGGGTCTTCCTCCCTGAATGCAGCTGCTTGGCACAGTGATACCAAACACAGTAAACATATTGCTGCTGTGATGATTCTTCTGTGTGCAGGATTTATATGAGTGGGGTAAAGGACTGGATTCAACACCCCATGAACTCCCACCAGAAAGAACACGACCCAATTTCCAAGGAGACCCTTAGGTGTGTTTTCATCTCTGGCCATGGCAGGACCCCTGCTGACCAATCAGGAAAACACTGATGGTGGTGGTTTTCAAGGCAGGATGGATCAGTCTGGGTCGCTGCCTCAAGCCAGGAGCACCAAAGGAGGATTGTGGATACTGTAAGGATGAGAAACTGAGACCCTCCTAAGTCTCCTGCCAATCGTATCTGACATTTGGTAATATTTGGTAAACTTACTGTGGATGTTGGCACATCTTCTGGCTGTCCTAAGACATGGTTAAGGAAAACAATTTAGAGAAATTTGACCCTTGTCTGCTTTAGCAATTGCTCAGACAGAACACCTTGCCTATAGTATTAAGTGACCATATGGGAACCTATGTTCCTTAGCAGTGCCCAAAAATAAAAAGTAATCATCTGGGCATCCAAGTAAGCGTTCAGCTTTATTGGTGGTCCAACCAGACCAATCTCATAACAACCAGACCAACCTCATAGCATGCATTTCCTACCAGGCTAAGATGATGCAGAGAAAACTGGGCCTCCAAGTGCAGCACAAGTGTACACAGAGATCCTGGGCACTGAGGGGCTTGATGTTACATGGATAACATGATTGAACCTACTGAAAAGGTGTTTGAGTATTTCCCTGTCTGCCATTCAGCTCCTTTCCCAAAAATCAGCTCCCTTACCACTGGCAACAAGTCCTTTGCCCAGGCTGGCAGAAATGTCATGAGCTTGTCTTTGCTGAGTGTTTTTCACTGCATGTTTTACAGGCTCAGCTAAAAAACGGGTTGCTTGGCAGTGATGCAATCTGCTAGATGAAGTCAAATGTTCCTGATTTTCAGCAGCTGTTGCCTTGTTCAAGTGCTGATTCTGTTAAATAATTTGGGGGATTTAAAGTCCAGTGTGAAAGAAGCAATGGAAGTGGCTAATGTAACTGAGAGCTCCTCACATATTGCTGGGAGAGATTCACTGGCTGTGAGGCCAGAAGTGACCTCGATGGTCACAAAGTCTGAACAAGCTCCATTTCAGAAGGATTCAGCTTTCCTTTTGTCTTCCTACTTTAGCTCTGTCCACTGAATCAGTTTTGGACTTCACTTGGGGAATTTGTACTACACATAAAGCTTAAGCACCAAAAATTGCAGCTATCAGATGCTCTCCTTACCTTTCAAGTGAAGTTTTGCTTAGTTTCTCAGTTTGCTTTGTACATTTCCTAAATATTTGCATTGGTGAGAAGCTGTTGAGTATCACTACAAACAGCCTTTACCTGAGTTGCTGCTGCAGAAGTGGCCAAGGCATCACAAACACCTAAACTCTCCAAAAGCTCAAGGTGTTGGTGCTTATCTCAGAAAATTCAGGGGTTAAAGATCCATCTGATGAGGTAAAACAAGCTTTTTGTAGCAATTATTTCTTTTTCAGGCTAGAGCCTTATTTTAAGAAAGGCAGATTATCTAGCTTTTAACATTGCTGGGCATAGAAAATAGTTATATTCCTATAAAAGTTACTTGAATGGATAATTGCCCTAAGAGGCAGACAGAAGTGAAAAA
Source organism: Dendrocincla tyrannina (assembly GCA_035047865.1). NCBI lineage: Eukaryota > Metazoa > Chordata > Aves > Passeriformes > Dendrocolaptidae > Dendrocincla > Dendrocincla tyrannina. Next base: position 59,167,417 of record JAWWMP010000081.1, on the reverse strand, counting down.
CGAATACTTCTTGTAGAAAAAGGGCTGATTCTCATTGTGAACAGGTAAGATAGAAGTCATAACTCTGTAATATTTGTAACCACAAACCTGATTATCTTTAAATCAGAAACCAACTCTGTTACTAACTCTTACTAAAAAAGAAATTCCAAATTAAGAATGCCAACCTACAAATTAAAAATACCTTTTCCCAGGACCATTTTTTCACCTGGGCAGTGCCTGGTGTTAACAGAGGGTGCTGAAGTGGTCTGGACAAGAGGACTGCTAGTCCTGGCAGCCTCTTGGTAATGATAAATTTGAGAACCCTTTGCTTTCAGCATCCTTTCTGAGGTGCACACAGAGGTGCGTCTGCAGTCCCCAGTCAGCCCCATAGGAACACTCCCTTCCCATGCCAGAATCCCTAGTCCAGTGCAGGCTCTCTGTACACAAGGCCATTGCTCCTGTCACTACATGGGCAGAGCAGCCTCTTCTGAAGAGCTGACCCAGTTACTGAGGTGACAGATGGGCCCGTGTGAATGCACTGGCCAGCTGACTGCTCTCAGATGTGTTTCTGAGTGTGTATCATCGTAATTCACTGCACAGGAACTGACAAATTGCATCCATGATAGAGATCTGCTGTGGTGACACTACCCATGAGAGGTGTCCTTCTCCACCCCACACATCAGTGCTGACACTGAGGGTGATCACCACTACACAGTTATTGGACTCCTGGATCTTCCACTGGTATCTGCAGCTTGCCTGGGCTACCCCTATGGGGAAGCATTTAGGCTTCTGGTCTAACCTGGGTTTATGTTCTCCAGCCAGGCAATGTCTTACGGATTGCTGCTGAGTGCCACTGTGGGCAAGATATTCTAGTTATGCGGGTTTTCCAAATGTCACTGCTGATTTTGGGGGCCTAGCCTGAGATTTTTAGAGAGTTTCCTGACCTCCTGCAACCAAGCAATGTGACAATTTTGGCTGAAATTCTAAGCCCAGAGTTCAGCAGTTTGCATCCACCAGGGATGCAGCCACTTGTTTGCCTTGACAAAGACAAAGGGTGGCTTCAGCTCTGCTGCCCCACTGTGCCTCCCAACAGGCAGCATCTCCCCCACACTCAGGCTGAAATGGAGAGGTAGTGGGACAGTATCTGAAACACAGCAACACTCAGGACTGCACTCCCAAATTCCCATGCAAAGCCCTCTCTTTGCCACCACAGAGGAGCTCATCCAGTGACTGTCCCCATCAGGCACCCTGACTCCTGTGACAGCAAGAAAACAATGGAGTGTAACAGAGAATTAAGACTACTGAAAGTATATTAACTCTGAGCCATCCCTGTTCCCTATTTCCATTGCATTTGCCAGCTTTTCCATGTAACCCTACCATGGATTTGACTCTGGGGGAAGGAAGGTAAAGCAAGGCTGTTTCTACTCATCCCTTTAGCAAACCACAACATGGCACATTTTCCCTCCTGCAAGATTTTTCTGGTCATAGGAGAGGCAGGGCACTTTGGTAATCGCACCACAGAGTTCTACTTAAAACTTTTGGAAGATTAAAACTAGCCTGTGCTGTAGAGTATGGTAAAACATGACCTAATGTTCTCCTTGCATTTTATACAATGCAAATTTCTGTAGCTCACAAGCCAGCCTCAGTCATTTACTGCTGAGAGGTAAAACTGAACCCCTCGTAGCACCTGAAGTTCATCTCAGGGTTCAAGACTGGGAACAGGGAAAGCTAGAAACAGTCTTGAAAATACTTAGCACTCCAAGGAAATATTCCAAGAGCCTATTTAACAGGTGAAGTGTGAAGAGGAAAGCCTCTTGTGAATAGTTAGCACTCAACACTGCATGCTAGGCATGGTCAGGAGCACAACAGGGGAAACCTCTGGATGGGCAGGGGGCATGCTGAGTAGCCAAGAATCAACCAGCCGGGCTAATAACAAAGAGAGATGCATTAGCCATTCTCCAAAAGCTGTGCTAATTGCTTATTTTGACCCTATAAACTAGGTATGTGTCTTTGGGCTAAGGAAGCTTGAGAACCCTGAGCTTCGTGGGGGACTCTGCTCTCCAAGTTCACTGCAAATATTAGATATTAGTAGATATTCCCCATGTTTACAGTAGTTATTAGACAGAAATCCTTGCCTTATGAACAGAGACCTGACAAACACAATCTGTTTAAAAATCAGGTCTGATTGCAGTGCATAAGTACCCTCTGAAGAAAGAAGAACTGAAAAGAAAATTAAAGTGACAATCAGTGACTGGAAATTGGAGTCAAGTGAGCTCAAATTATTGACAGGAAAAAATTCTCAAAAAAGCAGGGAAAGTTCAATCTCTTTTCATATTAAAATCAAGTTTAAATTTCTTTCCTGGACCTGCAGTGTAGTTGTCTGATAAAACATCCATTGAATGCACTAGTAGGAGATATCAGTCAAAATTGAGATTCCTTAATATCCTGCAAAACAGCGTGGCCACATTCAAATGGCCACCAGGAATGGTCCTGGACCTGCAACAGCTCCTAAACCATGCCCAAAACTGGTTTGGAATAACACTAGTCCCAAAAAACATACCAGCAACTATTCTCATTCTTTAAAACAAACAAACCCACCCAAACCAAACCAATGACAACAAAAAAGCACCAAACAAACCCCAAAAATTCAGGCTCAGAAGTGTTCCCTAATGCTCTATAATTTCTTACTAACACACAAGTCCCTGTACAGATAACCTCATTTAGGATTTCTGCATCTAGGTTTCTTAGTTTATTTCTCTGTTTCTTACAGAAAAAGGCACAGAGTAAGCAATTTCTTAAATTCAGGCTTAAGATGCAACACACATGGCTCTGCAGCAGACAAAAATTAAACTCTTCCTCAGCAAAACTGCAAGCTAAACAAGACCAGGGGAAATCATTACACAATGGAAGAGTTTATGAGGAGGGAACACTGAATTAACCCACCCACACACCTCATCTTACCTTCTTTGGGACCACATCCAGCCTCCTGGGGAAGGGGAAGAAGAGAAAACACTTCCCAGCATCTCCCACCCTTTGTTTTCTAAATGTACCCTGCACAGACAGTTAACTCTGCACAAAAAGATCACAAGATACGGATCACCTGAGCCTAAACAGATCTCGAGAAACAACAGAAAATGAAACACCAAAACTCAGAAACAGAAGCTGATTTTTGCTCCTTAGCCTGCACCCCATTCCACACCTCTTAAGAGGAAAGTCACTTCTGCTCGTGCTTTTATTTACACCCCAATTTAGTCCCATAATGTTTTATGGGAATCAGTTGTGCCCAGTTAAGTCGGTGTGAATGAAGGGTAACTTGGTTTTGACATTGTCAGAGCCTGTCATGGGACCCCTGTGAGCTGAGCAAGTGCAGGGGCAGTTTGAAGTTGTAATTTTGATGAGCACAAGAAGATGCTCTTTAAACAGAGAGCCCTGGTTTAGACAAAGAGCCTCAAAGGCAAGCAGGGGCAAGCTGTATTGCTCAGCATTGGCTTTATTATCATTCTCTGCTGTCATTCCTGTGACATCAGTATTCACACAGTTACTCACTGACCTCACACTTGTGCCTGCAGAGCCGATTTTGTTTAACCTTAAATTAGGATCAACCTAAATAGGCACCACCAAGGAAACCTAGCTATTAAAAGAGCTTAGTTAGCACTTAGTTATTAAGTTTGTAAGAATTTTCTCAGGAGCAATCCTTGCCACCCGAACTGCACAATAATTTGAAATGATAGTCAACTGGTCGTAGGTGCAAAGAAAACTTGGATATGTATCTTTTTGTGTGTTTGTTTGTTGTCATTTTACATGGAGGTATTTTGGCAGATGAGTAGGGCTTTATAAATTTGAAGGGAACCGAGAGCTGTCAGTGAACTGAGTAAGTGTGTGTGGGTAAGGTCCTGACAAAAATCTACAATTTATCGGGGAGTTAATAATCAGGGGATTGTTCTTCCTGCCTGTCATGGCACTTCTGTTTCAAGGTGCCATCTGGCTTGATCTAGGCAGGCAATAGTTCAGCTTCACGGAGGAGACTGACCTGCACAACCACCACGTGTCCTGGCACCTTTTCTGCTTCTACAGCTCTCTGCTAAATTAAGAGCAGTATCTTCTACCACCAGCACGTGAACCTGTAAAGTACATGCACACGGTGCTTGGCTCTTTGTTCTGCATCATGGCACCCTTTCAGAGGCTTCGGGCAGTCCTGAGATCAAGAGAACATCAGGAAGACAGCACATTTTAAAATGCTTCTCAGGCTTTTTTGTGTATTTCAGTAGTGCTGCCCCATTGGGTAAATCGGGAATTTGTGATTATCCGGTTGTCTTTGCTGCCCTTTACCTCAAACAGGAGATTTCTTGTATCTCTGAGAGATTGCATATTTAGCCACGGTGTTTCCTGGAGAGCAAAGAGACATGACATTTGATACAACACCGATGAAGTGGCTGACTAGTTCATGAAGATCTCATGTGCAACAGCTTCCAAAGTTTCCAAGTTCCTAAGGCTTCCCATCTTTCTGACGAGCTTAGAAATGGCATTTTGCAAATCAGATGGATGTGAGATCTGAAGAAATCTGCTCCTTTCCCAGCTGATTTGCTGCCCTCTCCTTCCCAGAAGGACAAGATCTTCCCAGATGTGTCAGACATAAAAGTGAACTGAGGACCAAAACAAGGATGCATTTATGCCCCAGCAGAGCTAACTCAACCTGCATCACACAATTTTCTGAAATTGAAATAATAAATTATGCAAAACAGAGCACAAGCCTCTATTTTCCATTCTGCTAAGTGTAAAGTTTAAATCTGAGACACAAATCATCTTTGCTCTGATTAAACCAGAAAAAGATACTTTACAAAAAAATTAAAAGCAAAACCAGAGCTAGAATCAGAGAAGCATTTCCCTTCAGTAAACCCTGATAAGTAATAATATGCTTTGCAACTAAATGCTCCTTCCAACAGCTACTCTCTTTTGGCTCAGAATATTGATGTCTGGCTAATGAGGATTCTCATGGACTTGAATCTCTTTGAATCTCCCCACTTATGCACAGGGAACTTCTCCAGAGACAGGGAGAAAGATTTGCCCACCTCTGTGATAGTTTTTGGAGTCTCTTCCATCTCATCCCTACAACTCACAACCTCATCATCCAACTATTCTAGTATTTCTGATTTGTTCTCATGCAATGGCACCCATGGAATGCAATGGCAGTTGGTTGTAAGATTATTTTTATTTTAAAAAGACAGACACTGGTGAGATAAATCAAAGCCAACTGCAATGAAGTGGTGGCAGGAAATGGCATGGTTTGGTGGGAAGAGGTTCTGAGAAAAGGCAGCCTAAGGAAATAATAAGAAAAGTGGCCACACAGGGCCTTGCCAAGGATAGGTGTGCCTTAAAACTGAGAGTAAGAGACCACTCAGCTCTTCCTGGAGCTGTTTTTCTGAGCTGCATCTGCTGCTAGTTCTTCCCTCAAGTTTGGGGGAAGGCAGTATCACCTCTACAGGCACTGCATGCAGAAGAGTCCTGGAGAGAGGGATAATGCAAGCTTGTCTGTACTATGTGTGCTTTTACTGCCAGGTCTGTGGAAACTCCACCTGCAGCTGCCCTCCAGCAGGTCAAACCCAGCCAGGAGCCACGGCAAGAAGGGGAAGCATCAGCCCTGGGAAAAGCATCAGCATCAGCCCAGGAGCCACGGCAAGAAGGGGAAGCATCAGCCCCGGGAAAAGCACCAGCATCAGCCCAGGAGCCACGGCAAGAAGGGGAAGCATCAGCCCTGGGAAAAGCATCAGCGTCAGCCCAGGCTGCTGCTGGGGACAGGCACTGTCACACCGCTTGTCCGGCTGTGGCTCAGGGGACACCTGCGTGTCACTGAGGTGCAGCAGGAGCTGAGCCTGCTCTTCGCAGAGCCCTGCGTGGCTGCAGTTTCCCCTGTCACCACCAGACTCCACTGTCCCACCCGGGATGTGGCCAGCTGTGGGTGGCAGGCACGAACCCAGCGCCCCACCTGGGGAGGAAGGAAAGCCCAGAGCTGTGTGGGTCACCTGCTGTGCAGAGATGGATGAGGAACAACGTGGCAAAGCAGCAAAAATCCCACTGGCCTCGTTATCTGAACTGCTGCACAGCACAGGGGAGAAAAAGCCTGGAGTTTCATGAACTCTTTGAGCTGGTGGCTTCTCGGTTCCCCTTTCTCCAGGATCTGGATCATCCCTGCCCTCCGCATTGTTTCCAGCCTTGTGATGGCACAGAAGAAGTTCTCTTCAGCACTGCAGTGAAACCAATACAAGCTGAGAGTAACCCAGCCCAAATAGTAGTTGGCTCTAATTCAGATCAGTTCCCCAGCCACAGGCAAAGGGAGGGGTTGCTCAGGAACAACTGATAAGTGAAAGGCAGGACTGCTTCTGCTGGGGGCAGTGAGAGCTCCTGCCTGCCCATGCTGTGCATGCAACTCCAGACAGAGCTCAGAGGCTCTTGGGGTCAGTGCTCACACCGGGGTCAGCTACAGGCGGTGTTGGAGCAATGCTGGATTGCTCTGTCAGTCCCCCATGTTCATGTGACTCCAAAAGGTACCTCATTTGAGCAGCTCTGGGCAAAACAAGAGGCCAGAAGTCAGAAAAACAGGAATTTCCAAAGTCCTCATAAGGACTGTGGCATGTTAGCACCCAGCTCATGATAGCAAAGGCAGAAGACACTTCCACAGCAATAGTTCTGACACCTGTGGAGACCTTGGGCTCTTGCTAACTTGGTTTCCACTGTAGCCTAAAGAGTAGCAGGTTCTGAAGCTCTTATGCACTGAAATAATATTCCATCATAATCTGAAAGTACTGCTGTTTGTTGTAAATACTTCTGGTGCCTCCAAAGTGCACGTCTCGTGATGATGAAGTATGAGATTTTGGACAAGCTGCCAGGTATTGGAGAAGAAAGGCCATATTCCTGCAAAAGCTGTATTGGCAAATCAATTCAAAGCAAAGAAAAATGCTAACTGGTGTTAGAGCCAGGCATACTAAGAGGGAAGATAAGGATGAGTAGAACTTCACTTATAGAAACCCATTGTGAGGTGAAGAGTGGATTTATTTCAGGGAAAGAAATTAATAGCACACGTAAAGAAAGGCATAAAAATCTGTGATGCCAAAGCAAATGATGAAAATTCTTGATGCAAAAAGAATTCCTAAAGTGTTAGGGAAGTTTGAAACTAAAAAAGAGGAAAGGAAAGGATTTCCTACTCTAAAAATGGTAATTACTGTATCTATCAAATCATAGATAATAGAAATGATGAAAAAAACCCAGACCCAGACTTGTCATTTTGATAGCACAGTATCCTTTGTGCAACTCTGTACCTTTCTAAAAGGAAGGCCTGTTGGTTTTCTGGTTAATAAATAATAAATCTAAACATTTTGCCAAAGCCTGTAAATAAAGAGCCAGTTTCAAAAGTCAGCACATCATGAGAAACAGCCTCAGTGCCTGGACGTTTTAGGCAACCATTCAAAAAAGTAAATACAGCATGTGATTTATCTGATCTGGATGAATGTGGCAAAGAGCCCTAACAAACCTGGATTGAATTAAGACATTCCATTAGTATAACTTTCCTACAATAAGCCTGCTAGTGAAAGAAGGATAAAGGAGACCTTGTGTATACAGAAAGTCTTCTTGCTACAGAAGAGACAGCGCCCTAGTAAAGCAGTTCTGCTCCTGTTTCCTCTAATAGGAGGCAATTTCGAGCAGGATTGATGAAGGGGATATAAGCTGAGCATTGTGGTGTCTGCCTTGAAGGCCCTGACTTGGGGCAGAAAAGTCTCACAGTCCCATGGCCATCAGTGCTCAGCAAATGGTGCCAAGTGATGGATCCAGAAACATGGATTGCAGCCCTTGGTCCAGGGAGGAAAGCTGGAGAAAACTCATGAAGTTTGAAATGGAAGCAGATTCCTACTGGATGCTTCTAATGCCACCGAAAAAGTCCCTAAATAATTTGTTCTCTTCACAAACAGCTGTTTAGGCTTGATTATTGCACGGGGATTGTTTGGTCTTTTGGGAGGTGAGGGGTTCAGTTGTACAAAGGCTGAAAGAACTTAATGACTGAAGGTCTGAGGAGTAGGCTTAAGAGGGTTAGATGGCTCGAGAGCAGCTTTACATTGGATTGCTTTGTGTTTTAAATAGCACTTGATCAAGAGGAACAAGGTTTCGATTGATTACTGTGTGATGACACGGAGCAGGAGCCCAGTGGGGACATTAACTCTTTATGTAGATTGGACTGAACTGACAACAGGGATCAGAACTGGACAGGGGGAACAGAACCCATGTCTCTTCTCACCTGTAGTGAAACCCCTTGCCCTGGGCCGTGTCCCCAGAGGGTGAGAAGTGTGGGGTGTGCAGTAATCTCCCAAAGGGAAAGGCAGGAAGATGCAGCAGAAGGGCTGGCAGTCTAGCAAGCAGCCAATCCCCTAATCCTGCAAGACGCAGACACTCGAAGTCACCTTGTGATAACTCGCCCGCATAAGGTCAAGTGTATGTTCTGTCTCTCCGTGATAGGGGCAGAGAGCCCTTCCCTCTCCCCAGGCAGATGGTCAGACTCGACATCCCTCACCAAAACCCTCCCCAAAGCAGGACTGTGCTGATGTACAGAATTTGTAAGGCATGCATGATTTTTGGTATATTTATATTTATTTATATTTATAGTAGCATTTGCTGCAAATCAAAACTATATGTTTACCAACATACGTAGGTAGTGAGGACCTTAATGAGCTTATAGATATATACAGGATCTTTTAAAACATAAATACAGTGCAAAGAATTGTGATTCTTTGGGAACATCAACAGACTGTGATCACCTTGCCAACATTTCAAAAACCCCAATCATTAACCCTGAAAAATAAACTCATCTGAACCAGGAAATCATTTCTCCAACATACAGTTCTTTGGATAATTAGGTTTAATGGGTGTTACCCAGGTATAATGAGGAGATGCTCCCAAATGATGCTCTTTCACTGTACGCCCTTGCTCTGGTCAGGTGGTCAGCTGCTTTCTCTGAAACCACTGAGAACAGGAGGGATGGCTCATTGGTAAAAAGAAAGAAAGTTTTTATGACAAAGTGGCATTACAAGGTTGACGCCTTTTAAAAATTAAGGGATTATAATCCTGTATTTTTTTTTCCAGGGACTGTTGAGTACATACACCCAGCAAACAGACCACATGCTGCTCATAGCAGTCCTTTCACTCCTAAATTCTGGTCTCATGGAGTAAATAGCTGTTCAATGTATTTTCTGTCCTCCTAAGTATTCTATATGCAGGGCTATACATTGTTTTACTGTCTATTCCTGTTCCTGTGTCTATTCCTTTTTTTAGTGAGCTATTTTCTCACTCAGGAATATTTTTGCAATCTTCATTTTAACATTGTCAAGAATCTTCATGGGCAAAGTCACGTTAGAATCCAAGTCTCCAGATCAGATTTAACCATTAAAAAATCAAGGCAAAGCTTCCACTTTTGCTTCCGCTACCTGCAACCAGTCAGAATCCCAAAGAAAGCAATGCTGATTCCATTTTCAGGACAAATGCAGCCTTCTCCCTAAATGACACTGTGTGGGTAAAATTACTTACCATCATACAGATAAAACCCATATTCACAAGGATAGCAGGATAGTGCCACAGCCCCAGACTCACAAGGAAAGAAAAACCACAGCTCCATATCAGCCTCAATTATAGCACCTGCTAAGCCTTAGAGTTCTGCAGGGTATTTTCTCTGCCATAGATACCTGGATGATGACATCCCTGCAGGCAACAATTTGGTTTTTACAGACCAGCAGAGGTGCTTGTGCCTGCAATTAGCTCCCTTTATCTAGCTCTCTGTACACTTCTTATGTGTGTTTTACTTTCTGCTTTCTTTATGTTCCTTCCATTAACTCTACAAGTGAATTGCACATTTAATAGGTCCCACTGCAAGCTGAAATATGTGGCACAGAATTGTGTTTAAAGAAAAAAAGCAACACCCCTCTTCTCCCGCAGTGTTTTCTGTCAGTTCAGGGACAGCAAAGCTGCTGTTCAGATGAACCCCATAATTTTTATCTGCAGATTATCCCCCAGCCTCCCCACAGCCACAGCAAAACTTCCTTTGCAGAGGACAGGAACATACAGCCCTGCCATTCAGAGGATACAGTCCCTGTCTCCAGGGCATCCCTTTCAGCTGGGGCACAATTCTGGGACCAGCTGCTTTCATCTGGTTACAGATGTAAACCCGGGGTAAGGATTTCTCTCCCGTTCTGATGTAGAAATAGATGTCTTTCTGGGTTTGTTGCCATTCAGTTAGAGTGTCCTTCTGAGGGTAACAGTGTTTTGCTTGTTCCTTGAAAATTGTTAACCTTTCTTACGCATAAAGCCGGATCCTTTTCCTTCGTGATGAAAAACAACACACAGAGAAATGACAGGGTTTAACTGTTAATAGTTTAGCTTTACTTTATTTCAACTACTTGACTTACACCCCTGGCAGAGTAATGAACTACCAGAAACTTAGAGAATGAAAGAACCGACACATAAAAGTGAATTCTGAAGTGTGCTGTGCATCAGTCCTTGTTCCTCAGTTTTGCTCCCTCAGTTTGTGCTTTCTCTGCTCCTGGGATCCTGGCTGTTCCTGCTATATCGACATGGCTCTTTTTATACTGCTCTTTATCTTTAAAGGTCTGCTCTAAGGACTCTATTTTTGCTGGTTTTCCTTTATTGCTTTTGTTTCCTTATGATGTAACAGCATGGCCCATGATGTTTCTTCTGTTCATCTTGCAGCAACCTTGATTATTTTCTTTTTTCCCTTTTTTTATTTCTTACCAAGGAAAAGGATTCTTCTCTGCCTCGCTCCGCAGTGTTAGTGGGCACGTGTCTGTGGGGAGGTGTGTGTGGAAACATGGGAAAATTGGGCACTGCTAGAGGGTGCTGGGCAGAGGGGACATTCAATAAGCTCAGGGGACAGTGCCAACGTGGGGTGAGTTTAGTGGGCACGGTCGTGTTTGGTCAAAGGCTGGGCCAGACGATCCTGGAGGTTTTTCCAGCCTTAATGACTCCGTGATTCTAAGGGGGCTTTTAATAAATGAAGATGCGGTAGGAAAGACATTTAATAAATGAAGACACTGCAGCAAAGCAGAAACAGCTAGTGGACGTAATTCCACTCCTTCACTTCTCGGGGGTAATAGAGACCACAATGAAAGGAAGGATTTTGCTAAGCGTTCATTTTTGCAGAAAAACCCACAGATCACCCGCCTCGGGCGGGCTGGTTTGAGAACTTGTGGATCGGGTGAGTGAATAAACCGGGAAGCGCTCCCTGAGCCCGGGGGTGACAGCCCGCGCCGGACCCGGTGCTCCCCCGGAGCCGCTGTCGCGATGTCGCTGTCACGCTGTCGTGATGTCGCTGTCGCTGTCCCCGTGGCTGCCGCTGTCGCGATGTCGCTGCCGTGAAGTCTCTGTCCCCGTCCCTATGTCACTATCGCGATCTCGCTGTCCCCGTCCTTGTCGCTGCCGCTGTCCCCGCGGCTGTCGCGATGCCGCTGTCGCTGTCGCGATATCCCGGTCCCCGTTCCCGCGAACCGGACCGCGGCTCCCGCGCGGGGAATCCCCGGGCTCGCCCCCGCAGCCAATCACGGGCCGGTATGCAAATCACGGCCGAGCCCCGACCAATGGGAAAGGCGAGGGCGGCGGGCGCGGCTCGCCATTGGCCGGCGCGGGGCGCGGCGGGGGCCAATGAGGCGGCGCGGCGGGCGGGGCGCGGCCCGGGGGCGGGGCTATGCAAATGCGGTTTGAAAAGAGGGCGGGAAATCCGAGTTTCGCGGGAGGCCCTTGGCGCGTAACCCGTCTGCTTTCCCTTCATTCATTGTCAGCAGCCGCCGCTTCCTGGAGCCATTTTCCAGCCGGCCCCACACAGCGGGAGCGGCCCCGCTCCATCCGCCGCATCTGCCCGCCCCGCCGCCTCCGTCCCCCCCCGGCGCCCCGCATCCTGCAGCCGGGGCCCCCCCGGCACCCGCAGCCCCCAGTATTTTGCGCGGGGCCTCGGCATCGAGGAGGAAAGGAGCTGGGAAGGCCGGGGGGGGGGAGGGAGGAGGGACGGGGGGGGAGGAGGAGACGCGGCTGCGGGGACAGACCCGGAGGCAGAGGATGAGAAGGGGACTCCAGCCGGCGGCCCCGGCAGCAGCGCCGCCGCCCGCGCCCTCCACGGACCCCCGAGCGGCCCCCGCCGCCTTCCCGGCCCGCTTCGCCGCCGGCACCTTCATCCAGATCCGCAGCGGCGGCGCGGCGGGGGCGCCCTGTGTTGTCTCCTCCTCCTCCTCCTCGTCCTCGTCCTGCTGCTCGTCCGGCGCCCCGCAGGCCGGCGGAGCGGCGGAGGGCGCGCAGCCCGCGGGCAGCTCGCTGTACTGCACGCCGCACGGACCCGCCGGCAGGACGGCGCTGCTGCAGCCCGCGCTCGGCGGAGGCCGCCCCCCGGTAATGGGTCGCCACGGCGTGCTGGGGGGCCGGGGGGGCCGGGCCGGGCGCGGCGGGCAGCGCGGGGGCAGCGCTTTGTTGCAATAAACTTTCCTGCCTCCCTCCTCCTCCTCCCCATCCCAGCGCGCTGCCGGGTCTTGTGGAGAAGGCGAAACAAAAAAAAAAACAAAAAACAAACCAACAAAAAAGGAGGGGAGAGAACGAGAGGAGAGACAAGGAGCGGGGAGGGGGGGATAATTAGTAATAATAACAGTAGTAGCGGTAATAGCGCCGGTGCGGGCCGGTGTCTCGGCTCCATCCCGGAGCCGCCGGTGACGTCTGGCACACGTGCGCCCAGGCCGCGGTGTGACTGGGAGCCGGGGCGGGCGGGGAGGGGGACGCCGCTTCCTCCTCCTCCTCCTCCTCCTCCTCCTCCTCCTCCTCCTGCTGCTCCCTGTGGCCTGGGACAGCCCGACCGCCGGCCGGCCGCCCCCGGCCCCGCAATGCCCCTGCAGCAGGTCAGTCACTCGTGGGGCGCCGCAGAGCGCCGACCCCTTCCTCCCCACCCTGCGGGGTTCACACCCCCCGTCCCCCTTGGGAATTTACCCCCCCCACCCCTCCCGGCCAAAAAGAAAAAAAGGAAAAAAAATTGAGCCTTTTCCCCCACCCGAACTCGTGGGGTTTTCTTTGTCCTCGCCGGTTTGGGGTGTGCGCTTGGCCCTCGGGGGTCGGGGGTCTCACCTACCTTCCCATCACCTTCCCAGCTCCTTCCCACCGCCCCGCTGCGCCCCTGCCAGGGCAAAAGGGACTTTAGCACCCCCACGCCCCCCCCATCCTGCCTTGGCCGCTGATGGTCCAGGTGTGGGATGGTGCTGGGATTCTGGAACACCTCTGGAAGAGCTTTGGGAGCAGCTGGGAGGTGGCAGAGGAGGGGCAGGAGCTGCCTCTCGCATGGGTGTTTGCAGGTGCTGCTTGCTGAGCTGCTGGTGGAAGTTTCAAGGCTCATCAAATGCCATCCAGACCTTTTTTATTTTTATTATTGTTATTATTTTCTTTTAAAATAAGCGTCTTTGCGGCAAAAGAATATCGATTTTTTTTCTTAATGCTCTTGTTCTTCGGCATATCCTACTGGCACGCAGTGTGGAGCAGGCTGCTTCAGGCCACTCTGTAAATATTTGGCTGTCCTATGGGAAGGTTTGATTCCTAGAAGGTGGCGGTGAGCGAACTCAAAGAGGAGCACATGTTACACAGTGATTCGGGGAGAATAATTGGACAGGCTTCTTTGGCTTTGGGGCAGGGATGTTGATGTCACAGGAACTCCTAGAATTTCTCTTTAAGGGGCGCTGCGAGATCTTCACCTGTGGTTTTAGTGCTTTTATTTATTATTATTTTACATATATATATTGCTCACCTCTGTGTTTGCCATAAAAACCTAGGTGGAAAGAAGCCTTCCTTAAAGATTTGGAAGCAGGAAGGAGACTTTGGGCTCTGCCTGCAGAAAAGTCCTCATGCAAGCTGTGAGTTTGTCATATACCCTCAGTATTAACTTTGGGGAGAGATGTGGGATGGGGAGGAAGAGAGTGGTCAGGCCAGCAGTATGTGCAGGCTGTGGCTGGCACCCTCCCAGGGTGATAAGCCATCCATGACACACACCAGGAAAGGGGCTGTGTGCCCTGCTCTGCCCTGGCATCTGCGTGCATGTGAGTGCCCCTCTTGGAGCTGTGCTGGGGTGCTGCACACCCCTCTTTTGGGAAGCCCCCAGGGCTCTGCCTGGGCTTTCTGCTCCACAGACTGCTTGGCAGGGAGGTGATCCAGCCCTTTCACAGTTCTCTGGCTCCCAGCTAGTTTTCCTCGAAACTCGTAGAGGATTTCCCCCTTGGTTCCTAGCAGGCCATCTTTGAGAAACTGATATTAGGGACTTGTGAGAGGAGCAGGAAAACACTGGGTAGTGGGGGCAGTGAGCTCAGGGGAGTAGCTCCAATTTAAATTTAGCTCTTGGTTAGTTGAGTTGCAAGTAGTGGATGGGTCCGAGACCCCCAGCTGAAAACAAGGCCCTGCTATGCAAAAGACAGGAGGGATAAGTCTAAAATTTGGCCAGAACACCTGCACTGGTTAGGGTTATGAAAATTCTCTAACCTTGCAGATGTAACTGCACTGGCAACCCACCCATGGCTTCCAAATATAAACTATGGTATGGCTGGAAAAGGGTCAGTACAGCAGTGTAGTTCAGGTTGTTAGAGAGGTGTTTGAATATATGAGTAAAGGAAAGGTGCTTTGGCCAAAGTAAGCTGCTCGCCCCCAGGGAATTTGTTAGTTATTTTTTTCTGTGACTGTGTATGTGTAACCCTGCTGGAAAACCCTGGAGAAGTGGCCTGGTCCATGACTACAGGCACCTCCAGCCCCACAGTGATGAGTGTGCACCCTCCTCCATCTCCCAGGCATGTCCCTCAGTACTGTCCAGAGCCTGTCCCTCGCTCTGCTGCCGCCTGTTGTGGCCAGCCGAGGTTGCCAGCCAGGCTCCTGTACCCTGGGCTCCAGGAGGCTGTCACCCTGGCTGCCCACCCTTTAACTCCAGGAGCTTCTGCCTCATTCCTGTGCAGTTAATAGAAAGTGTTACCGCGTGAATCTGAAACCCCTGCCATGGCTTAAACACAAGAGGTAATGAAGAATTAACCCTTGCAAAACAACCATCAGCTTGTGCTCCTGGGGCAAGCCTGGGCATCTGGAGATGGGGTCAGTGCTGCTGCAAGGGGCGGGTGGTCCCGCAGCCTCCCCTGCCCTCCTGCACGATGGTGCCTCTTCCCTTCTGCATTCTTGGACTTCCCAGAATGGAAAATTAATCCTGACCTGAATAAATAAGGGCTTTCTGCTGGGCAAGCAGGTTGAACCAGCTAATGGCAGGTCTGGGAAGTGCCAGGGACCATCAAGGGAAAGTGGTGGCCTCAAATATGGCACAGGAGTGGTGACATGGTGCTGTTTGGGTGTCAGTGAGTTTGTGACTCAACTTGGATCCCTGTGAAAACTTGAGAGAAATTAATGTTTGACGAGGTACCCCAAAAGCGTTCTGGCTGGTGTTGCCTTCTCGCTTGGCTTGAGAAAGTCACTACCATTTGCAAATCCCAGTACTCAAAAATGGGGCTGCTATAAAAGCAAGCTGCTCAAAATGTTTCTAATTCAAATAGTGGAGAATTTCTTACTGTCTTTGGGTTATAAAGATAAGCCTTTAAGAAGAGGGCCATTTTCTTAGCCATGAGAAAATGCTTAAATGGAGACACCACCCACATGGTAAGTCCCTTTTAAAAGGGGCTAAATCCTCTTAACAACAATATCTTTAGAGAACTCCTGTGGCCTTTAGATGACATGAGCTGTGGAGAGGCTGGTTCGGCATACTTCAGAAGGGGGCAGGAGGATTTACATTTCCAAACTGAATACTCAGGACCTCTCTCATTTTTCTGCTGGTTTAGAAAGCACCTCTTCCTTCCTCCCTTCTTCTCAGCAAGTCACAGCTGGAAAGGGGATAAAATGGGGTAACCCACAATTTTTCTGCTAGGTGTTATGTAAAGGAGCAAGCCAAATAAGACATAAATAATGAACAAGGATTTAAGGCATTGGAGAGGAATGTGTAAGTTGCATAGAGGAAGCGAGCAGTTAACTTAGGAGCTTTATTTTTGCATGAATAACAAGGTTTGTATGTGAAGACACAGGTGTTCTCCTAATCAGACCCATTTTCATATTTCTTTTCCTGATAGTTTGTGTTATTAGAAATGGATGCTAGCATGAGTCTGGGACCTTTGTTTTTTTGAACAGCATTTAAGGAAGTTGCTTTTGTTTAGATCCATCTCTTCCAGCAACAGGCTGCTTCTGAACCCAAGATGGTCCACAGGGTCCTCTGGCACAGCTGTCTGGGGAGAATTCAAAGAGGTCTAAATCCTGATTGCCCTAGCCACACCAACAAACCCCTTGTGGAAAGAGGGCATCCTACTAAAACCCTGGAGGAACAGCCTTTGGCTTACTGCTGGTGGCTTTGCTATCCTTGCCCAGAGTCCAGCTGTGCTGGTGTGGCTCCATCTGCACCAGAGCTCCTGAGTATGGTAGCCCTGTGATGATGATAAGGGCTTTTGGCAGGGCTCCACAAACAGCTGAGGCACTCAAAGGCTTCACTGATGCTGGAAGCAGGCTTGCTTCTCCCCCAGCATCTCCTCTCCTTTGCTCTGCCCATGGCCAGGCTGTGTTCTTCCCCTCCTGCTGTGCTTGGGGAGCATCTGGCTGTGCTCATGGGTTGGTTTTGTGCTGCTTTAACAAGGTGAAGTACCTGGATCTGAGCACTAGGTCTGGCACGCATCTTGGGCCCAGGATGAGGTGAGTGTGGTGAGATGAAGGAAGGAGACAGGAGCTTTCCAGTGCAGTGGTGATGAGATGCTAAACTGGCTCACCAAGCCTCCATTTGCTGATATTGGTCTTACCCATTCTCGCTATGAATCTCTTTTCCTCGTGCCATCAGCCTGCTTACCAAACAGCTGAATAAGGGGTCACTTTCTGGCCAGTTTATTCTATAGAGGCTGCTTCACCTGGTTGAGCAGTTCAAGGCATTTTCTTTCCCCTCATTTTATCCCAGGTATGTTGGTGCTGCTCTGTTAATTTTTACAGTGTGCTCTTCTGTGAGTACGTGCAAGCATTTGAAAGGAAAATGATCTTTAAACTTAGGAACAGCTGTATTTTGCAGGATGAAGGGTTCTCCCACTACTTTGAGGAAGGAACACAAGAAGGGGGCTTGCACAGGACATCCCTTGCTGCAAAGGAGCACTTCCTTGGCCAGGGGCTGCAGTGTGTTAATAGATACCAGTGGCTTGTGATTTTTGTCTAATCCCTCTTTCAGTCGAGCCTTACATAACAACAGGTTCTCTCCATGATTTGGCTCCCTTGTCTGAAAGGAAAAAAAACCAATTTTCTTCGTTTCTGCCTTTTTTTTTTTAATTTCCATTTTGAACTTGCTGTCTCCAGAGTTCTTGGGTCATCCTACGTATTGTGGTAAGGGAAAGAAATGATTTTCTGATACATTTCTCTGCATTTTATGATAAATTATCTGTCCTCAGATGTCTTCTCCAAGCTGAAGAGCTCTAGACCATTTCATTTCTCCTGAAATGAAAGCCATTAATGTTAAAATAAAGGTGTCCTTTTATAGAGGAACCACATGGGTGTGAAAGCAAGTGTGTCTGTTAGTTCTGAGATTTCGCTTGTGGAACTTTTGGGGACTTTTGGACAGCTTTGAGAGATGTTTTGAACCCGTGGCAGACCCACTTTGCAGAGACCCTCTGAGACCCAGCTTGTTTCACGAGGTCCTCCCCTGGAATGGGAGGGGTAGAACAGAGGGTGTGTGGGTGCTGTGGGAATGGCTCACTGTGACGTGTAGGCTGCCAAAAGGACAGCCAAGTGGCACCATTCCACTCGGGAGCCCGTCCCCTGCAGGCCAGTAGGTCTGGTGTGGCTGTGGGATGGGATTTCAGCCCATCCCTCCTGTCTGGAGCACCCTTCGGGGAGACTGGGGAGTGGGAAACAAAGATGTGAGCTCGTCTTGGTGGCTTCAGGTGTGACACCTTCCCAAGGAGTGTGTTGGGCTGGTGGCCATGGCCCTGCTGTGGAGGGGTGGCAGGGTGCTCAGGCTTCAGTCCTGGCTTGTGGAGGAGCTCCTGCCTAGGATGGGTCTGAGTCTGGGTGGGTTTTTTTGCACCAGTGGTGATAACATGGATCCAGCCCTGCCCACTGTGGGGCTTCAGCAGATGGAAAGCTCTTAGGGTGACTAACACCCAGGTTTTATGGTTTCTGGAAATAATCTCATTTGCAGCTGGCAGCATTGAGCGTGCATGTATGGTGGTAACTCTCATGCTTACAAGTGACTAAGTTGGACTTCAGGCTTTTGCTTTGGCTGGCAGAGTTAATCACTTCCTGCATTATTTTTCCAGAGCAGGACTGTGTTTGTAGTTCTGGGGGGAAGAAGTCCCCATCGTTTTCCCTGGGGCAGTAGTGTGCAGTGGGAGGAAGGCTAACCATGGCTCTGGGATGGAGCTGCTGCTGGTGAGGTGTTTGCACTCTGTTCCAATTTCAGTTCTGTTTGAAGACGGGCTTGGCAAAATTGCCCAATTTATCACATCTTTAAAAAGGAGCTATTTCACTTCTGTTTTCCCCCAGTAAGCTGGTCCAAAACCACCCTTGGAAGTGCTATGCCTGGCATGGGTGTCTCCTGAAGGACTGTGCTGTCTGCCTGGATGCTGCTGCTGTTTGCTGGGTCTGGTGGCGTTCGTGGAGTTCTTACTGCCTTGGGGGCTCAGTGTGGACTGTGGTAAATGTTTCCATCAGCAATCCCTGTACAGAGAGAAGGCAGGAACTCGACTAGGTGTTGATTAAACGGAGCATGTTGAAAATGGCCCCTCTTGTGTAGTAGGAGTGTACTCCTTCATGCATTTTAGCCTTCCTTTTAGACATGTATGAATGCATACTGAATGTGTTGGTAGTTGTTTGCAAACTGAACCTGCCTGAGGTTAATGGCACGTGTCCTGAGCCTCCTGTCCTCCTCCTGAGTGTGACCAGTTGCTGACCTGACCTGTCAGAGTGTGAAAACTAACATGCCAACTCTGCCACTGCTTCACGTGCGTGCCCTGCAGCTCTCAGGCTTTCTGTGCCGAAGGTCTTTTGCCCAGGACTAAGCTGGGAATGGGAATGGAGGCTTGAGGCTCACCATTTCTGAACCAGCTGGCACCTTTTCTGTGAGTGAAGTTACGTGGGCAAGTGTGGCTTTTCTTTATTCCTGCCTCTAAAAGTACAACCTGGACCTCGTTTTCATTGCTTCATTTAAGTAGAATTAATTTGATCACCTGCAGTTACTCTCAGGATTTCATCCAGCTTATGTGTGGCCCAGAAGTGTCCACTACCTAAGGCTGATGGCATGTTCAGACCCTTTCTTCTAGGGTGTAGGACCTGATTTTTAGCAAGATATTGGGTGTTTTGTGTGATGTGCTGCAGATGTTGGGTCCTTGGTATCTTGAGCTTTATAGACCTTGCAAGCCACTAGTTGTTTTGCAGAGATCTAATGAAAACTTGTCAAAAACATGTAAGCAACTGGTTTTGGTAAAAATAAACTGTATTGGGAAACTGGATGAGAAGAAATGTTTGTGTAGCCTTGACTGCTTCAGCTCCAGCATTCCTGCCTCAACTTATGGTAGGCATGTGTTGGTTATGTGTGCATAGATTCTGAAAGGAATTTTCATTAATGAACTTCTTGAAAGACTTTCTCCTCCGTACCATGCTATTCTGCTTTTGGTTTTTTGCTTGTTGTACAGCTGTTGGTTCAAAGGTTGTTGCATATTGCATAACTCACTGCTGGAAAGGGGGGCAGGGGAAGAAACTCATTGGCAAATTTCCTTCCTTGGTAATTAGGGTGACATTAAAAGTCTCTGGTTTCGGACTCAATGGTGCACACCATGCAGTGCAAGAGTCCAATTCTTGCATATCACACCAGGCTTATTGGTGCACTCTACTAGTTGACTCTGAATTTAACTCTGGCTTCATTTTGGTTCTACCCGTTAGTTACAAAATCTTACTAAAATTGGAGTGCAGTAACAGATATATTTTCCTGCAAGCCGCTGAATCTGCACTGTAGGATTTCATGGGTTTTTTACACATTTTAAAGTACAGATGTAATTTTAGAGTGAAACACTTCTCCATAGGGTGAGTGTACTCTGCTGTCTATAAAACTTAGCTTTCAAATTTGCCTTTCAAATGTTGTTCAGAAACAAACTGGCATGCATCCCTCCTTCCTAGACTCCCATTTATGAAGTGTCATCTGGCAAATTTCAGGTCTGGAAGTAAAAATATAACCTCTTGGCCCAGTAATTATTTTGGTGCAGCCCATTTACGTTGACAGCAGGCTTTGGACTCTTTTGATGCTGCCACAGTGTAAGCAGATAAGTCTATAAAAAGGACAAAATAATGCCCAGAAAGGGTTTCACCTTGTATTACAGGTGGAATGGTGGCTTGTGTGTATCAGGTTGTCTCCCATGGCTTAGGCTAGGTATTAGGAAAAGGGTCTTCCCCCAGAGGGTGGTGGGCACTGAACAGGCTGCCCAGGGCAGGGGGCACAGCCCCAAGGCTGCCAGAGCTCAGCATTTTGGACAGTGCTCTCAGGCACATGGTGTGACTCTTGGGGATGGTCCTGTGCAGGAACAGGAATTTTTCTTTATGATCCTGTGCATTTGTTCCAGCTCAGGGGATTCTTAAGGAGTAATGCTTCTAAACTAAAAGACTGTGGGTCTAAAGTAGATCTAAGTTGTTTTCAGCAAGGGTGGTGAAACACTGGAACAGGTTGCTCGGAGAGGTGGGAGATGCCCGTTCCTGGAAACATTCAATGCCCGGTTGGGGCTCTGAACAATCTGATCTAGTTGAAGATGTCCCTGTGCTCATCCAGGGGGACTAGATGACCTTTAAAGCTCTCTTTCAACCCAAACTATTCTATGATTCTACTGGAAAACACATGCTCTAAGGAGCAGATCTGAAGGGTTTGCTGTGTTCTCTGAGTGCTTCTGTAATATAAACTGGGCTTTCCGTCACCTTCTGCTTGGGTGTTTTTAACATCTGCTGTTTTTAAAGTTGTTTTTCCAACGAGGAACACCAGAAATGAAATTATAATGTCTTGAGTGATGCTAGTAACCTAATAGTGCCTTCAGAACTTGTTTTCTTGTGCTGCTAATTCTGGAATGAAATGGCAATTACCATGTATATATTCTGGTGCTATTTTGCCTTGCCAGCGTTGTGTTTTTCGACAGCGTTGGTCCCACACATTGACAGTCAGTTTTTTGTCCCCATACAGTAAGCTAGTTCACACTTTGTCTAATGTCTTCGCATAGCGGGAATTGATGTTGGTCCCAGCTCTCACAGAAGGCTTTTGTGTGGCCATATCTGAAAGCTGTCTTGTTGGAGCTTTTATCAAGGCTGCTGCAATGGGGCCATTCTCCCTGCTCGTGGAAAACATAGATATTCGCAGAAATTTTTTATAATAATGCTTAGTAAGTGGCGTGCTGGTACAGGGCGACAGTGCTGGCGTGGTACAGAAATAATACCCAGGGTGGCAGGCGGGGAGTTATCTGTCCTTGCAGGCTGGGCTGGGGTGGGAAGGGAACCCCACGGGGCAGGAGGAGGGAGGGTGGTGATCGGGGCTATCGTGACCACGAGGGATCCCGACCGTCAACGCAGCAGAGTAAAGGTCTGCTTTTCATGGTAGGACTTTTATTGAGTGGCTCCAACACTCATCCAGGGCCAAATTGCTGCATGATACTTCTAGCAGCTTAAGAGTACTGCTTTTTTGGGGGGTTGTTGTTTGGGGTTTTTTTGGCTGCGCGGTATCTGTAGCCAAAAAGTGTGTCATGGGAGTTACGTAAAGCTGTGAGTTGGGTGAGAGGAAGCTGAACCCTCACAACCCCATTGGAGTACTCTTAAGCTGCTAGAAAAGACAACTTACTACTTGAGGTGGGCACAGGGAGGGCTTTAAAAATTATAATAGCATTGTCACCATCTTGCTTGTCTCAACAGCAGGTATTTCACTGGGTTTATGTTTTTTTCCTTTAGCTCTTTCTAACGCCTTTCTTTTTTTTGGTAAGATACATTGTCCTTAAAGCATAAGCAAGTTGCTCGTTTTCTTTCTCTGGTTCTTAATCATAAGAGCTGCCTTGATGATTTTTTCCCCACCTCAAATTAGCAGTTTATTTATAACATGCTAATGTTCTGCGTGCCCGTCGGTATTACTGCTCTGTCGTGCTGAGCTGAGAATTGTTCTCTCGAAAACCGACACTGCGGAGATGACATAAAAGAGCATGAGAAACTGCAGATGATAGAGAAAAATTCAGGTGGCTTTTGGTATGACTGAGCCACGCTTTCTATAAAATCGCTCTAATCTCCTTTCTGATTTCGATTGCTAGTCATGTTTTTGTTGCTTGGTTTTATTTTTGCTTAAAAAAAAATATATATAAAAATTGCAGACCCTTGGCTTTTGGCATCCTCGTTACCCTTTGGTTCCTGCTGGCAAACTTCTCTGTGGTCATCTTCCACGCAGTGCCACCAGCTGCCTTCTTGGACTGCAGGCAGGAACTTCAGGGCGTGTTTCCCCCTTCCTGCAGGGCCCCTGTGGGAAGGCTCTGCCACATCTAGGGGTCAGCAGCATCCTTCCCCGTGGTTCTCTGCCCCAGCTGCCCTGCAGGAAGGCAGGGGAGCATTCAAAGTCCGGACCGTGCAACATGGGGGTGTGTTTTTATCTTGCCCCTTTCTTCTCCACCCACAGGACACCCATCAGCTTCTGCACTTGGAGCCACGTGCTTTGTAGGTGTTCAGGAGAAAGAGGGTGAAGAAAGGTGCGAGATCATTCTGAGGGCTCTGGTGCTGTCTGCTTGTGACCTGTTTTCTAAAGATGCTCTTCGTGTTGCTGCTGGCCATGGCATGCTCAAGTCCTTCCCTCTTCTCTCTTGGTAGCATCGTGCTTTGCTGAGGATGTGGGAAGGGAAGGCAGCAGCAGCAAACAGGTTGTGTGCTCTTGGCTAGAGATGAAGCTTAGGTATATCCTCCTGTGGGCTGTAGTAAGTTTGTAGTTATAAAACGTTTTTTGTTTGTTTGTTTTTTTAGGGGGACAGAAACCCCTTTTGTTGTGAAAGAAAATGTGGGAGAGATTCCAGAGACTGATATATTTAAAGAAAAAAAGCAGAGAAAAGAAAATCAGACAAATCCCCCTTATTCAGAGCCATATGTTCAGGATACTATCCTTAGTGTGGTTTATTTGCCTCACAATTAGGAAAGAGGGTTGCTAGGAAAAGTAAGATGCATTCACTCCTTTCACCTTAAAGACTTTTACAAGGGTGATTACAATCTCTGTTCTTTCTCCCTCTTTCCTAGTCCTGGAGAATAATCAATTTAGCAATAAGTCAGAGTGAGCAAAAATGGGTTTGTTCTCATCTGCAATGCAGAGAGTAAGATAGACCCCATTCCTGTAAGGCCAAAATCAGATGTTTCTGTCTCAAAGTGAATCAAGAGCTGTGGAGTCTTTAGGTTTTCAGTAAAAAACAAAAGAGATCAGAATTTCAGCCTTCGGGTTTGTGTAGTTTTGGGGGTTTATTTGGCTACCCTTTAGCTCTTTTGATGGCCTCAATGCCATTTTGAAAACATTTCCCTGCTTCCTCCAAGGTGGGGAAGCAGCACCACTTGTACCAGACAGGGATTATATTGCTCTAAGTACTTCATTTGAAGTGGAGAAATGTGGCTTTCCCAGCTGTTTGAAGAGCTCAGTTGCCTCAGCCTGTGATCAGCAGTCCCCAAACTCTGCTCAGCCAACAGTGAAGAAGGGAGGAATCTCCACCAGACCTTGCAGGGGAGAACTCCAGGCATCTGTGAGGTGCTGTAGTATATCTAGCTAGAAATACCAGGTACGTGAGCTTGCCTTATTGACTTGTTGGATGGCAGTGCCTTGTTGAAATGGAAAAAGCCAACAGATCTGAAACACTATTAAATTTCTGGAGCTTTGCATAATAGTGCAGTGATGTAAGAGGGGTGGCATAAAGATCCCAGCAAATGTGCTTGCCCACCAGAGCCACACCAGCCTTCCCACTGGTTGTGCAAGTGCAGTATGCCTAGAGGATCAGTAAAGGTCCTGTAATGGTCCTGGCAGGTTTGCTTTCTTCCTGAAAAGCTGGTGTCAGATGCTTTGTCTAGACTCAGCTCCTGAATCTTGGGTTAATGTTGCTCAAATCATATGAAAATGTATTGTTCCTTCCACTGCAAAGTAATGCTGAACACCTTCTACAAGCATTGTGCCTCTGCCAGAACGCCAGAAATGATGCCTTTTGTCCCCTTTGTCACTCTGCCTTGTGCCTGAGTGCCCCTCCACGACTGTGGCCATGAGGCAGGGGGGCAGGCTCAGTGATCTTCCCAGCCATACCCTTGAATTAAGAGTGTTGGTCCAACGGGAAGGTACATGGTGTGCTCTTCTCTGGGGAAAAACTGGAGTGTGACTTAGGAGGTGAACTGGTCTGAGGTGGGCGTGCAGGTCAGGGCTGATGCAGCAGCCCAGGTACATGGGGGAGATCTTCATGCATGTGTCACCACAGGTCCACCTGTGTGTCTGCCCCTTACACGTGTAAAACCAGAATTATTTTGCTAGTAATATTGATCCGGACCGTGACTAGTTGCTTTCTTGTTCTTGTGTGTGACTGCACAGGGTAGAGAAACTTCAGCTTTCAGTTTCCTGTTGCATTTGGAGGCAGAGCTGAAACTCTGAGTTTCTTAGATCTGCTTTGACTACCATCACCTGGTTATGGTATCCTGACCTGATTTTTCCCTTTAGAAAAATGGCCCCAAACCCAACATGCACTGCTCTGTCCATTTTGCAATGACCTGATCCTTTTTAATAGACAAACTTAGGAGTTTCTGTTGTTGTGAGGAGCTGCACTTACCAGCAGATGCTCGGAGTACCCATGAGTTTGTGGAGATTGTGTCATCTTCAGGCGTGAGTGCTGAGGGAACAAGCTGCTAATCCTGCCACCAGATCAGGCAGCCTCACACAGCATCTTGGGGACAGCTGAGATGGGACTGTCAGTCTCCATGGCAAAAGAGATTCTCCATGCCTCTTCACATGGCAAAAGAACTGATGAGGGCTTTGAATTGCCTGGATGAAAAGACATATTCAGCCTTGGGGGCCTTTTTGGGAGCAGTGGTATGAGGGGTGTGCTGGGGATCCTGAGCAGCTCCATCTCCCCTGGCGTGGTGAAATTGTGTCAGTATCTTCACAAAGTGTTTTTAGCCAGAAGAGCAGTTTCAACAAAGTGGTTTGTTTTGGGGTTTTTTTTTTAGGTTTAGTATGAAGATCTTTAAAGGCAGGTCAGCGAGGTGATTCAGGTGAAGAAGCTTTTAGAGAAGAAGCACTAAGGAATTTTTTCACCTCAGTGAGAGAGGGTGGCAGTTTGAGCACGTGCCAGTTTTGCCTTTCCAGAGCTGTGATACAGCTCAACCACAGTGGAAATCTGGAACCGTAACAACACTGCTTATAGGAAGTTGGACTCCCTGCATTTAACCACAAATGTGGTCAATCTTAGGAGAGGCAATAACGGAGGGGAAGAAAGGTGGTGGTATTTGATTAGCTTTGTGCTCCTTGTTTTCTGCAGAGCCCGTGATGGATGCAGCTTGGGCTGTGAGAAAAGAGTGATAATATTACTGACTGATGATTCCAGTTTCTTCCTTGTTACACTTTGAAGATACTCTTTGAGGGTAGATATAACAAGGCTTGCTTGCAGCGTGTTAAATTCAGTAGTCTCATGCTATTGGTAAGCCCTCATCCTGCCTGGTAAACTGTTTGGTGTTTCTGAAGACCATAACATAAAGAGGAGGATTAAATGCCTTGTCAAAGTCCTTCAGGTGGTCACTAGCTTCATGTGGGGATTGAAATGCAAAGCAAGTCTGTCATGGTGGGTTTCTGCAGGAGGTGAGTGAGGGACAGAGGTCTTCCCATTGCTCCTCACCACCGTGCCCTGGACCAACATGTTGGATTCATTCAGTTCAGCAGCACGGGAATGGCTGTTTGTCTTGGACACTAAAATATCCTCCTGTTTCCTATCTGCATGTTCTTGGAAATGAAATGTAATCCTCTCGTAGTCAGAGCAGCCTTGACTGCCTGATGGGGCAGGAAGGTAAATATGAATTGGGCACCAGGTCTGTGCTACTAAAAGCTCTTCCTGCAACAGCGAAGATTTCCTGGAATCATCCTGGGAGGCACTTTGTGGATGTGGTTTCACCGTCAGCTTACAGTGATCCAAGTTGGTGCTGCCATAAATAGGGTGGGTCAAGCTGCCCTCCATCCCTGCTTTGGTGCCTGCCCTCAAACCTCTGGGTGAGTGGGTAGTTTTCAGCCCAGCTTGCTCCCTGGCCCCATGGTTAGGGTGGAGGTGGCTGGCATTGAAGGAGGTGAGGATATAAAGGTAATTTGTGCCTAGAAGTCATGTATGTAGTGAGCCTGCAATACTGTAGGCCTTCTCTGCAGTCACTGCTCTCAGGAATAGCTCCCAAGGAAAGAGTGGCTGTGCAGCCTTGGCATGTACAGCCACTCCGAGCAGGGCTTTAGTGTGGCTCATTGTTAACAGATGAAATAGAGGAGTTGTGGTCTTGCAGGGAAGGTCACAGAACCCCTGGAGATAGCAATTGTGATGGATTTGTGCAGCCACAGCCGAGGGTCTTACCTGGCATGGCTTGTGAAGGTGGGAAGGCTCCGAGGCTTCTGGCCAGATGGGCAATGAACGCTGGTTGTAGGCAAAGCTTGTCAAGGAAGGGTGAGTTTCCTGGCTGCACTCACAGCAGAGTCACCTTCCTGCCCCTCCAGGGGGTTCTGCTGGTCCTGTGCTACTGCAGAATTCTGCCTTTGGGACCAGAATAACTGGCTGGATTTTGGCTTTGGCTGGAAAGGAGGTGTATCATTGTGGTTGTGAGGAAACCTCTGTACACAGACTCAACTAGTGCCTAGCTAACTGACTAGCTCTGGAGACAGCCTGGAACTAACAGGGCTGCAAAGTATGACTTACTGCTTTAATCTCCTGCCTAATTGCAAACATAACTTATCTCTCAGTCCTTACACACACTGCCCACTGCCAGAAGCCACAGCCAAAATTCCCATCCTTCTCCCGATCACTTTCTTTAGCACCGTTGTGCCTTGAAACACTTGCAGGATGGGAACGTGCAAAAGCTGCGCAGCATTCCTATTTATTTTGGAAGCCAGTGTTTTACACAAGGAGCGCTGTGACTCTGCCATATTTACTTTCTTGTATTTCATTCCCTGAAATGTCTTTACCTGCAGCAGACCCAAACTTTCCAGCGTGCTGCGGAAAGCACAGGACCACGGTGCAGAACTTGCTCCAAGTTAGCACAGAGAGCACGAGGGCTTCTTGCCAGTGCAAGGCGTGGGAGGGAAGTGGGGAGTGAGATGACTCTTGCTGCTATCATCAGCAGGCGCCTGTTGAAAGGGTAGGAATTATGGATGGCAAGGCAAGACAACGGGGGTTTGCCCTCTCCTGAGTTTCATACTTCCAAGGCAAGCCCATGACTGGCAAAGCAGGTTTGTCCCAAGACCATCTTTGCTTTAGCTTGGGTAAGAATCTCCCTTGTCAGGTAGTGCAATGTAGTTGAGTGTTCTGGGGTCATCTTAGCTTTACAGTTTGATTATAGTTTGGCATTAGGCTTGGGGGAAAAGAAATTAGTATAGAAAATGAGGATTTTGTTGAGAATCTAGCAAGCTTACAGGTTTGTAGGGGCTGCCCTAAGTTGTCTTACCTTTCCCCTGACTGCTGAGGGAATAAGGTTGTCCTCCTTCTTATCCATATGCTGTTTAGAAAGGCCATCATACACAGGCTATTTTGGATCCTATTCCCTTCCATAATTATATGGAGCTTTTATAAATCTGTCTGGATGGAAGGCTCCCGTGTACTTTGGAAGGGCTTATTTGATCTAAATTTAAGGATGTCTCATGTCCAGTTGTGAAACTTGCTATTTTAGCTTGCCCTACCTACAGCTTTTACTAAAACAAGAGGAAAAGGATGAAAAGGAAAGACTGAAAAGTATGTGTGTGAGAGGAGGGAAAGATGACTCATAAGTGGGACTGCATTTGAAAATGAAAAGGATCAAGGTGTACTGATCATAAAAGAGAAAGTTACAGTTTCTGTGAAGAAGGCACAATTAAACCTTATGGTCATTTATCTTCAGAACAGATAAAGGTACATTTGTGGAAGAATCCATGGACCCAAACTGAATAGATAGATTTCTTCT
Source organism: Dendrocincla tyrannina (assembly GCA_035047865.1). Classification (NCBI taxonomy): domain Eukaryota; kingdom Metazoa; phylum Chordata; class Aves; order Passeriformes; family Dendrocolaptidae; genus Dendrocincla; species Dendrocincla tyrannina. Next base: position 59,139,196 of record JAWWMP010000081.1, on the reverse strand, counting down.
CTCTTCAGAGTTATTTAAAGAAAGGAATTTTTAGTGCAGCCTTTAATAGGTGGTATTTTAGTGCTAGATTCCACTAGAAGACTTTTCCAGGCTTCTGGAAAATCCCATTTAGCTGTCCATTGCCTATGGGATAGTTCTAATAACTGCATGGTTATTTAGCAGGAGAGGTAGCAAAAAGGAAAGGAGGGGGAAGGCAGCAGTGCCAGAAGCCAAATGGACTTTCTCTGAACTTTAGGATACAGTGAATAGAAATTGAAGCTCATGAACAGACAGGTGAGTTTCTGCTTTCAATTTAGGTGTTGTCTCCTTTGCCTCTCTGCTGATGTTCTGCTCTTCCACTCTCACACCAGCACCCATAAAAATTCCTGAACACTTGGGATGGCCAAGAATCTTGAAATAACCCCTTCTGTAGGATTTCAGTGGTGTGCAATTATGAGGGTGAGTTCTGCATACAGCACTGCAAAGAGTGCTTGTGGTGTTGCCTAAAGTGTTTACCAGCTTCATTTACCCAGCTTCACCCTTCTTCTTTTCCTGCCTTTCAGAGTTAGCAAAGATACAGCTGTCTGACATGTGAGTGAGGCTGGTAGGAAATATGTTTATATTTGTAAAGCATTTTCATTAAAAAAAAAGTAACTGTCAATATGGCATTGGATTAAAAATTGGCTAAGTGGCAGGAAAAGAGTCCTTTTGATTGATTCCAGTGAGTATTTGCACTAATCCCAACGCCGTGGGGCTGGACACAAAAACCTGTTACTGATAGTAATTGCCAGCAGAATAGTCAGTGATGATCATGGAGCTCTCACAACTCACATCAAGACACTTTAATGCAGCAAAAGGCAAGGCTGTGTGCCAGGCAGCAGGGAATGCAAGCTATGCCTGATGAAAGGGGGCCTGTATCCTGGAGGGCAGCACTGCTGGGAAGTGTGTCCTGGACCAGCAACTGCACACTAGCTTCCAGAAAAACACTGGGAGGTGATGGCACTGAGGCTTCCATCGTGGCACGTACAGAAGAAGGAACAGGAGAGGGGACACTTGTGCCTCAGTCAACAGCTTTGGTGCAGCTGATAAAGTAATACAGGTGATTTGGTGCTAGGACTTGTAAGGGGGATGGAGGAGCCTGTCATTCACAACTGGTATCTCCAGGTCCCTGCTGCTCTCTGTGATTCTCTCCCTTGCTCTCTTCTCATAATGCTTTTATCTGTTTCTGTGGCTTTCTGCTCATCTGGAGCCTCCTTTCCAACTGCTTCTAGGAATAGGCACTTTGGAACATGTCAGCCATGATTCCTGTTTCTTGGTCACTTGTTATTTATTTTTGTAACTCTGAGGTTTGGTATATGGAGGAGGTTATTGTGTTAACTTCTTCAAGGTTTCTTAAGAATATTTTTTTGGTGGCATACAGGTAATTTAATTTTCAAAACTATACTTAATTAACTTGCAAATGATAAATCGATCTCTTGTGCAAAATCAGCATTATATTTACTGTAGGTGCAGAAATAATTTAGCAGGGTTAATCTGTTTGAACAGTGTTGAGATTTCCTTAAAGTGAACCAACACAGTGTACATAATGTTCTTAACTATCCTGCATTACAGCAAATGCTTAGCACCCTGTGCTATTTCTCATCATCTGACTCTGTAAATGCAGGTCGTTACATCTCTTCTGGGTCTTCTGAATGTTTTTTGTCAACTTTCTCAATGACCTTTAGAAACTAGATAATATTTTTATCACCCTAAATGGATTCAAAGTCCATTTATTACTTTTGGGTAATCCTGCTGTATGTTTTTATACTTGTATGAAACTAGGTTAAGAAAGTACTTCAGAATAAAAGGTCTCACTACTTCAGATCTGACTTTTCATAACTAATTACATTGATTATAAAAGTGGTTAGATGTAAGAGCCATAGTACCTCAGGCAGTGAATGAAAAACAGGGAGTCAAGGTTGTTGTTGGCTTTTTGGGGATGTGAATCCCAACGCTAATGCTCATGTGCACCTGAGCACTTCAGACTTGCTACCTTCTGGTTCTTAGCTCTCTGCTGTACTTTCGGAAGGGTTTGCTCACAGATCCCTTTTGTCCCCAATGTTTGAAAGGCTGTGCAAGTTAGTTGGTTCCCTGTGAACCACCTCGCAGTAAGTGAAGCGATGCAGTCCCTTGGCACTGCTCTGGTGTAGCTTGGCATTTTGTGTGGAGTGCAGGGAGGTTTGGGGTGCCAGGGGGGAAATCTCGAATGACAGACCCTTGCAGACAAGAGAATTTGCACTCCAGGAGCTTCGTTGGTGTAATTCCACAGACGTCCGTTCTTGTAGGTGTCCTGTATCCAAGGCAAACAGAGCTCGAGATGCTGTGGCTGAGGCTGAGCAAACTTTGTGATGCAAGCCCAGTCTTGCAGCATGACAGAGCACCTACACTGGTGTGACTTGGTCAGTGCTCCTCCTTCTCAGGTTGTGTGGATCCAATCTCACTGACTACACCTTCCTACAGGTTTGTTCTGTAAGTGAGGAATAGCACTTCTCCCGGTTCCTATGTCAATACATACTCCCAGTATGCTGCTGCTATAATTTTTAACCTGTTTATCTAATACTCCGTGGCATTTACTGGAATTTCCTTCAAGGAAGTTCACCCTATTCTCTTCTCCAGCTCTGTGTCCTCCCTCCCCCAATCCCAGGGCTTGTTTGTTTACTAGACAATTTGGCAGACAACAGACAGCGTTTGAAAGTTTTTCTTTTTTAAGTAGCTGTGCTGATTTCCACACATAGAGTGGAAGCCATGCAGTGGAACCAGTCCAATCATAATCTTATCTTGAAGTTGATGACTTTTCGAAAAAGTACTTTATATTTAAGGACTGTTTTTTAAAAGTCAAAATGATCTCTAGGATATGTTTTGTGTTTCTCTAGGATATGTTTCAAGAGCTAGAGACTGACTGCTTTGTGATGATTTTTCTTTGGGATCCACCTTAAAATGTTACAAAGATTTATTTCCCTTGGTCCAGTACAATTTCAGCCCTGCTAGTCAGGAGGCTGAAAGTCTCCTGAAGGGCTGGAACACAGCAAGCAGCTCTGCAGCCCCGTGGAGCTGTGGTGCCCTGTCACACCCCATGGGAGTTTAAACCACCCCTTTACTTGGCTTGCTTTGATCTCAATGGGTAATGTCAAAAGTGGGCCTGTGTTGGTGCAGTTTGCCTTATAAATGCAATACAAAGAAATGACACTGAGAAGTGTCTTATGTGGCTGCTCTGCTGTCACATCCTGTCCCCTCTCTGCTCACCCCCCACCTGCCTTGCCATCAGTTTGAAGGTTCAGCATCAGGCTCGCTTCATGAACAGTCGTGTTTCCTTCGAGGGATGTCTGTGGTGAGAAATTACTGATGTGAGCCACAACTGAAAAGCCCTGAGCTTTGCTCTGGTGGCAGCAGCCTCGCTGAAGTGGTGTCTCTGCGAGGGGGGTGGCTGAATGGCTGGCAGCCCTGGCACCAGTTTGTAGGACCAGGCTGGCATCAGAGCCTGCTGGTGGCAGGTCTGCCCTTAGCACCAATGCCCTGGCCATGCTCCCCAGGGCATGGGGTGGAAACTGTCCTGCTGCATCCAGGCACCCCAAAAAACACTGAGGTTTTTCCACCCCTCAAATGCTGCTTGGTCTGTGTGTGCTTCTCTGTGCAGGTCTTTGCTGCTTGGCATTACGTTTTGTGGAAGTTTTGTCTCCAGAGCTTCCAAGTTAACCAGGAAGGTGCAGCTCAGCCTCTGGCAGCTGTTGGGAGGGATGGAAGGGGGGGAACCAGCTGTTGGGAGGGATGGAG
>JAWWMP010000081.1:59101188-59133343 GCA_035047865.1 Dendrocincla tyrannina | reverse complement strand
AACCAGCTGTTGGGAGGGATGATGGGGAGTGAGCCAGCTGTTGGGAGGGATGGATGGGGGGGGGAACCAGCTGTTGGGAGGGATGGATGGGGGGGCCCAGCTGTTGGGATGGATGAATGGGGGGCCAGCTGTTGGATGGAGCTCTTTCAGGGCTGCCCCAAGGCATGTGTGCTCCTCACCTTGGGCAGTTTAGCAGTTGATATGAAAACCGGGTGCAGTTTCCTGAAAATAACTTTTCATATTTCAACATGAAGTGCTAACTGGAGCTTTCAACCTTACTAGGGTGCAAAGCCACTGCTTCCAGTAAGAAGTAATTGTTTCATGTTTGGTGGAAAAAATTGCAATGAGAAAGATCTCAGATGATTCATTTCCTATGCAGCATAGGTGTAATTCTCTTGGTTTGGGGCCAGAAACGTGGCTTGTGCTTTGGTTCATTTCTTGCACAACCGTTGTAATGCCCTTCCTCTTCCAGTGCAAGGGAAACACAAAGTACTGCACCAGAGCAGGAGAACAAGATAAGCTGCACGTTTTGACAGTGGCTGCTGTACAGGGCATAGGCTGAGCCCGTGGCATGGGAGCAGCTCAGTGAGCAGAGAATGGAGCAGCATCAACAAGGCTGTCCATGTACATTGGTGTCAGAATTATGTTAGTGGTGACTGTGAGACACTTTGTCCTTCTGGCAGGTCAGGTTGCACAAGATAGCAGGATGAAAATGCAAGGTAATTGGTACATAAAGAATGTCAAACTGACGCTGTGGGTGTAGGGAGAAACCACCATTTTTCATTGCTATGTTTGGGTACCTCCTTGGTTTCCTTCAGGCCACTGGGTTTCATTTGGAAGTGGCTGGAAAATGACTGGGAGCCACTCATGGCACTCATTCCTGCACATTCAACCCAAGAAGGGAAAGCCATGGCTCAGTTCCCCTGGCTTGGCTCCTGCCTTCAAATGAGGATTTGCTGCTGAAACTTGGCCACCCACATTTTTAACCTTTTGGAGCTAAATATAAGTGTTATGGTTTGATCTCTGAGCGCACGCGATTCGTGGTTTCCTTGACACTTGTGGGACTTGTGAGGGAATCAGGAAAATGGAAAATCCACAGAAATAGGGTGGTTTAATTAGGCCTGGAAAGAAACTTCTCTGGAGTAACATGATGAGCCTGCAGCCCTCAGTGTCACGTGCCCAGTGAGGAGGGGCTGCAGATGATCAGAATGTCATTTAATTTGATAATTGTGAGGGACTTCTTATTAAATTATGAACCCAATTAACACATACAAAGGGGATGTTCTTCTAATATTTGTCTACATTAAAAACAAGCAATTGGACTGTGGCTGAATTAATAATTTCAACATAAGAGCTAGAGAAGAACTTCCCTCAGTCAAAACTGCAATAAACTGAAAAAGAAGGTGATAGTTTAGGAAACACAAATTGCTGTAATAGAAAGGATTTTTTGGTCCTTTGAAAATACAGTTGCTGTTTTCTGTGTAGAAAATTTGAGGGGTTTGTGCTGGAGTACGTTGATCTGGATGATTTCTGTAAGCTGTGTTTTCATTTGCTTTAAAATGATTCTTTAAATTTTACTTTAAATACAAGTTGCTTGTCACTCAACTACTAATCCTGATGAATAAGGAGGTATTATTTCAGACTCCTTTCCTGCCTTGTGTGGTTTCACAATGTATTCAATTTTCAAGGCACTATTTTTATGTATCTTTTTATATTCTTTTAGCTCAGTCTAATGAATGGGCTATGTGTAAAACTGAATTTTGAGGTCATGTTTTCACTAAACTGCCATTCCTGGTCTTGTTCCTCTGGATGGGAATGCCTCCTTCTGACAGAGGAGTAATGTTTTTGGGAAGAGTTGAGAGGATTTTTAGAACTCTCCTTTTAAGGGCATGCTTAGTTTATCTGGTTTTACATACAAGTATTTTACTTCCCAGCTATTTCTTTATCTTCCTATTCTTTCCTTCAACCTCCTTAAATGTTTTATACTGTCAGAATTAACTACTGAAACCCAGGATGGTATGGTACAAATTATCTGTGTGCAGACCACTGGGGTAAGTATTCCTTTGTGGAAAACTGAAATCCCTCTCCCTTCCAGGAGTTTGGACTGCAGATTTATTTCTGGGGAGAGTTGTCAGCAGGAGTCTGAAGGCAGGAGTTCCTGCCTCCTTTTCCTCACCTGGGGTGTTTTTCCCCAGCAGTGCTCAGCCCCTTCCTTGCTGATTGCTCCTCGGCTTCCCTGTGTGCACCTCTCCCAGTTTGCCAGTCTCTCCTGGCATTCCCAGTTGTTTGCCATGCCCTCAGCTGGGTGCAGCCCTGGCAGGCGCTCAGGGCTCTGCACACACCGGGGTTTGTTCAGCTGAGCCTCCATCACCTCGTTCAGGAGAGCCATTTCCTCACTGTAGGGATATTTCTGAGCATTCACTCCAAGGTGGCTTTTTTCCTTTGCTTCTTCCCTTGTATTCCTTCCTCATCAAGCTCCAGTTTAATGTGTCCTTGCCTGTAAGATGTTTTCTTTCTTCTCTTCAACTCCTGACCTCTGGAACAGCTTTCTAGAGTTATGCCTCCAGAACCTCAACTCTTAAATTGGATTTTTAAGTGACTGCTTAAGAAAGCCTGTGGAAAATGTGTGTGGATTGGTGAAGCACCTATGCTATGGCCGCAGTCAAAATTTATCTGTATTGCCTGGAAAGGCTTGCCTCCCCTCCCCAGCAATATCAGCATTGCTGTGGCATCCAGAAAAGCTGTCATTTTATCTGCCCCCAGCAATTGTAATATCTCCTGGAGGCTACGCCAGGCTTAGTCATCGCCCCTTGCTTAACTTGCCCATCTCAGTCCTTGCTCTGAGACAGCCACAGCTGAGCCTTAAGATACATTTCTCTGACTCGCTGCTTAATTCACCATCAGCTATCATTTAATATAAACACTTTATTCCTTGCCATGCTTTGTCATTCCCAGTCTTCCTATTTTTCCTGCCCAGTCAACCCTACACTGAAGTTTCTTTTCAGCAATTCTTCCCATCTCTGTTTGGAATAAGTTATTTTATCTTCTGTCCTCATCTCAGCAGGCTTTTTCCCGAGGTACTTTTGCTCTGGTTCTGAGTTCATCTTTTCTCCTTTTGTATTTAAATCAGGCTGCTGCTCCTCTAATATCCCTTGAATGCCTGCTGGGGGAACCAGGGGACTGAGATGTCTCTGTGGCCAGGATGGCACCTCCAAGGAGAGGGGATGTGCAGAACCTGGGCAGGCCCAAGGGCTGTGACACTAGCTTGAAATGGAAATGGGCTCTTTGTGTTTGTAATGAAAATGTTCTGACTGCACTTTTCCAAGGGTTTTTAAATTTAGGGTTTGGGGGTGATAGAATATGCCCAGCTCGGATCGTTCTTCTGTCATGTTTGCATGCTTGCTAAAGCCTAATGGGTGCAGGAATATTTGAGACACAGATTTTCAGAAGGTAGTACAGGCAATGTAATTTTTCTTAGGTGTGTCTCTTGCAAACAGTGCAATTAACTCGCATCCAGTAAGAAAGCTGAGACACACATCCAGCAGGAATAATTTCAGTGTGCATAGTTATTCTCCATGATTTTATCACTGGGAAGAGTTAGAGGGTGTTTTGCTCCATCTTCCCTCAGACTTAGAAATACAATTCTTGTAGAAAACGAGGCTGTGGTTGGACATGATGCAGTCTTCTAAAACTGGTGCTGTCTGCCTCACCACAGGACTGAGCTCCCTGCCATCCTGTCAGCAACCTGCTACACCCAGGTACCCGTGCAGTCAGGACAGCCCACAAGGAGAAATGGGCTGTAATTTCCCATTTGCACCTTTTCTGCCCCTTTTTTTTCAATTAATGAAATCTACATTTGCTCCTGTTCTGCTCTTCTGGAAGCATACCTGCCTCCAGCATCCTCTTAAAAGTTAATCCCTGAGATTTTTAGTGGTCTGCCCTGAACAGTGGGTCTGTAGTTGTATCTGTATCAGGGATTGCTCATAGGATTGGAAGAGACTTGAGTTAAAACAGCCAATGGCACAATTTTTACATCTTGACCAAGGGGTTAGGTAGGTGTCTGGCTCAGCTGAGTGGGATGCTTTCCTGTTCCTTTTATGTCCCTCACAGTCCCTCTGAGGATTCTTTTTTTTTTTTTAAGAGTCACTGATTGTGATGATTTTGCTGAGTACAGATCTTGAGATTCCTGAAGGGAAGTTTGATATGGAAAAGCACTACAAATAATTTTGGAGATGGGAAGAGAGAAGCTGTGAGTCAGCCAGGATCCTGCAAAGAAAAAGGCACTAGAAAATCTTTGGTCTGTAATTCAGGAAAGAAGAAATGGAGAGAATACACCACTTCAGTCCTGCATCTTATCAGCTGTGTAGTTTGTACAACAGGAAGGGGAAGAGAGCATTTGCTGAGTGACGTGTAACATCTGGCCCCAAATTAAACATTCCTCCGAGTTTGCTAAAATTGCCTGTTTGCAATCAACATCCTTTAAACTCTTCTAAAGTGTTTTGCTGTGTATCTCTCTGAGGCTTTTGCATGTCTCAGTTAGGGTCCTGACGAGAGCATGTTGTGTGTCACATGTGTGTCACATGTGTCACATGCACATGCAGACAGGCTTGTGCTGCCCTGTGCAGCCAAGGGATGCTGTTTGTGTTCTCCCTCAGTATTGCAAGTTCACGGCAGAAACTTTATTAGACTCCAGCCACAAAAGCAGAGGCAAAATATTGTTGTTTGTGTCTTGCAAACAAGTTGAGACAAAAAGTTTTGATGTATGGTGCAAACCTAAGTTTCTCCTCTGATGGAGGGAGCCGCTGCAAATCTCTGGATTTTAAGTTTTAAGCATTGCCCCTCCTTCTTACACCTGGTTTTGAGATTCCCTTTTATCTTTAATTGTATCCCTTTGGCCTAGTCTTCCCACGCCCTGAATTGTTCCCTTTTCACCCCTCCTTCCTTTTCTCTTCTAGTTCTCAGGGTGGAAAAACACTTCCTTAAAAAAGTGTGAAATGCATTTCTCCCCGTGGAATAGCTGTAATCTTAATTTAATCCAATTACCCTGGCTAAACATATTAGCTGGGTGCTTTTGTTAACAGTTGACCTTTTTCAAGTCTGTGTCCTTGGATTACAGGGCTGAGCAGAGGTGTTTGGGGCCTTTGGAAGCTGCCACCAGTGGTGCCTGTGTTGGTCAGAGGAGCCTGGGGTGTAGTTTGGGTTTGCTCTGTCTCCAGTGAATTTTGTGCCCCATCACACAAAGTGTAGAGCAGAGTGGCTTGAGTGCTCTGCACATGCTGTTCCACCGTGGGCTTGCATGAGTTTTATGTGCTTTAACTTGCCTTTTAATAAGCTTGAGGTTTGCAAGCGGAGTCCAATACAAAGATGTTATAACGTTATCCATAAATAAATGCATGTAAATTAATGTTTTTAAGAGCCTTCTCTTGGTCGCAGGCCTTAAGTAGAATGTGTAAGGCAAATCCACAATACAGAAATACCTGCCTACAAGTCCATAGCAGGATGTATTGTTTTGTCTTGGTTCACTGGGGAGCAGAATATTATCCAACCCTTTGGGGCGAGTCTGAAAAACAAGCAAATAAAGTACCCTGAGTTACTCTGAGTTATTCTCTGTAAGTGAATAAACAGCATTCTTCAGAAGCAGTTACTTGTCCAGACTTCATTAGACACAAAACTTCTTTTTCTTCTTTTTCCTCTGTCTTCAGGTAATGTTCTTTCTATTGTTGGGATAACAAGTATCCCCAGATTTCATTTCAGTAACCTGAGTGCCATGGACGGGTATAGAATTGTTTCCAAAGATAGTATATTGTGTTTCTGTCTAGCAACAGAATTCATATTGGTGCTGGTTTCCATTGCAGTTTGTCTGTGTGTTGCATAGTTTAACAGTTGCATTAATTATTTTCATTATTCAGGATATGCACAGCTTTCCTTTGAGCTGAATGCAACATTTACCTGATTTTCAGGCATCATCTTTCTGATACTACTTTAGCTCCACCTTGCTTTTATGTAGGCAGCTTTAATGCACATGTGCTCGTTAATGGGAAATAAATGTAGTGGTTGTACTTTCAATAAGGACAAAAGTTGTTGAGAGGCAGGGGAGAGGAGTTGTCCAATGCTGCTCCTGATGCCATGTCTTGTATTTCACTGATGGAAAGTTCACAGGTCCTCTCAAAGCCATCCTGCCAAATAGTGAAGACATAACTTGCACTAATAATGCTACCTGTGCACAAACCCAGAGGGGTACAAGGAGTTTTGAAAAAGAAATGTAGCTTTATGGGCTCATACAAGTGTGTGCTTGAGACATCGATTGTCTTTGTTTTTCTCAACTTAAATGTTTCCAAGTGAGGGTTGAAATCTTTCATACCTATCTAAGAATGTGTGGATTAGGAATACACCACACAACTGTCACTCAGCTTTTCAAATTTAAAAAAAAAAGATTGCTTGATTTTCAAATAGAAACCTCTTCAACCTAGCCTTTGAGAGTGACACATTTAAGTCCATTTTAGGATGCCAGTAAATATTCAGATACCACTGTGATGCATACGGGCTGTGAACCTGTTCCCATACCTTGGTATGAAAAGCTCAGCCCTGTCTGCCTTTCCTGCAGCCCCAACACTGTGTTTGATAAAGGGAAAAACACTCCTTAACAGCCCATCAATTAAAAAAAATTGGTTTTTTTGACAGGCCAAACGAAGGCTGGAGCTAGGAGAAACTGGCCACCAGTATCTTGCAGAAGGACTGAAGACTCCAAAGGGGAAAGGAAGAGCTGCAACGAGAAGTCCAGATAGTCCAAAAAGTAAGGGAACTTATGACATGCTGTAGAGCACGGAGTTTTTTATTTTACTAGCTTGAGACTGGAGTGAACCAACACAGTTTTACCTGGCTTAGAGGGTGTGTGTATTGCTGTCCTCACCTGGCCATACATCCAACACACTCAGCTCCCCAGCAGGACAGGTTTGCAGCGTGCAGGGCTTGCTGCAGAGCTGCTGAGAGGCTGCAGAGGCTCCTCTCAGAGGCTGCCAGGTCTGTCCCTCTGCCCATGGGCAGCCTGCACCCTCTCCACCCAGAGCCTCCTCTTCAGCCAAGGCCATGATGTCGGGATGCTTAGAGAGGCAGGTGCTGAGGAATGAACACATTGTGATGGGATCAAACACACAGTTAGTAGCCAGGCCAGCCTTCTCCTTCCTTGCTGGATTTAGAGCAGCTGGCTGCCAGGGCTTCTTTGCCTGGGCAGGGGCCCTGGCACAGGGTGCCCAGAGAAGCTGTGGCTGCCCCATCCCTGGAAGTGTCCAAGGCCAGGTTGGACGGGGCTCTGAGCCTTGAATCTACCCAAGAGAGAAATAACAGCCAACTGGTTCTCTTGCTCTGTCTTGGCGTTCATCAAAAAGCCACCATGTTCTTCAGAATATTTCACTGTACTCTAAGGGATCACTCTCAAGCAGGATTTCAGTTTTGACTGACTTCTGCAGTTTGATGTATGACCCAATCCTTGAAAACATGGAAAAGACACCAGATCAGCCTAAAATCCATCCAGCATCGTTTGGTTATGGAGAAATGATGATTATAGATTATGTTTTGTGTCAATCTCCTCTAAGTCAGTGGAGTTTTCTGTAAGCTGTGGAGTCTGTCACTGGTGGAATCTGTCACTGTGTTCACCCACTGAAGTACACCTAAGTCCTGCTTACTGGCATGTGAAACACTTATCTTACAAGAGGGGAAAAGCAAACCCTGATGAAAGCTGGCTATCAGCCTGGTGAAGGAAAATCAGAGGGACATTTTTGGTTTTGCTGCCAGGATAGCCACATACTGGAAACACTATTACGGATTCACATAGTGAAAGCCTAAGTAGAATGTTGCTATATGTATCTGTTGAGCTAATGGCAATATTTGCATTTTAAAAAATGTATATATTTGCTCACGTACCTGTGACTTTTGGAAAAGTACATCTTGAAATACCAATAAATACGTAGTGGTAAGTTGTGTCTTAATGCAGAGGTTTGAGAGGTTTCTGTAGTAAAAATGAAAGAAGTGTCTGTAATATATATCCTTGAATTTCTGGATGCTGCTTTCAGCAGCAAAATGAGAAAAACTGATTTAACTTTTTGTTGTTGTTTTGTTTCCTTTCCAAGCTCCAAAATCTCCTTCGGAAAAGACTCGGTATGATACATCCCTTGGCCTTCTTACAAAGAAGTTCATTCACTTGCTGAGCCAGTCTCCTGATGGGGTCTTAGATTTGAACAGAGCAGCAGAGGTCCTCAAGGTGCAAAAAAGGAGGATTTACGATATCACCAATGTACTGGAAGGCATCCATCTCATAAAGAAAAAATCCAAAAACAACATTCAGTGGATGTAAGTGTTCATTGTCCTTTTCCATCCCTGCTGGCTGATTTCACTGTCACAGTGCAGCAGTGTTTTTCTTCTCCCACCTTCCATTCTAACACTTGGCTTCAAGGAATCACCCAAAATGCCTTCCACCAGATAAAGTTTTCTTTTCCTCTAAAGAAAAGCGCATACAGAGCATTTGTCAGGGAAATTAGAAACCAGCATTGTGTCTGAATACTGGATTGACTCATTCACTTCTGCAGGTGGAGAGTTTTTAGCTATCTGTCTCTACCTACTGCCTTCCTTGCCTTTTTTCAGGGTGTGGTTAGTTAAAATAAAAAATATTTTGGAAGTGCTTAGAAATATTCTCATTCAAAATGCGTTGTCATGAGAAAAAGATGCTTTTGCTGGAAAGTGTAGTTTACATTGACTCGCTAGGGGTGGGCTTAGGCAGGAAGGACTAAGAACCCTGGCTCTCCCCTTTCCCCTGGCATAGGGGCCACGTTTGGCAAAGCTGAGAGGGTTTCTTGCTCCCTTGTGCCCGCAGGGGCTGCAGCCTGTCCGAGGATGGGGGCATGCTGGCCCAGCGGCAGGGCCTCACCAGGGAGGTGACCGAACTCACTCAGGAAGAGAAGAAACTGGACGAGCTAATCCAAAGCTGCACCCTGGACCTCAAGCTGCTAACGGAGGACTCGGAGAATCAGAGATATCCTTTTGCCCAGAACCTCCAAGGTGGTCGGGCTGCTTGCTGTGCCCTGTAATGCTGGGGGAATTGGTTCTGTGCTGGGAGGGTGCTGAGCACTCGAATGGGTTGTCCAGAAAAGATGTGGACGCCCCATCCTGGTTGGATGGGGTTGGAGCAACCTGGTCTGGTGGCAGGGGGGCTTTGGAACTCAATGATCTTTAAGGTCTCTTGCAACCCAAACCATGATGCTGTGTATGGTGCTTCTATAGCACACATCTGTAATTCCTGTACATTTTTTATGTGGTTTTCAGTTCTCTGCACTTTATGCACAAAGTGCATAAAATTTTTGCTTCATGCAGCCTGTGAGTAATTTCAGATTGTTAAACTCGAGCTTATGTGTAAAGGAGGAGAGGAGCACTTAGCATGGAGAATCCCTTTTGTTCACTTAGCCCCAGCTGGTCGATCAAAGGGAACTTCTCACAGGGTTTCATGGCAATCACAGTGTAGAGAAAACCTTGGGCTAAGAGCAGTGTAGCTATGAGAAAAGGGAAATATAATGCAAAGACTTCTGCCTCTTGTAACAGTCTGAATGTCTTGTAATCTGGGCTGGAAAATTCCTTAACAGTGATTACATTAGCTTATGTGACGTATCAAGACATTCGCAAAATTAGTGGCCTTAAAGACCAAACTGTTATAGTTGTGAAAGCTCCTCCAGAAACAAGACTTGAAGTGCCTGACCCAGTGGAGGTAAGGAGAGCCTGGGGTTTTCTGCCAGGGCAGGTATAATTTTTCTGTAGATGGAGCAGGTGTGTCCTGAGTCTGTCTTACTGTCCTATGTTCATCTCTCTTACAAACTTCCAAGAGGTCTCCTTGGAAAAGGAAGGGGAAACTTTAAAAATTAATAGAACAATCATCATTTGTTCTTTTGCATTCACTTCCACGTTCTTTCAGAGTAATTCACACTATTTACAGATGTTTTCTTTTGCCATGCTTTATATAAAGAAAAGCTCTTCCTTGACAACTGGAATTTCCTAGGTTTGTAACCATGTAAAACCTTAGGAAATTCAGCTTTGTTATTTTAGTTAAAACGTTTATGGATAATTCAATGCCTTAAGCATCTTGCTGATTCATGGTACTGTATCCTAATTTATTGAAACATATGTTTTGATGTAGGGTTTTCTTTTCTGAAGGATTACAGTTATTACAGAAATTTGTGTTTCACTTCCTAGGATACATTCTTGCCCTTCCTTCTTCCGACATCATCTTTGCTTTATTGACACCTATTTTGATTCTCACTTGTTAAGACAGACCCAAATACGCTGTGCAAATGTGAATAATTTTCACCAGCCACTGGTTTAGAGTTTCAAAAAATGTGCCTGATTTCTTCACTCAAGGAGCCACTAGAGTGGGGATCTGGGGCTGAGTCCCCAAACAGCCCCTGTTGCGTTGATCCCTCTGTGTTATTCCTCCCTCCCTGTTGTTGGGCCAGTGAGACTCGGCAGGCTCCACATTCCTTGTCCCTTCTTTTCCTAAGATTACTCTGCACTTGTTTAGGCCCATTATGGTTTCCATCCTTTTTTTTTGTTCTGTTTCTCTGCCTGTGTCCTTAATTTCCCCTTTGAACCTAGGTACAGGTTTTGGAAGAATAAATCATTTTGCTGCAATGAGGAAAGGATATCTTTTATCAGTATCCATTTATATATACTGTTATCACTGCTTGCTTTCCTGTTTCTTTCCCCTGGGCACTATGCTTTGATTTTTAATTCAGTGCAATCAGGCAGGCAGAGAGAGATGAACACAATCATTAAAATTAATGCTTAGACTTCCCTTATCCTCTATACCCAACTTACTCATTTAATTTTCAGCTTCAGGCAGTAAAGTCCTATTTCTTTCTGTCATTTGCAGTTACATTTCAGTGTCCTTTTTTTGCATACCTCACTCACTCAAGAGTACCTTCTCCCTTCAACTCCTGCTCTTCCCATCTCCTTTTCCCTAATTATCCATAGCATTGCCCTAAGTCCTGCTAACTGTTTTCTCTGCCCCAGGGACTCCCAGTTCGGTCGGTGTTCCCTGCATTGCTAAGTGCTGTCTGTTGTGTTACATAAGTGTCAGAACAATACTGGGAGGAACATTTTGCCAGAGGGCACAGTGAGATGTGTTTGAAACACGTCTGCAAAGAGGTATAGGATGCCTTCACTCTTTAGTGCTTTTGAGAGAACTCTTAATGCAAGATGGCAGGAGCAGGTTGATTTGTGACCAGAGGAATTTCTGATTTTCCATCACAACACAAAGAACAACTTTGCAGGTTTTCATGTATGTCATGTTGGTTTGTTTATTTATTTATTTATTTATTGCATCAATGTGCCAAAGTTAAGAAAAGTGTTGCTTTTTGCATCAAATTAGCAGATGCTGTTATTCAGAACCACCATCCAAATCACTGCCTCGAGGGGGCAGAAGGACTTACTTAAATAAGTTTGGGTGAAGAAAATGGCATCTGGTTTGGGGTTTTTTCATTATTTGCAAATGTTCCCTGATAAATAGGTGAACTTGCATAGAGATAGTCGAGTTCAGCATGAATAAGTGCTGAAGGCTTTTGGGGGAGTGGGAAAGATGTTTTGGTGTGCTTTTAAAGCAGAAATATTTACACAAATAGATCCAATATTATTGTTATGAATAATAATAAAACCTGTGACTTGCACCCCACGGTTCCATTCCATCAGAATGCTCCAGGTTGTTGTGGCTGTAAGAAAATGTTAGGACTTCAATCCTTTATAAGCCCCCCCATACTTGTACACCATGCAAGATGAGTGGGCTTTTGAGATTTGTGTATTAGAGACAGTGGAAAAAGCTTTTATTTTGCCTTCTAGTCTACAAGATACATCAGCCAAACCTTTCCCATTGTGAAAAAATGGCTTGAGGTTCTTTTCAGGTTCTTTTGATTCGTAAGAAATGTGTTCAAACACTGACATCCTGGTAAGAATTTGCTCAGTATCATCAATATTCTGTTGTGTTCATTGTTATAACACCTTCCTGATGTTTGGTTTTTTAGCAGAGTGCATTGATACATTTATCTAGTACTCAAGGACCTATTGAAGTTTATCTGTGTCCAGAGGAAAACGATGCCCTCAGTCCAATGAAAACCTATAGTCAGGACCACAATGGAAATATTTCCAAAACCATTTCCAAAGGTAAAATGATTTCTTTGTAATACTAATGGCCTTCCTTCAAGCTCACATTCGAGGTTTCATTTTGAACTTCGGATATCCAACTCTTGTTTCTTGGCTTTATTTTTCTAAGAAGGGAAAAAGCTGAGGTGTTGACTTTTCACTGTGCATTTCTGGTCTATATAGTGGGAAATACATTTTGCCCTGCCTCAGTTGTTTCAAAGAAGCTTCTTTGCATATCATATGTAACCAAAGTTTGTGCAGTGTTGAAGAAAGAAACAATTTCATTCCTTTTGCATTTTCAGATAGGACAGTAGCAGAAATGATTCACCTCAACACAAGGGGCAGAAATCTCTGTGTATGGGTGTATGCAGCTCAACTGTGTCACTGATGACATCTGTTGCCTAGAAAGTTTTCAGTTTGCACTACAAATGCCACTGAAAAATGGGCATCTCGCTGTGTTTGATTATTTTCCCCTCTGTAGTTGTTTAAATCTTGTAAAATAATTTCTTAATAGCAAAGTCAGAGGTGATAGCAGGATGATGATTTTTGAGAAGCCCTTTGAAACATATCAAAAACCAGCTAGAAGGTATATGAAGGTTTTTTTTTGTTGAAATGAGGCTTTATGAAAGGGCCTTTATGCAGTGGTGGTTCTGTTTGATCTGTGCCTGACATTTCTACTGAGATTAAAAGTGACATCTTTTATTTTTTCT
The DNA here is from genome assembly GCA_035047865.1 of Dendrocincla tyrannina. Taxonomy (NCBI): domain Eukaryota; kingdom Metazoa; phylum Chordata; class Aves; order Passeriformes; family Dendrocolaptidae; genus Dendrocincla; species Dendrocincla tyrannina. The sequence goes on along the minus strand of JAWWMP010000081.1, from coordinate 59,120,462 downwards.
CTCCCTGCTCTTACAGAAGTGGCTTCTGCTAACTCAGGACAAGGTGACTGCTCAGTAAATATGGCAACAATCTCTCCCTTGGCTTCTCCAGCCAACCTTTTACAGCAGACTGAGGACCAAATTCCCTCAAACTTCGAAGGACCATTTGTGAATTTGCTGCCTCCTCTGCTTCAGGAAGACTATTTACTGAGCCTTGGGGATGAAGAAGGCATCAGTGACCTCTTTGATGCTTATGATTTGGAGAAGCTTCCTTCCCTGGTGGATGAATTTATATACAGCTGATTGTCTTAAGTGCTGTCCATATCTAAACCGTGTTTTTAATGGAATCAAAAAACCTGCCGTCATTCAGCGTTGTCCTCTCCTTACCGTAAAATAGCATTATTAAATAAACTAGGCTCTTGAACAGTGCTGATATTTGAATTGAATACTCCCTAAAGTACTCGAAACAAGTGAAGGCTTTCCCAGGCAAGCCTTCTCCTTGCCCCTGAGCTCCAGTGCCTTGCGAGTCAGCAGGTGCAAGCAGGTGACCGTAGATGTTTGTGCTCACACTCCCCAGTCTCTGCGTGCCCTGACGAGTGGGCTTAGGGAGAAGGGCTCCAGGAACTGCTTTAGTCCTAAATAACAATTTTCTAATAGTATTTCAGGTCGTGCCTTCTGCAGAGAATGCATGTCTGTTGAGTGTCACAACATGGATTGTACATGCAGTGAACGTGGATATGAAGTAATGCAAAAGAGTGAAATGGGATTCTTCAGCTACTTGTGGGAATGTTTAAATTGCTGTCATAATGCTCATTTTGAGCTGTGTATATGTCTCATTATGAGGTCAAATACTTAAGTCCTTAAAAGCTTTTAATAAAGAGAAAAATACACTGTAAATGTAGTGTATATTGCAAATATGGAAAAGTATAAAGTTCTGCCACTTCTTGTAGTAATGACAGATTTTTAAAAATGCTTGTGCGTGTGTGTGTGTGAAAATAGTTTTTGTTGGTTGTTTTTTTTAAACTAGAACAAAGATGCACAGTTCAATTTTACTGCCCCCAGTGTGCATTAGAACTGGTACATGATTTTTTGTGGTACTAAGTGGGGCTTCGTGTTAAGTGCCTACTAGAGATGCACTGTGGGTTTTTCCCTCTATGGAAAACACTTCTGCCAAGCTTTGTTTGTTCAATATATATCATATTTATCTCAGTGGGTTAGCTTCCTCTGCTTACAGCTTTTTATAATTCTCTTCGCCAGCAAAATGGAACTAATTTTTTTTCCAAAGTACATAACTGTAAGTACCACATCAACTGAATTGCATTTATTTTTTGAAGATCTTTGCTAGTATAGTATAGTACCAATATTTATTTTTTGAACGTCAGAGGAATTCTAAGAAGTCTTAAATAATTTTTTTGTTTTGTTTTTGGTTTGGTTTTTTTCTTGAGTGTAAAATATTTTGCCACGGTCTGGGCTAAATTAATGTAACGTTGATTAGATGATGCCCGTGTAATCCTTTTTGTTGGCATTACTGTTGTGCTTATCTGACATACTCAGAAAATTAGTACTAATTGTACTGTAGTAGAATATTATGTATGCAGGTTTTCTGGTACCATTGAGTTGCTGCTATGAAAGCTCACACATGAAAAGGCAAGAAGTCACAGTACTAATAAGAAACTGTATGACTGTGTGAGTTTTGGAATATAACAAATGTATAAAGGGCAACACATAAAGAACTGTTAAACAGTGTTACGTGTGTGTTTATATGTACAAATGTTTGCATAGATCATTCAGCAGTTGTATTTAATTTGATATGTGTTCTCAACTCACACCTTAGTTATCTAGCAGTTTTGTACAATAGAATTAATTTGTAAACACTGCCAGAAATATTTTCTAGCTGGTTTGTAATTTTTTTAAGGGAGTTTTTTTTAGATGTGGATCTGTAAATAAAATTGTAGTATTTAAAGTTTTCGTCTTGTGGAAGAGGAAAGTAAAAGTTGTGTGAGCATGAAGAGTTGCAAGACAAAGGGGCACTTTGGCGAGGGAAGAGAAAAATGAAGATTAACACAGACCACCTTTTTTTTTGTACAAATTAAACACTTGTCCCAATGTGCGTGGGCAAAATACTAATCTAATTTAGCTTTGCATTGTATGCTAGTTTAAAAAAAAAAAAGGAAAACAAACCTCTGTAAAATACTGTAAAAAAAAAACAACAAAAAGAAAGGAAAAAAACAACAAAAAAAGCTTTTATGGTGAGTTTTGTAAATAGATCTATGAAAGGGTGACCTGTTCTCTAGCTGTGATCTTACCACTTCAAATGGATGTAATTTGAATAAATTTTGTATGGTAATGAATCAATAAAAAGGAATTTTTTAAAGAGTTTAGATTTGTGTGCACCTATTTGACTTGTTCTTACTCTTGGTGCCTGTCATGCTGTTCCTTGAAACCTTTAACTATTTTCATTTCACCAGATAGTCTCAATCCCATTGTTTTATTATGCCAACAATAAGTTCATTGGGGTTTTTTCAAGCCAGGGTGAAACAAGAATAAAAGACACAGTGGGACAGCCAGAGGTTGGGATAACATGGGTTTATTTTCATTTATCCCCTCTCCTCCCCTATGAATTAGAAGCAGACTTTTTGAAATCTTCATGGGAATGGTGTGACTCTGGGATGAAATCCCCTCAGAGCAGCTCTTTAACCTCCCTCCTGACAATTCTTCCCTTCTGGTTTTGGTGCTTCCTAAATTCACATAAAGGGACATTGCAAAGCTCCTCTCTCTATTCCTAAAAAATCACAAAGGCTGCAGGGCTGTGTCCTCTGTCCCTCTCTGAGGCAGAGATGCCATAAATGTCTATTAGATATTAATGATTATATTTAATCCCGTCAGGCAGCGCTCCCCGGCCTGCTCTGTGTCCCTGGCCTGGCCTCCCACAAGTTGTCATTTGCCCCTGGAATTTGCCAGTTTTTATGTCATTTCCCCCTCCTGCCGCTTCCCGTGTGTGCTGTGCGGCCCGGGGCTGTGCTGGGGGGCACGATGAACCCGCAGCCCGTTCAAACACCCAACAATTCCGCCCTATCCGGTGTAAAAGTAGGAATTATTCTCGGCGCGGTCGCGGCCCGCAGCCCCGTGTCCCTCACGGGCCGCCGTACCCGGCCGGGCGGGGCGGGCGCCATGGCGGGGCCGGGCCGGGCGGGCGGTGAGTGCGGGCCCCTCTGCATGGCCGTGGATGTTCCCTCGGCCTTACCCTGCTCTTTTCCCTTCCCCTTCTCCCTTACCCCGCTCCCCCGCTGCCCCTGCCCCGCGCGGGCCCGCGGAGCGCGGGGAGGGCCCACCCGGGGGGCTGCGCTGGGCTGGCTCTGTACGCACGTGTGTGTACACACACACGGATGTACACATATATTTGTATATATATACACACACGTATATACACATATATATGTATATGTATATATACACACACGTATATACACATATATATGTATATGTATACACACACGTATATACACATCATCATGGCCAGACTTCGCGAACGAAGGTTTACAAGGGAAATATACACATATATATGTATATACACACACATTTATATACACATATATTTGTATATATACACACGTATATACAGATATATATGTATGTACACATATATATACGCACGCATACACATATATACACACATGCATTTATACACACATATATACATACATATATGTACACACACACATACACACATACATATATACAGATATATACATGCATATGCACATATACACACACATATATACACATATATATACATACACACACATATATACACATATGTATACATACACACACGTATATACACATATATATACATACACACACATATATACACACATACATATATAGGCACGTATACATACATACACACACACACATATATATACACACACACAGCCCTCAGGCTCACTCTGTGCTAACGCCGTGGTTTCCTTCTCTGCATGACCCGGCAACAAAATTCCCGGTGCTCAAATTTCTTTACTTGCCTTTTCCAAACATACGGGACTAGGGCAGATGTCGAGTGACCCGTTTTAAAGTCACTTTGCAGCATTAGTGATTACAAAAACAAACAAACAAAAAAAGCAAAATTGGGAGTGATTTTAGGTCAAAATTGATTTGACCTAAAATTCATTCGTAATTTCTTTCTCTTTTTTTTTTCATTCAAAACTTTGCGCTGATTGAAGACAGAAATCGGGAGGAGGGCTGAGATAATTAAATCTGTCTGACTTTGATGAAGGTGGCTCAGTGACACGAATCCGGGGTTTGCTGTCTTCTGCTTGTTCATGCCTTGTCTTTTTTCCTCTTTTCCCTCCTCCCCTCCCCACAGGATTACTATCCAAGAGGATTTAGACCTTGCTTGAAAAGGTAGGAGTTTTAGTTTGGCTCTATTCTTTCTTTCATGGGTCACTGAAATAAGCGAAGCTCATTTGTTTTGCTCCATTATATTGGATATTTTTCTGGAAGAGAGAAAAAGCAACAAATGAAGGCTTTTTTTCCCTTCCACGTATTCAGTTGGTAATGTTACCTATGTGTACATGCTGTCAGTGCTATAAAGTAGTGTAAGAGATGTCACCTTCCCCTCATATTCTTTATTGCTGGACTTTCCACAGCTGTTTATTTTTGTTCATCCTCTGCTGCATTATTTTATAGTTTCTAGGTTTTGTTTTTTTAATCTGGATGAATGCTAAATGCTTAAATAGCTGTGGCAGATGCATCTTCTCTGTGACATCGTTCTAGTCCTTTTTAAGTCAAACACAGATGTTAATGTTGCAGGTTGCATGAGGTTTTATTTTGAAGCATCTTTTGAAAGATTGACTGAAGGACACATGCTGGGAACATGCACAGGTGTTTAACTTCTTGCATTCTTCAATAATTCATTTGCAACATCTGGAAGTATTTTTATGCCAGTGGAGAATCTTCTGTTCCCGAAATCTGATTTTAAAGAGATTAAAGCCTTGTTTGTTTTGTTCTTCATTGCCAGTTAGGAAAGTGTTGTATTTTCCCTTTAAACTCTGTGAAATGCCCTTGCATGATTTCCTTTGTAAACTGCTGAGATACATTAAAAAGAAAGTTTCCAATGGTACATCAGACTTTAATTAAGACTTACACACAGCACAGTGTGAGGCATGTAATCAATGCAGTAGCTGTTTTGTAGGCTCTTTTAGCAAATAACTTCTTTTTTCAATTCCTGGAATTGAAAAATACATATGCTGGAAGCATATGTATTGACTTTCTTCTGGAAAATATAGTTAGATTTTAGTGATCCTTGAGTGTGTTTTCCCATCCATATTATAATCTATTTATTTTGTATTAGTTAGGTTTAACATTTTGCAGCTGAAGATAGAAATTTTTATTTTGCTGTCCTGATCAAATGAAAGGCCTGTGGGATCGGGAGTTCTAGAAATAGTTTGGTTTGTTTTCAGAAAGACTGTGAAGACACATTGTCTTGAAGAAATACCATGCACCTGTTTTCAGCATGCAAATAAAAGAGGCAGAACAGCCTCTGAAAGAGGCACGTGGATTGTGTCTTTCATTAGTCTGTGATGTGAGTGGAAGCACATCCATCACATAACATGAATTCATTATTTTATTATAATGCTGATAAGATGAAAAATACTTGTATCTTGGATATGTCATGTCAGAGGAGCTGAGGGGTTTTTGAATCAGAAGGTGACAGGGTACAGATTATTTTAAAAAACTCGATATGGTTTGTGGCTTTCTCCCTGCCTGTGTTTGAGGTATCAGGAGAAGAGGGCACCAGGAAATGTCTCTGGCTGGGTGTTGGGTTTTATGTGCTCAACATCACTCATGTGTGCGATGTATTGCATGTATGTGAGAAATAGGTCTGTCTGCCTTTTCTGTATGAGCACATAAGCAGCAGAGCCTGGGCCTTGGGTTTGAACTCAAATACCTGCTCATGCCAGTCTTCTCTGCCACCTCTTGAAGATGCCTGCTGCCTGCGAGTCGGTGCTGGAGGATATCGAGGACATTGTGTCAGCAGAGGATCCGAAACCACACGATCGGCACTTTGGGAGAAGGAATGTCTTTCCCAAAGTGCGGAAACGCAGCTCACAGAAACATGTTCAGGCAGAAGATGAGCCCCCAAGTGACAGGTAAAGTCTTACATTGACCCTGTCTTGTTACTTTTCTTGTATCTCATGTGCACTGTCAGCTTCAAAAAATGAGGTGGAAGTTCTCATAATCTCATCAATCTGAGTACAGGACAAAAATGAGTAAAGTAGTCTTTATAAAATATAAAGAGAATAAATAATAAATCCTAAGCAAGCTTATTTTCCTAGACAAATTTTCTGTAGAAATCAGTTATCACTGAGATGCTGATGAATGGAATAATCAGACTGGAAAAATGGTTCTCTCACACTTTTACGTGTAAAACATTACTGAAAATTTTACTGCTTCATCTTAATTACCTAAATAGAAGCTGAGCTCTTTGACTTGCAGTCCTGGAGTAGCCTTTTGTCATCTGGAAAGAGAAATAAGAACAGAAATCCTGAGAGCTGCAAAGGGTTGAGGTTGGAAGGCCATGTTGTCCAAACCCTTTGCTCGAGCAGGGTCACCAAGAACCAGTTGGGGCCAGGACTGTGGTGAGGTGGTTTTTGAAGATATCCAGGGATGGAGATTCTACAACCTCCCTGGATTAACCTGTGACCATTGCTGGTTATTCTTAGAGTGAAAAATACGTTTCCTGATGTGCCTGTTGCCTCTGGTCATGCCACTGGGCACCACTGGAAAGAACCTGGCTCTGTGTTCTTGGCACTCTTCCTTTGGGTGTTTATTTACTCTGATGAGATAGCCCCAAGCTTTCTCTTCTCCACACAGCACAGTCCCAGCACTCTCAGCCTTTTCTTTTTCGGGACACATTCCAGTCACTTAGTGATCTTTCTGGCTGTTTGTTGGACTTTCCAATACATCCATCTCTCTCTGTGGGCACATCCTGTCAGGGCCCAGGACTTTTGTGTGCCCAGTTTGCTGAAGTGTTCCCTGACCCGGTCCCCTCTCACAAAGGGCACATCTTCCTCCCTTCAGTCTTTCGTCCTGGTGTCTGGAACCTGGGATTTCCACAGGCTGCACTTTTTTTGTGTACATCCTGCAAGTGGCACAGTGAAACTTCTTTTGAACTTGCTGTTTTATTTCAGTGGAAATAGCGTGCAATAACCATGGGAGCTATCTTTGTGTTTTTCCTACTCGTGATTGCCATAAGAACAGAGTCAGCTTTTCTGCTGCAGTGGAATTGATTAGAGTATAGGTCAACTCATTTATTGATTCTGCTTTCTACTGCATTTCTGAGATGTGGAATTTTTTTCTCTTCCCCCCCCCCCTTAGTTTCAAGTTGGTGGATAAAATTTCCCTTTATGATAAGGATGAAAATAAAATATGTATGGGAATTTAATTTCCTGTGGGGAAATTAAATTTTGTTTTTTTTCATCAGCCTTCAAAAGAGATTTTCTAAGCATAACAATGCGTCTTTATCTGAATGCCCCTGAAAGCAACTGGCCCCAGTTTGCCAGGAGTGTATGGATGGCTGATCTGGTGTCCTGTAGATACTTCACACTAGCCCTTTGTGCCCCAAAGTATTCAGGTACGGTATGTTATCTAACAGGCTGTGTTTTAGTGTATTTGACCCACGAAAGCACATTGAACATGTGTTGTTTAGACAGTAGGAAGTCTAAGTACACTGTGTTTACACTTAATGATCATTAATGTTCCATCAACAAATTTCTATTTCTAGCTAAGGGAAAGCATCTTTTAAAAAAGAAGCATGGAGGGAGGGGGGGAAAAAAAGAGGTAGGCAGGGTGAAGCATTGTGTTCCAGGATGTGTGGTGTTCTTGCGCTGGCATCTTGAGCTCCTTGGCAGTTGGCCCAGGAATTTCAGTGAGAGCTTCCTGCAGAACTTCTTGTTGGTTCTTTAAGTGTTGGGTGTGCTCTCTGCATGCTGCTGTACCCCAGAAAGGTTGGGACATGAGCTTTCAGCTGTCTCTGTGGCTGGTGGCCACTGAGGTAAGAATTTATAAAGCTGGCTTGTATGGAGTCAATGGGTGCCAGAATATCACAATTCTTAATAACAGTTTATTTACTGGTGGCTTAATTTCAGTGCATTTATTTGTTACACTATATGATAATTTTCAGAAAGTTGTGGTGTGTGGGAGGTTTTGTGTTTGGTTTTTTTTGTCTTTGTTTGCTGTTTGCTTAGTTGTGTGATTTTGTTGGGGGTTTTGTTGTTGCCTTAACATAACTGCAGCAGACTGAATCTCTTCTTATCCTACAGCTCTTGTGCCTTCTCTGTTCTAAAACTCTTCTAACTCTTCTCTAGCTACTTGTGGATTTTCACCACAAGGGAGAGAACTGGAAGAGTAAAAGTGAGAAAACTTGTGGGTTGAGATGAAGGCAGTTAAAGTGAAGGAAAGAGCAGGGAGAAACCCCAAGTGCTCCAAAAGCAATCCCTTGGCACCTCCCACAAGCAGACTGGGGCCCAGCCAGTGTCAGAACAGTGGCTGTTTTGGAAAGACCAACCCCACAATTTTTATTGCTGAGCATGATGTCATCTGGGTTGAATTATCCTTTTGGACAGCTATTCTATTCATGTTCCTCCCAGCCTGTTGTCCATCCCCAGCCTGCTTGTGGCAGGATGGAGCACAGTGGGAAACAAGCAAGTGCAGTTCAACAATAGCTAAAATACAGGTGTGTTGTCAACACTGTTTTAGTCACAGACACAAAATACAGCACTACATGGGTTGCTGTGAAGAAGGTTGACTCTATCTCAGCAAGACCTAATACCCATTAGGCTAAAATCATACACAAATAATGTTTTCCCTCAGCTGCTTTGGAGTTGTTACTGTTTGTGTTGCTTATTTTGTATTTGAGGAATTACAGTTCATTGAGTTTGTTCACTGGGCTTAAGGGGAAGCTTGTTCATCTTTTAACTTGCCTTTTTCATTCATTTTTACCAAACAGCATTATTCCTGGTGTTCAGAAAATCTGGATTCGTACATGGGGGTGTTCTCACAATAATTCAGATGGTGAATATATGGCTGGACAGCTGGCTGCATATGGATACAAAATTACAGGTAAGAGTTTGACTTGAGTATTTCAGTTTCTCTGGGTTGAATGTTCAGAGCTGCCAAGCTGACATCACATGTTTTTAGTCTTAATTACAGTTTCAAAAAAATCCCCCTCTGATCCCTTTGTGATTTGAAGGTGAGGAGGTAAAGTGTTTTCCTGGCATTAACCAATGATTACAAGATGAGTGATTTCGGAATGGTTAGATTCTCTTGACAGGGCAGATGTCATGCAGTGCCTTTTTTGGGCATTTTGCTTGCTAAACTGAATTGGAAAGTGTTCATAAGAGTGAAAGGGAAATGTATTAGTTTTTGCTTTTCTAATGGTAAGTGTTGGAACCCAGGGGGGAGAGAGAGAAAGGCAGTGTGTTGTCACTGGTGCTGTGTGTGTTTGCTGCTGGAGCAGAGGGGAACTGCTCCACATGAATGATCTTTGGGTTCAGGAGAGATGATCAGTTTGTTGGAGGTGGGTTGATAAGCTGAAAATGCTATTTCTCCTTCCCTTTGAAGTACTTTAAAACTCTCCCCATCATTTTGTTCTGCCTTCTCAGTCCTAAAAAAAAGCCCCAAACTTGTGGTTGTGCTGACCACATTCCATCTCCTTGATGCAAAATGTGTTGACAGAAAAGTTAGATTAATGTATGTTCCAATAGACCAGTATTATCTGAATTTTCTGGGGTAGCTTATGAGTAGTCAAAATAGAAATTTAAATTTTATTCATTAATTCAAGTTCAGGTCTGTCTTGCATTTAAACTTGCATCTGGCTGGTACTGAAAGGCTGCAGAACTGTCTGTCCTGATATTTTTCTAGAGGTATTTTACTCCTGATTTCCCAAGATGGTTGTTTCTCTCCTTGAACTTCTCATGATACCGTTAAACAGTTGCATCTAATTTTCCTTAAGGCAGTTGATCTTTCTGCAGTTGTTTAAGTAGAAATTAGATACAGAATTATTCAAGTGCTGAACTATTTTATGGAACCTAGGTGATTCTTAAATTAGTGGTGCAGCTCTGGAGTAGGTGTGCTGTTTCCACAGACAGGTGGAGTGCTGGTCCAAAAAGCCTTATTTGTGACAGCTGTTTGTGTAAGATTACAAATGAGTTCTCCCTTTGCCTTGTGGCTTTCTTAAATTTAACTTCTCTTTACCTGAACTTCTCTGATGCATGTTGTTCCAGAAGCTACTTCTGGCTTTTCAACATTGGATGGCTGTCCTGTGCTTTTGGAATTTTACTGGGAGAAGTGTAGGAAAGATGGAGTGCAGAGGAGGACTGAACTACCTTACATTTCTGATACCTTACCTTTTTGGAAAATTAAGTGTTTGTAACTTCAGCACAGAAATAAATCTACATCTTGAAGCTGAAACTGAGAACGAAAAACTAAATAAAAGTTGCAGTTGATGGGACAGAAATACCTCCAGAGTAATTTTGGTAGTTGTATATAAAACCAACTTCTAATTGTGGCTCATTATTAAGTGGATGTCTTGATTTAGTTTATTTCTGTGTATGTGTATACATATATTAAATCAAACAAACAGAAAACCCCAAACCCCCAGTGCTAGGTGATGGCAGAAATCATGCAGTGTGCTTTCTTCTTTTTGAAATGAGCTAACTTCTTTTTAAGCTGATATTATTTAAGATCCTCTGGAAATTTCCTTTTGTTCAATGGAACAAAAATACTGGCTACAAATTCTGGCTAAAGCAGTTTTCTACAAATCCATCTGTTGAGTGTTCTCTTGTATAGGTGGTTAATGAAGCTGGAGCTGAGTGCAGGTGTGGCAAAACTGTGTGTCAGAACCCGAGGTGGAAACCAGTGCTGCTGTTCAGAGGGACCGTAATAGACTAGGGAAGGGCTAATGGAAACCTTATGACATTTAGCAAAGGCAAGTGCAAAACCCTAGGGCTGGGAAGGCTGGGTTTCTCCAGGAGGAGAGCACAGAGAGAATGGAGTTAATTGCTTGTCAGAGGTGTTGCAGTCAGACAACAGAGTCTTGCTATTGGCATAATGGCAGGTTGGATTTTTAGCATCCAGTGCGTAACTTACTGCTCATGCTATCCATCTTTCCCTAGAGGAAGTGCCAATGTTTCTCAAGTATCTCTTGTAAATCTCCTCTTAAGGTAGTGTGGTTTTAGGTTTTTTTTCTAGTAAGTCATCTGGGAAGTTAAAATAGAATGTCAAATAGGGATTTAATCTCTTTTCTATACAGTAAATTAGTTACTCAGTAATAATAACTATTGTGTAAGTAATTCAAATTTCAAACATTACCTGAAATTAACCTTAATGTTGTTTACAGTATGGAGGAAAAAATGTTTTGCAAAAACTCTTTTCTAAATCAATGCCTCTGTGTTGCTAGAATTTGTTAGTTTAATGTAAAACTGTTACAAACTTCAGGAGAAGGTAGAGATACTCGCTAAGGTAAAAGATTATCTCTGTCACAGTGTCTTGGACAGCTATGACTTTAATAAAAGTATTTGGATTAGCCTGTCTGCTACATGTCCCTAAACGTTTGAGTCAACACTGAAAAGACGATGGAATAAAGCTCTGGTTTTAGGGAATAAGCTGTGAGCTTTATTTGCTATCATTGCTCCATTATAAAGGAAAGGGTCAAACACTGTTTCTAGTGTCTTCTGTCTAATTGTAAGATTGAAAAAAAACCAGCAGGAAGAAAAGCAGCATCAGACAGACTCTTATTGGCAACCAGAAGTTGTAACAGTGCAACCTGCCTTATAAGTTGACTTACCTGAAAGTGAACATTGATTTAATGTCCTCCTTGCTTTTCATGTGTTTCCAAAATGTTCTTTCTGTACAAGCACCCTTTGTTGCTTTCAGGAGGTGGAAAACCGAGGGCTGAGCTACAGTTTTTCCCAGCGAAGACTTCCTGTGTCTGGGCAGAGAGCACAGCGTGATCAGCAACATCCAGACATTGCAATAGCAGCAGTGATGATTAAAAGTCAGGGGCTGCAGCATCTTAAAAATAGGCAAAGGGAAACCAGCAGAAGAGCTGAACCTATTTTTGTGTCTGCTCTTGCAGTGTGAAGGTAGGCAGCATGCTGAAGACATCTTGCATACCATCCTGTGGGAACACAAAGCTCCTTTGTGAGTCTGAGCCACACAGACATGTGTGGCCCAGCTGCTGTCAGGGTTGGGCTGTACCACGGGGACTTGTTCATGTTCTGAAAACTAGAGCTGGTGGTGGCTTTACTGGTTCTAAAATGGGGTTTGGTTTCTTGGCAGCATGGCTTGCTGGGGAGTTTAGATATGTCTGCAGACCTACTGGAGTGTTCCCTTTGAGATCCGCCCTGGAGGAGGAAACTCTCATGGTACAGACAAGCAGTGCCTGCTGTGAAAAACAGGAAAGGGGAGAGCTGGGAGCTTTCAAATGCTGTGAGCCAGATTTTGGTGTGGAAGGGATGTTCAGTATGTGTGCCACTTAACAGCACTTGCTCTCTGAAAACTGGAGCTGAACGTGTGTAGTCAGGCATAGAAGGCATTGGCTTCAGAAGCAGACAGTTGTATTAGCATATGTTGACATCTGTAGGTTTCTGGTTCTGTGGAATTAATGGGGTTTGGTCTGGCCTTGAATGCATTTTGATGGGTCAAGCTGTTAGGTATGCTTGTTATTTTGTAGTGATTGCTTCTGGCTTGGGGATGTTCAGGTCCAAAGCATTCCCTCCTTGGTCATTGGAAGACATGCTGGGGGTGGAAAAGGCATTGCTAGTTACTTTGTGTTCATTTTTCTGACATTTCTAACATTTTGGTTTGTGAAGAGGAAGGAAAAACTGTGATTAAACATTCAGGGAAGCTAAACCGGTAACAGTTTATCTGCACTACACTTCTGTGGTTTTTTGAGAAATAAGTGCTAGTACAGAACTCACTCCTCCTGTAGCATGGGATGCCAGGAACAAGAAGGGGTGGGTTTGTTGTGTTGCTAATTCAGTGGGCTTGGCTTCCACATAGCATTTAGGGTTATATGATAGACCCTTAGCTTTACTTGTGCAGTTTTAGACTCGCCTTTGTTCAGACATCCTTGTTACTGCCTTGAGAATTTTTTCTGCAAGGTTGTTGGATGGAAAGGTGCTGTAAAAAGCTCACTCCATTATTGTGATTATGGCATTTGCTGGCAGGATTTGTGTCAGTAAGATTTTCCTGTTGAAGCTTAGGGTTTATAGTCCAAGTTATATGTTTTACAGCTCTATAACTCCCTGTGCAGAGAATGTACATATTTCTCTAAAGCAAATATCAAATAATATTTTGAAATACTGCTAAAGAAATTATCTGGGGGTTTTTGCTCCTTCTGCTTGTTAATTTTCTAAACACTTGTCAGTTTTGTTTACCAGTGGATATAGCTGAGGTATCCTTAAGACTGCCCATCTGCTTAAACAGCACATTTGAGTAGAAGAAAGAAGGAAGAAGACAAGGAAGAACAAATGCTCTTGATCTACTTAAGAACTCATGTTGAAAAGAAGACAGATGTGAAAGGAAACAGTCTGCTGTGGGAAGGCAGATGAGGTGCTACAGTCTGATATGGACTTTGGTGTTCAAAGGCATTGCCCAGTGTTCTTGTGTTTCATAAACCATGCTTGCTTAAACTTTAGCCACCCCATGCAGACATGGCAAAACATGCTGCAGCAGACATTTCATTCCTGCAAGTGGAAAATAAAGAAAATTGCTAAGACTGTACAGGTATCGATCCATGGGTTGTGCATCACTTCAGGATATGATACTTTGTTGTAAGTACTGTTTTAAAAGTACTTTTCTACTGCACAATAAAATTCTAATGATTTTAGATTTTGATTTATTTTATTGTCTTAGAGATCTCTTAAATAGGTGACTATTAATAAAATAAGCCTTCCTGCAGCCTGCATAGTGGTCGATGAAGTATTTTGACTAAGATTTCTGCTGGTTTCCAGTGTAAGCTTTTAGTTGCTCAGAATCAGTAGTTAGTCATTCCATTTTTGCTCTCCACCCTGCTGATAATGCTCCTCTGTTCCTTCTTAGGTATAATGCAAAACAGGAGTGATTACTGTGTAAGTTTTGAGTGAGCCATCCTCATTGTGAGGTCTTTTTAGGATCCTTTTTTAAGCTAAAAAAGAATCTTTATTAGGTGTTCATTAAATGCCTTATCAATCAGAAGTCAAGTTAAGCCCTTGTATTTGGATTTATACTCTTCAAATGGTTGTGACTGCGGTGCCAATTTCAAAAAAAAGGAATCCTTACCGCCTTTTGGGGTGGGCAAGGTGTGTGTGGTTTGTGTTTGAATACACAAAATCCTCCCCACTGCTTTTCTGGTGGTGAGGGGTGTTTCTCTTTTCTCTGACCACACTGCAGTTGTGAAACTGCCCTTCTCTGAAGCAGCTGAGCAGTGGAGAAAAGTGAACAGGGCTGTAAATGCTGCAGTGTTTTGGACCCCTGCTGAAGAATTCCCCTGGTGTCCCTAACTTGCAGAGTCACATTCCTGTATGGTTTTGGTGCCGCTTAATAACCTTACCTGCTTAACTACTCCTGCCACAGATTTTCAGATTCAAGCTCATTCATAATCTGGATACAAAAGCTTTTGGATGTTAATACTGAGAGAGGCAGTAAAGTGACTTATTTCTGTACCTGTTGTCTTAAGATAATTGCCTTACCAGTGATACAGATTCCTGCTTTCAGAAGGTCTGAGCTGCTGCTTGTCACAAATTTGCTTTGGGTATTGATTCTTGGTACTGAGGCTTGCAAACCCTGCTCTGTGCACAGTTGGTGAATGCTCATGATGTGGTGTGGAGGTCTTCAGCTGGAACTTGGGTGGTGAGATGGCTTAGGAGGATGAGGACAGAGGGTGAGGTGGGACATGGGGGAAGGAAATAGAGGATATTCATAGCAGATGGAGCTGCACAACTGTGGACAATGAAGGTTTCACGGCTCTTTGGAGGAATACAGATATTCCCAGTGCAGCCAGAAGTGTCCTATAAGCCAGTGAGTGGGATGATGAGGCTGGGATTTGTTGTGGTGCTTTCTTGCAGTGTAGAGTTCATGCAGTATCGTGCTGTGACTCATCTGCAGCAGTGCATGGTCCCAGGTCTCACTAAACTAACATATAATTATGTGTATTGCTGCCCCAGCGTTCCCTGTAAAACATCCTAGCCCGTGTATGGCTCCTGTTACTGATCACTTGTGACTTGTAGCACAGGGCAAGATGTACAACCCCTCTGTGGGGAGCTTTTCCTCCCTCAGCTTCCTCAGCATCAGCTTCTTATCCCAGTTGGGCAACTTTCTGTTCAGTGGAGTATCCAGCTCTGAGGGTGTTGTCTCTATTAGCAGACAGAGCTCCTAGTTCTCAAGCTGGGAAATGTTTCCCCTGTTTATGGGAGATTTAGCTAAGAACTAGTGTGTGTTTTCTCCTCATAGTGGCATCCTGTATCACTGCCATTAGCACTTGATTTGACAAGTGTGTACTATTTCCTTTGCTAAAGAGCACCTATTTTACAGTGCATCTACGAAATGGCCTTTTTTTGTTGCATAGGTAAATCTAAGCATGCATAACATGTTTGGAGTTAATTCTAGTGACAGGGTACTGGCAGCATGCTCTAGTGGTTGTGCAATGGGGTTTAGTCCTGGCAATGCCGAACTTCATGTAATGCAGAAGAATGAATTTGGAAAGGATTGAACCGTGGAAGGTAAATTTCAGCTTCCTCCTATCTGGAATGTGCTCCTGTAGTAGATGTTAAGCAGTTCAGTACGTGAAGCACAAATAGCAGTGGTGGAGTGAGTTCAACGCAGACATGCACATGATGTGCAGCTTTGTAGGGCACTCTGTGGAGAGGTTAGTTTCACATGTCTCATGGTTCTTGGAAAATTTATAGAAGATTTATAAAAACTAGTGGGAGAACAGCCCATTTTTTTATAACCTGGAGAGATTCCTCTGACCATGTACACTCAGAGGTGGGAGCCAGATTATATTCTGATCAGGAATGTTTGTAGGAGCAGCTGAAACACTAGCTTGTTACCCTGGGGGACTGGAATTAGTGGCAGAGTGTGAATGTTTATTGCAGGCTCTTGATATAATTTGGCTGCAGTTTCATTTGCTGGTAAGGATGTGGCTTAGCTGCCAGTCCTTTGGTTTTGAGAAACTGCCCATGAGGACAGAGTTCTCTGAACTTTGCCGTGGTCACAGCTTTGCATGAAGGTGCTTTTAATATATTTTTGGGAATGCCTTTTTGTCAGGCGCAGCGTGGGTGCCTCTGTGTGTTACTGCACAGAGCAAGGCCAGCCTGAGCGAGTTGCTTTCCAGCTGGGTGCTTGTAAGAGTTTTGAGTGTAGCACAGCTGAACTTGAGCTGTGTGTGTCTCCAAATACAGAACATTAATCTGTATTGTTCTAGCTCTGTTAGGCCTGAGGGCATGCTAAGAGACAAGACTGATTATGGAGGCTTGTTGGAGGCAGTAGAAATTCACTACACAGATAAGAAATTCACTACACAAATTGGTTTCGGTGCTTTTCCTCATTGATGGAAGCAAATGAAGCGCTTTCCTCTCTCTCTCTTTTATTTATTTTTTTCCCCCGCCTGCTAGACCCAAGTATAATTCTTATTTCCTTCTTCATGGCCGGTTTGGGTTATGTTCATGCAAGCCTGGTAAGTGGCTCTGTGGCTCCCAGGTGTTGAAACAGGTCCTGTCGCTGAGTGAACAGGTACCGAAGCATGTAGCAGTTTTTTCTCTCTCCCGGAGCCCCATCCCATCCCTGCAGTGTGTCTGCTGCTGTCCTAGGTCCTCTGTGCTTTTAATTTATGCCTTTTTCCTCTCTTTTTCTTAATGACAACAGCACTGTCCCCCCACGGCCGCGAGGGGGCAGCAGCGGCCAAGGAACGGCGGGGCCGCGCCTGCCCATCCCTGCGGGGATGGAGGGATGCAGGGATGGATGGACCACTCGATTTGGGGATGCTGGAGCAGCGGCCGATTTCGGAGTGCACTCATGTGCTCGTCACTGAACCGTCCTTAGATGATTTGCTGTCATTCCGATCTTATGTCGGTTGAATTGAATTTTATTTCATTTGCTGTTGAATATTAAGGAGGTCTGTGTTTTGTACTGCTGTTTTGTCTCTGAGCTACCACTCTGTAGTTTAAGTTATGTTTGGTGTTGGAGTCATCAGCTCCCCTTCCAGAGAGTCTGTGTTAAGGATCTGAGATTCATAAAGTGTAATTGCTAAATTCACCTTTTTGAAGAATTATTCCATTTGGAAGCACCTTTCTGCTTTGTGTTTGTTGGTCTGGGAGGTTGGTTTACTTTTATACAAGGATTTCTCTTTGAAACCTTGTTTGAGGGTTTTTTGCTTATAGTGATCAACATATTCTTTTCATTAAGGAATGATTAAAAATGGATTAATTTTAATAATCTCAGTACACTGCCTTGCAGTGTGTATTACATTCTGACACTAAAACTGTGATGTCTGCAGAGCAAATGATACTTGTGGAAATGCATAACTGCAGCACAAAACTGTGAGTGTAAAGCCAGACGGTGTTCAGGTTGGATGTCAGTAATTAATTGTTAGAGCTTATTAAGGCTAGTGTTTCAGGGAGATGGTAGCTGTTGTAGTCAGTGCATTGCTATCCTAAGTTTCAAGGTTTTTACTTTGTCCAAGCAAATTCTAAACAATATACAGGATCTCATTTTATGTGTGTTTTTGTGGGTTTATGTGATTTTATGCCTTAGTGGGATGGCATTGTGCTGCAGTCTGAGGTGAAGCTGAAGCACACTCCCATGGTTCCTACATCCTCCTGCTGGAGATTATGGCATTGGATGGTCAGTCCTGCTCCTCTCTGGCATTGCTGTGCTCCAAAGCCTGTTTTGAAATTAAGCAAGTCATGTACAGGCTTTTAATGTTTCACAGAAACATTAAAATCACAGAAATACTCTGGACAGAGATCCCTTTCACCCTGAGAGAAGTGATAAGCTGCTCTGTATCTCAGAAATGGCTTTATTGCATCATAAAACTGTGTGTTAGACTGTTTTATATTTTCATAACCCATCCCTGCAGTTCAGCCTCATCCTCTCCAGTTTCTGTGATCTTTGTGCTCTTTTCAGCCCCTTGGGGAAAGCTGCTGTGGCCAAGCAGCCCAGCACCCATGGGGGCCTTAGGCTGGCTTCACTGGTGCAGCCTTTGCAGCACTGGTGCTTAACTGGGTTAGGATCTTGTACTCCCTGCCCTCAATCCTGTATTTTTTGTGTGCTACCACTTGGAGTTAGCAGATGAAGTGCTGGGGCTGAGGAGCAGGCTATTAAAGCAGAAGACATTAGCATTTGTCTTGTGTCTCAAGTGCCTGGCTTTGGAATTTGCTTACAGAAAGAAGCTAAGCAGAAATTTTGTCTTGGATAACTATAAATAGGCTTTGAGTTCATCGTGCCAAAACTGAATTGCTGTTGATTGGTACAAGACACTGGTGTATAGAGAAGTGATTTTTTTGGCTTGCAATTTAATAAAAGACAGAACACTTGGCTGCTGATTTTATTAGGCATTTTGGCCCCTCAGCTTTTGTTGGCTGGGCTTTAAGGGTAAAAGTGTGCTTGTTAGTAATTGATTCCCTGAGTGATAGTTGACTTTTGAAATTCTGTTGTTTGTTCATGGGCTGCCACTTTTCTGCTTGTCTTTATCATGCTTTGAAAAATTCGATTACCACTGGAAATGTTAATTTTCCTTTGTGAAGGTAAAGATACAGACCATCACACAATTGTAAATTTGAGCATCTGATATTTATTTAAGCAGAAGTTTGAGTCTTGTAATGGATGGTGATGGAAAGAGAATATCAACTGTATACGCTTTAGAAGTCCACTAACTAGAAAATAAGAAATGAAGAAGTTTTAACTGTGAGACAGTCACCTTTAGGTATTGCTGATGGTTCCAAATGTTCGTGGTAACATTACAGTAGAATAGGAAAAACACAACTCAAATTTTTTGTTAAAGGGGAAAAGTCTCATTGTGAAAGGCTTTTAATAAAACCCCAAACTCCAGGAAACCCGTGAGAGGAAGGAAAGATTTCTCCACTCCTTTAGTGAAAAAATGGCTTGTTGGAGAATGTACATGTTCAGAATTCTCTTTGAACTTCTCCATGACTTTCCGAATACAAACATGGCAGAGCAGGAAAAGCAGCATCTTCTACAGGTGAGTGCCAGGGCAGTGACAGTTGAGTGCCACATTACTTACAGGTGTGCCA
>JAWWMP010000081.1:59069547-59101088 GCA_035047865.1 Dendrocincla tyrannina | reverse complement strand
ATTACTGACAGTTGAGTGCCACATTACTTACAGGTGTGCCAAATTACTTACAGGTGTGCCCAATTACTGACAGTTGAGTGCCACATTACTTACAGGTGTGCCAAATTACTTACAGGTGTGCCCAATTACTGACAGTTGAGTGCCACATTACTTACAGGTGTGCCAGATTACTCACAGGTGTAGCTTGTTAGTGCTGTCCGTGGAGCCCCCCTTTCCTGAGGGGGCTGGGACCTTTGCCCCCGTTCCCCAGTGATTTGGGATGGATCCTCCAGCCCAGGAGGGCTGATGGGGATGCAGCTCAGCTGTGCAGCCCCCAGCCCAGGTGCAGCAGGTTAGCTCTGAGGCACAGCAGCACTGATGGGGATGCAGCTCAGCTGTGCAGCCCCCAGCCCAGGTGCAGCAGGTTAGCTCTGAGGCCCAGGAGGGCGGGGAGAGCACTTTTAAGCAAGGTTGGTGAGGAGGGGGCTCTCAGTTGGTGGTGGTGACCAGAGGAGACGCCTCCTGGGCTGCTGTGGGGTGTCCCGGGTCACAGCCAAAGCCACCTGCACGGTGACCTTCTCACGTTCCCAGGGCTGGGCTGTGTGCTGGCGTGTGTTCTAGCTGGCTGTTGTAAACCTGCAGTGATGGAGAATTCGTAACCCTGTCTGGATGATTGACTACCTTTCTGGTGGAAAAGTAAGTGACCTCCATCTTTTAGCAGAGTTCAAGCCTGTGTTTTCTTTAGTGGGTATGGAGAACATCTGATTCTTTTCTTCTGCATTGCAACCTTTCACATCTTTGAATGCTGTTCTGCCTTCTCCCTATAGGCGTCTCATGTTTAGGCTGAAGAGAGCTAATTCCTGAAAGCTTCCCTCATAAGTCATGTGCTCTAGAGCTCTGACCTTTCTTGTTCCACTCCTCTGGACATTACCCAGTTTATTTGCATCAATCTTCAAGTGCCTTGGTTTGTTTATGTAGTGTGTACAATTTTGATAAATGGGTGGTAGATAGAATGTTTTGTTTTCTTATTTGAACTATTGTTTATGAAACCTTCCCATTTAGATCCTAGGACAGCTGAAATATGAATCGAAGTCTATTAGAAAGTAACTCTATCATAATTGGCTTAATTTTTAAAGAAAATAAAACAGGGAATACTGAAAGACACCTATTTAGAAAAATACTTATGGGAGATAGTTTTTAGAATAAAACTATTGAACGTGGGGAAGTTGAAGTTGGTGTTGGCTTGTAACTATCCTGGTCAGAAGAGCTTGTTTCTCTGCTTCCCTTTCTTTGTGTGTCTGCACAGAATGCTGCTAATTTATAGAGTTTCACAGGTTTATTTTGAAGGATTTGATTTCACAGCTCATTTAGGGACACTGCTGTTATTCATAAAGCAGGATTCTAACTGGTTTTAGTAATGCAGACTCTGAATTGCTAAGCCAAAGATTGTCATCACACTTCTTTATTTTTCCCCCACTGTGGTTTCAAAAATACTCTGGCACCTTTTGTTTTATTTTTTTGGCCGTTTTAGTCTAAACCCATATTAGTCCCCTGGTTTGATTTACTGCAAATCTTTGTGTCTATGTGTATGAGACACTGAGAAAGAAAGAGGGCAGAGCATTACCAGGACTGGGTCTGCAAGGGGTGGCTTGTCTTTCATTTAGCACTGGGGCTTCCTTATGCTGAGGCAAAGAATGTGCTGGTGAAACTGGAGCTTTGGGCTTGGACTGCTTTGTTTTAGTGGTTTGTGCCATGATTGATTCCTGCAGGTATTTTGTGCAACCTGATCTGGTAAAGAATCCATCTTGATGCCAATCTTTGGGGCCTTAAATTATCCTCCCCCTGCCCAGTGTGTTAGGAAACCTGAATTTATTGGTGTGTGTAACTTGAGATGTTTCAACAGCTTTAGCCATGAAAGCAGCAAAATCTTGGCCATGTAGAATTTGTGAAGATAACACTTTATAAACAGTAGATCAAAATTTATTTTTGATATCAGACTTACAGTGAGAGCTAAACAGGACTACTTTACAGTAAAAGTTCTTTTAATGCTCACTTAGCTTTTCCAGATAATTTTTAGAAAGCTTTTCCCCCCAGAAATAATAAACCCTCAAAGAAAGTTGTTTTAAACACCTCCTCACCCTCTTTTACGAGGCCAGAGTTCCTATCAGTGGGAAGAGAATTGTAGCAGTCATTGCACATTCGACCCGTGAAGTTTCAGCTGTGGGTTCTCTTGTAGCAGTCGAAGGGGTCACTTTTCTTTGGATTAATCGAAATTAAGGACTTCACAAACTATTTCCTGTTAATATTTGGTGGCTGCAGCACCGCCAGTGGCCGCCGGGCGGCGCTGCGAGACCACCAAAGCCTCTCCGAACCCTCTCTTTGGGACCCTCTGAAATGAACGTTTGGGTTAAAAACGGCGGTTTATTGCATTTTACTCTCAGTTTAGCCCTTAATCGATCGCACTACAAATGCTCTCCTGGCTCAGGGCCTCCCTTTGAATTGTTTGAAGGGACTTTAAAGTTCAGCGGCAGCCCCAGCAAGGGAGGGAAATGTTGCAGCGTTTCCCACAGAATTATTAATAATGCAGAAGCATCGCATACATTAGGCTTGTGTAAATATCCTGGAAGGTTGCTCGGGAAAAATGAGACCCGCTCTCAGCTCGAATATGGTCACAAAGGAAATGAAGGAGCGATTAGTGTAAAAGTCTTGGGAGATTAGAGGGATTTGTATGCTTTTTCTTAATTGATCATCATCCGTGTGTGTGTTCATGCTAGTTACAAGGACTCTTCATTTTCAGCATCTCAAAGCTTAAAATTGTTACCTTTTTCTCTCCTAAAATTGTACTTTTGGTTTGAGAGAGTGCTCTGAAGCTGCAGAGCACAGCAGTGGCTCGTTGCTGGCAGAGATGCTCCCCAAGTGAAGCCTCTGGGTGTGGTACCCAGAGCCTGCAGTGATGCAGCGGGGCTTGCCTGTGTCCAATCAGGGTGGCTGGGGGTTTATTCCTCCTCAGCAGCACCAGCCAGAGGCTCTCACACTGAGCGAGCTGCAATGTGCTAAGCAGTCCCTTTCCCTCCCTGTAGTGGGTAAAAAAGCATTGTAGACATTTTTGGCAAGGCAGATTTTCATGGGTCTCAGGTACGTACGCCAGGAAAGTTTGCATCTCTTAAAGATGTGGATTCTTCCAGCAGAAGAAGAAAGTTGGCTTCAGCTGCAGCTTGTGCTGTGTATCATTAAAAACCCCCAACCAAACTCCAGAGGGTCTGTGAAGTGCAGAAATGGGATTTATGTTAATAGCCTGCATGTTTTCTGTGTGCATGTATGCATTGTTATTTTTTTTTTTGCATCCTTAAGTGTGTTTTACTTGTTTTTTGGGAAGGGGGAACAGATAGAGTTGCTGAATGCTCTAATTGTCTCTTACAGTAATGATTACATGCATTTATTTAATTATTAGGGTATAGCCTTCATTTCCTTCCTGAGATCTTGCTGGTTGTGTCTTTGATCCCACCTGTGCTGGTGTGTCTGTGATTATTTGCATTGTGTCCATGCAACATTTCTGGTTTGACTCACCTTCCTGGGACTGATTGAAATCACTCGATGAATTTGTGCTTGGAGTCCCAGGTGTGCTACCTAGCACTCACTAAAGGCAAAATGTAATATTTGGCATGACACTCGTTGTTTTTAAAACAAAAAAAAACCCAAAAAATGAAAAATATTAGCAGGTATTGACATGGGGGCTTCTCTTACAGGAAGATTCTAAGGAAATACTGAGCTGTTACTTTGGCTTTTCTTTAGCTGCAAATCTTTATTAAACCCCATTTTTTTTCTCTTATTTTCTGGGCAAGGCAGCTTCTAGGATGAATTAGTAACATGGAGTTGATTCAAGCTGAGGTCTTTCCTCTGTTGCAGTTAATTTGGTTCTCAGGAAAATGGCTTAATAATGAAAACAGTGGGTTTTATATGAGCTGATTTATATTTATGTTCTTCTGCTTTTGGAAGAACAGCCTGTTGAAGGGCCATTATTTTTTTTCTGGAGATCTGTGCCCAAATTCAAGAAGGTAATTTAAAGGGTCTGCATTTTTCAAACTTATTGATAATGGATGCACAAAGAAGGAAAGTTAATGCAAACTGGAGACATATATGTACACCAAAGCTTAGAAAAATATAAGAAATTGCAAAGCCCTGTGAACTAGGGTTGGATTTGTTGTTTTTGTGAGATCCAAGACTCTGAGAAATGCCTGCTTATCAGCAGCTCACCCCTGTGAAAGTTTGGTTTAGGCTTTCCTAGCTGTACTTTTTCCCTTTTCATTAATACAGTGTAGCTTCTTGAAAAAGCAATTCCCTTCCAGTTAACACGTAGTTCAGGTACCAGGAACTAACTCAGGAATACACTTTGATGTATGGCAAGTGTGGAACTAGTTAATGTCTTGCAAACCTCCAGGAGTGTGTGAGTTATGAGACAAAGTGTGTGGGATTTGATACCAGGTTGTACCCAATTCCTTCAGGCACATTTCACTATTGGAAACACATGTGCCATCCATGTTGCAAACCATATTCATAATAAACTGATTCCTAAAATGAAAGATTTAAAGCTTGATGAATGAGGTGGATTTAAGGCGTGCTTTAAATGGAGCTACTCATATATCTTTCTACATGCTAAAACATATATTTTTTAACCTCTGCATAGTCTACTGATTTTTAGCACCACTTTCTCCAGCATTACTTCTCAAATGTTTTCATGGTTACCCCATGGAAACAGTGTACTCTGTTTGAAAGTGTCAGTCTGGAATAAACAATGAAGAGACTTCTTTGGCAAAAAGCCCCCAAGCAAAAAACTGCTAAAATGGGACTTTTTGTCCTTGTTTAAAGCTACATTTTAGCTGCTACATCAAAGTGATGATAAACAAAGGGCTGCCCAGGGAATGCTGAAATATCTATCAAAATAGGTGCTAAAAACCTGGTTTTACTGTGCATCTTTAGAGATACAGTTTAAATTCCTAAATTAAGTCTAATTAGCTAAGTGAAAATACACTTTTCTGGAGCCCCCCCTGCAGGTGAGTAGTGTTGGCTTTTTCCCTCTGGGTGTACAGGTTGCTCTGCTCCCAGCTAAGGCAACACACCCAAGACAGATGCAGAGCCATTGGCACGAATACCTAGTTGTTAATGCAGTAAGACCAAGGGTTTGTTTTTAAATCTTATCTTCTCTCAAATTGCATAAATCCTTTCAATGTTTAGTCAACCTTACAGTTCTACAGGGGGTTTGTGTGTATAGGTAAGCATGTGAAGTGTGTTAATAAGTTACCATGGAAAGTCATGTGGGCAGGCTAACAATATAATTTCAAGTTCAGTTCAAGTTCTTCATTTCTTGCTAGTTGATCCTTTATTATTTGGGAGACCTCAGGATTTTGTTTTAAGTTCAGAGCTTCTACAATGTGCCTAGGTAGCCATGAATTACTTGCCTAGAAGTGATCCTTGTTCCAGTTTTGGTTTGGCAAGTGGAATTGTTATGTCTTTCTCACATGTCTTGTGGGCTGGTTTTCCTTTGGATCCCTAGATGACCACTGAAACAGAGGCAGGTACCCAGTTCTGACACACCTGGGAACAGCTGCACAGCTGTCTGTGCCTCTGACATGAGACAGCAACTGCTCACTGGGCTCCTTGCCACCCTAAATACTGTCCTTTTCTGTGGAGAAACAGGTTCAGGCCAGCTCTGTACGAATACCTATCCATTGAATAGTAGCCTGTAAGCTAAAGAAACACAACAAAAGGAGGAGGAACTACTTGGTGAATGACACTAGTCTCATAGCCTGTGATGCTGTGATGGAGTTGTGAATGTTTGCCTGAACATGTTTTCCTGAATTCTATCTATAATGCCAGAATTCACTAATGCTTTATTTTGGTGTCCTGTGAAAAAAATAAGTATTAAAGTTTTTTCCTGACATGATGAATTTTAAATATTCTTAGTCTGTCACTGTCTGCTGGTGGTTATGATGGTTTTGTTTTGCAAATGAATAGTCAAAGGTAGATGTGCTGTTTTGTAACAAAAGTTCAAAGCAACAGGAGTTAATAACTATTATATGTAGATTTTCTTGCTGTTTGGCAATGGTTGTTTCCCAATAGGAACCAAAAGTATTTAAAATAGAAGCATATTGTAGGATTCTGCTTACAAGGAAGATGCAGGTCAAAGAGATGTGTTTTCAGCTTGGCAGTCAACAAACTAACATAGTAAGTGTCTGGGCTGGGTTGGTTAAAATGAAGTACAATGGGTAGTGCCATACATGAGAAAAACAAGGTGCTGTTCAAGAAAGCAAAATGCTCCTTTATTTCTGTTTACATGTGGAAAGACTCATTTCTCTGAATGCTGAAAACTTCCCAGACATCTAATGATGAACAGCTGTTTCAGAAGAATCCTAAACTTGTGTCATATTTGAATTTATAGTTGTAAAGCAGCATCTGAGATCAAGGTGCCATCCAGTATTGTTTGGCTGGCATGTGCAATTCAAACTGCAATCACACATATGTGGAGTCTCACTACTACAGTAAATTGTGTGGGATGCAACATTCTTTATATTTGTTCTCATGTACATCAGTTTGATCTTCCTGTCCAGTGAGAGGGTGAAAAGGGTGTCTGCTCTGGGTGGTTTTCAAGAGGGAAGGGATTAGGATTTCACTTTGTGTGGCATCAGGATGAGTGCAGAGAAACACGTGGTTTCTGCACATGGAGAGAGAATACTTTTGGAAGTGTTGTCAGCTTGATGTTCCCTTGTGGAAAGTTAAGTGCCTCTATGGGAATGATAATTACAAAAAGAAGAAGATTCTGTTCTTGATATCAGTAATAGAATAGTTCTTCAATTTATCCCTAGTCTTTCAAATATGGAGAAGAAAAAGGACCTATTTGTCTCGAGTGAAAAGACCACTATCACTGTTTTCTTGGAAGATATTTAATGCAATTATCAGTTACACCTGAGGAAAAAAGCACAGTCACTGCTGAAAAGTGTGGCTTAAACGTTCCATTTCAGGGTGTTTTGAGATCATCTTCTATCCAGGTCATGTGCTGTGGTTGCCACAGAGTTCCAGGTGCTTGCACTGGTCCTGGTGGCCACATCACCAGCCCCCTGAGGAGTAGTGGTGTTCCAGTCAGTCAGTGCTCCCTGGTGTGGGTGAGAAACAGAACTCTGAAGCACCCTGTGCCCTGTTCAGTGCCAGGTTATTTCTGGGCTTCAGTTTAGTGCACATTGACTACAAACGAAAAAACCCACCCTGAAAAGTGTAATATGAAAATGTTAGGAAAAACCAACCCACGCACAAGTAGATACCCTAAAACTGGGACTAAATCAGAATCTTACCAGGCAAGCTGGACTGAGACTGCCTTGACTTTGTTCACACTGTTCTCAAACGTATCACTTAGGAAAGGCTCTCATTTTCTGAAGTGACCAGAGACAAATATCTAATAGGAATTGAGCTTAGCTTAACTTTTTTCCATTGCTTTAATACCTAAATAGGAGATTATTTTGAAGAAGTATTTTGGTATCTTACTTAGCATCTAAAATGGGTGCTGAAACCTTTGGTTGGGCTGCTTGAAAAGTCTGTTGGTAGAATGAAAAAGTAGAAATTGTTCAGAAAGGGCCATAATTAGTGGTTTATGTGAGGGGCCATTGAGTTTCCTTCAGACTGGGGTAAAGGTGGCCTAAGTCCTTAGGTTGCAGTGATGGGAGCTATTCAGAATAGATAGCCCATTGTGAAGTTTTTAATATAGATTTTAATTAGAGTGCTATTCCTACCACCTGCTGAAGTCGAGTTGGAATGTCTGCTGACCTGAAATGAATGCACGTGCTCAGTATTAATACTGCATGTCTGGATCCAGACAGCAATCTTTCATTTTGACATGCACATAGTCAAAGTAAATTAATGTTGAAAATCTGAATACTTGAAGTTCAGCCAGAGTGCATTCATAATTATCTTCAGGCGAGTTTAAATGGAAATGTGTAGTGCTTTTTTAATTCTTTATTTATAACGTGTGCAGGTAGAATTTGTGATATTAGCAGATAAGTTAATTCTGTGAGCTTGTTTTCCTCCTGTTGGTGAATGGCATTCATTAGAAGCCTTTAAAACATTTCGTTTGTAGGGCTCAGGTTCTGCATGGTTCAGTGTGCACCGTGTGGGTTTTTGGTTTTTTTTCACGTATCTTGAAAAATTGGTTTAAACTTTGTGTTTTCTAGTTGAGTAGATACATGCAATTAGTGTTAGAAACTGTTATTTTGTTTCAGGAAGGTTTAAATGGTTGTAGATTTTGTGGTCAGACAGAAACTACTCTCCTATCTCAGAAGAAACATTTTCCAATGAACAACATTGTGACCTTTCAGAGATTGGATTCTGCCCACAATAACCCCTCCCTTAATTTAGCTTTGTGTTCCTAAAGCTCCCCGAAGAAGGTAATTAGTCAAAATACTGCCATTCAATCCATCCCTGGTCTCACTGCAGCGGAACTGTTTTAACTTGTATATTTAAAGGAGAGCCCGGACAGCTGCAGCTCTGACAGCACAAACATTTTAAGGCTAATTTTGGTTGGATTGCGAGTCAAGTAGAGTTCAAGCACTCAAGAACTTCTCAGCCAGGACAAAGGACTTTAAAACATTGTGATGCCGAGGTTCACTCGTGTCTGCAGCAATGACAATTACTGGCAAGAAAGCTAATCGATGGACTGCTGCATCAATTACTGTCTTAAACAACACGACCACGGGAAATCACTCCAGTGAGTCTTGGCTTTTTGTTTGTCAGAGATTAATAAATAACCCTGGTGATTAATGCGGGTCGTGTTCAATAATTGAGACTGAGCAGTCTCTTGGTGCATCATGTGTCTTGTGGTGTTGAGACTCTGCTGAGCTTGGGTCCAAAGCAGTCAGCTCTGAGTGCTCAGATAAGCAGGCAGTGTTTTAAATAAAAATTCCGCCTCCCCAAGCACATGAACTTGCTAAAATCACTCAAACAAAATAGACCACCCCACGCCCTCCAAACCCCACCAATTTCTATAGAATTACAAACGAGTATAAATATGTTTGTGGTGGTGGGACTTGTGTGCCTGTGGGTTGTGTTTGACTGTGACAGAGGTGCCATCCCTGTGCTGGGTTTTGTTGGGAGTGTCATCTCGGTATATTCACAGGAGAAAAGTCAACACTGATAACTGAGCTCTACATGGGGAATTTTGCTGCTGGCCAATGAAGAAGCTTTCTGTTTTCTCCTTTTGATCCCATGATTGATGACTTCTAGCTGAACAAAGAGTGAGCAAACAGGCTTTTTTGTGCTTCTTAATCTTTCCTTCATTAGATAACTTTCTAGCTTGAGTGCAAGTCTTGCTGTCCCATTATAGAATTTCCTGAGTGTGGAAATTTATTTGTTAAATTCTCTGTTCCAGTCTTTTTGTTGTATCCTATTTATAGTGTTTATGGGTTCACCTGGTACTTGGCTTCCAGAAAGATTCATCAGTGGTGAATCTTGCACTTTTTCTTGTTTCACAGTTGACTGTGAATCCTTTTAAAGGTATTTGCAGGGCAAAAAGATCCCTCACTTCTTGTTTTACCTCCTTCTAGAAAGAAATAAACACTGCTTTGCCTCTTTGATTTTACAGCAGGACATGGATGTGTGTGATTGCAGAGCATTTTATTTTGAGGAACCTCCTTTTCATTGTATTATGCTTTGACATATTAATTTTTTTAGCTGTATAATTTTTAGATCTCCAGGTGCAAGGCTAGTTCCATTTCTAATCTGCTGACCCTCTTGGTTGTCAGGATTTTTTCTTAAATTCTTATGGTGTTTTTTTCTATGTCACTTGTGTGAGTAGAGGAACCCAACAAAACCCAGGCAGGGATCAGGCTGCTGGTTTGTGTATTTCCATTGTCTCCTGTTCTTGTATCTGTATCCACATCATAAGTTATTGACTGTCTTTTTCTGTGGGATTCTTGTTCTAACAAAATACAAGGTACCAGAAGCACATGCTGAAAATATGAATCAGGGAAAGAGAACACTGCAGATAGCTGGAGTAATAGTGTACTCAAGGTTTTAATTATTTTTTTCAGTAGTTGAGGTGATTTAAGTCTTTTCATATGGCATAAAGCAGCCAAAATTACTGTTTCTAAACCACCTTTTGTGCCTACTTTTCCCCTGCTGTAAAACATCAGATTTAAACATCAGATTTAAATTTTTCTTCTGTTCTCACTTTATGGAGAGAAAAGCATGTAAGGTGTGAAATGGTAGAAGGACTGTTTGATGCCTCCTATTCTTAAATTCACTGCAGCTCCTGGCTTTGGGCAGCTGTTCCCTCTAAGCTCAGATAGTGATCATCCCAGCCATGTAACTATTAATGTGTGCCTACAGAGCAGGGCAATAACAACTCGTGGTTCTCCTCAGCAAATGTTGCTGTGTCTTTTGCTATGGTCTGACAGGCATGACCTACATTTACGAAAGCCCTCAGGGTCTGTCTGCTTCATTGCTGTCTACTTGCAGATGCTCCTTCCTAGATGGTTAGTTGAGATGCTTTTGGGGACCTCTCTAGGTTTTTTTGCCATGTTTTTCTACAGTGGTTTTGCAAATTCATGCTCTCCAGTGGTAAGGGCCTGACTTGCTCAGTAGGATTTATGTGGAGCTTTAGTTTTAAGCATCTTTCTGTCTTTCCAATAGCAACAGTGAGAGCATTTTGATTGTCTGTGTTACTGAGCTCCAGGTTGCTCGGGGTTGTTAGATGCAAGTAAATGTATTTACAAATGAAATTCTGGTTTCTCTTCTGAACTCTGCTCAAGGGCCTGTTTTCAGCAGACATTGGAAGTGGTTTGGATTATAATTTCCAGGCGTTCCCAAACCAGTGGATGTGTATTTTTAATAGTAAAGGAGACTGCCTCTTGTTTTCTCCTTTACTAGTAGTAGGCTGCTTGTTGTAACTGGCATAACTTTTAAAGGTAGTAATGATGCCTAAATTCACCAATCCTGCTTGTGTTTGACTTGCTAATCCAACAGACTGTGTGGTTTGTACAATTATTAATACTCTTTGTCTGTGTTGCTGAGTAGTTAAGAGGTTAAGCAGTTCACGGGGGGCTGGGGGGAGAACAAAAGCAGTTTGCATTTTGTCAATTTTCAACTTCAGATATCAGTAAATCATTGCAGCAGCCTTCCTTATCAGTTGTTTGCACAAAAAAAAAAGGTGGAATGGGGGAGTGGAGCAAACCTGTTCGAGTTGTGTCTGAGGGGACCATCTGCTGTGGTTCCCAGTGTTGGCAGGGTGATAAGGGATAAGCTGTGTAAACAGAGGTACCACAAAAAAAGGCAGGCCCGGTTCAGGGAGGCATATGTATGATTTGGGTTTGGGTTGATAACAGCCTTAGAAAGTCAGGGATCTTGGGGGGAAAGTCTGTGAAGCGGAGGAGGGATGTATTTAATCTAAAACTCCAGATGTAGCTTATTAGCACGAGTTTGCCTTTGGACTAACTTCTGTAGCTTTCTTCTGATTTATTGCAACTTCTGCAAACAGCAAAGAGGGATGAGTTGCTGTGCTTAAACCAAATATTAGTGCAAAATACACTTTTGTGTGTACGTGTGTTTTGGAAACCTTCTCTAGGTGTTTGAGTTAGTGCTCTATCAGCAAAAAGAGATCAAGATTTGAAGAGTGACCAGCAGTGATATTGAATGCTAGAGTTTTGGGGATGAAATAGGGGGCAGGTGTTTCTCTGCCTGCTGCTCCACCTGCAGTGTGGAGTGCTGCATGTACCAAGGACCTCAGACCTGCTTGGGTGAAGACAGGCAGCTGGAATTACTACGGCCCCTCGAAGGAGCTGGTTCCAGTTTAAACCTCTGTATTGGGGTCTCTGGTGTGTCTGGTTTCATGGTGACTGAAGTGCTGGGAAATGGGGAGTGGGTTTGCTCGAAAAATGGAGTTAGGCTTTTCACCTGCCAGTTTGTGTTTTAGGGGAGACATGCCCAATTTGGAATTTGTTTTGTTAATGTTGTAAGGCTTTTGCTGCTAGGATTGCTTCAGTCAGCTGTAACAGCTGGCAGGGATGAGCTCTTTGGGAAAACAACACATAGAATAGTTCTGAGGGAAGCTGCCTACTGCTTGGCCAAGCCTGTCTCCTTTTCCATCTCCCAAACTCTCCTCTCTGGTAGCTCTGTTGAGAAGGTAATGATTTCCTTCAGTCAGTGATGATGTGTAAAAAATGAAGAGCTGCCAATTCCTTGGCCTTGCTAACTGCTGGAATGTGCCGTGGCACATCTGGGGAGCCCTGGCGTGGGAGGGTGTTGGCCAGCAGGTTTGTGGGATGGTTCCTTCTCCTTTGGGGAGCAGGAGTTGCTGTGAACTGTTGCCCTCCACGAAGGGGTTGGTGCCAGGAGTTTGGGGTGCAGAGGTTTGGAACAGGCTGGATGTGGGAGGGGAAAGGGCAGGCAGGGGCTCTCCCACCTTTGTGGGAAGAAGAGAATTGTCAAATGGAAGAGAAGGTTGAGCGTGGCTGACCTGTGGGTCGGGCTACTCTCTGGTGGCCACAGAAGACATGAACGCTTCCACTGCTTATTATGGAGCCAGTAAAGGGCAGTGTTGCCAGGGTATAATAATAATTACGTGTAAATCCTCTCTGTGGCTCTCAGTGATGGGAGGAGAGGCAGTGAGCATGGATTGAAACACAAGAAATCCCATTTAAACACAAGAAAAGACTTTTAGGGTCTTCTTTTGAATATAGGGGTGTTGATCTAATGCCGTATCATGTCTGGAGGTGTGGAGTCTCCATCACTGAAGACTTAAAATCCAACTGGCCACAGCCCTGAGCAACTTTGCTCTGGTTGCCCCTGGTTTTCTTGTACTTGTGGGAAGTGGGGAAAGGCAGAAGAGAATTTTACATCAGGTTCTTTTGTCTCATGGAAAGTGTTTTCTGACTCATTTTTAGGTAGTTCTTAAAAAGGTGAATTCTCTACTAACCTAATGCTACTATCTTTATTAATTTTTTTTTTAATGAAACTAGCCAAGGCCCAGTAATAGCAAAGAGAAATGTAATTGTTACCATTTCCTTTGATCAAAGGATGATCAAAACTTTAGAAATGACATACTGGTTGGAAGAATGGCTTTATTTCCCCCCCCCCCTTCTATTCAGGCTTGGTTATTGATTGTGTGTGAAATACTGGTGAGGGATGAGAAAGAACTCAAAATGAGCATCAAGTGCTTCTTGAAAATAAACTTTCAAGGCTGAATGCAGCACTTTGTCTTTATTAACCCAATTGATATTTCTTTTATAATGTTTTCAGTTTGTGAAGGTTTTCTGCTTTTCCTGATGAGCTGTTACCTTCTGGTTGTGGAGACCTTCACCTTTTATTTTAGGGTTTAGTTATACTTCTGTTGATTCTCATCTTGGTGGAATATTATCCTTTGCCAAAGGAGTTTCATGAGAGGTTCTCCACACAGAACTTTGACTGAAGTTGATGGGACACTTGCTAGGTGGTAGAAGTTGCTGGTTTATCTTGGCTATTGCAAGAAGATGATGAGGAGCTTGTCTTCTGCTGTAGAGGACGTGTGGGAAATGGCCCAGTGCTGGGTTACCTCTGTAGGAGGAGCAAGGTCACATCAGGGGCAGAAAACGGGACCCAGAGAATTTAAGTGGTACCTGTTCTTCATGTGAACAAGATGAATTAGGTGGATGTATTTCTACATGTTGCTTAAAATGCTGATTTAGCCTACTTTTTCCTTGTCAGCAAACATCTGGTATGCTACAACTAACCTACTCTCCTTAGGATATAAAAAACCCTAAGTGCTTTAAATTGTTGAGACTCTGCTTAACTGCGTGTACATAATTATGAATAAATTGGTGATTTAATTAATGACACTTTAATATTCTTGTACAGCTAGATTGAGTGATAGAAAGCAGTTGCAAGCTGAGTTACCTATGGAGTTATTTTACACATTGTGCCTGTGTCACCTACAGCATGGGGTTACTCATACTTTCCTTTGCTAAAACTTCATCTTAGCCTACTGCCAAGTCCATGCGTTATGAAACAATGGATTCTGTTTCATATGAGAGCAATATTTCAAATCTGTCTCTATCTCTGGTCTGCTGCATTGAAAAAAATTACCAGAGGAGAATGTTGTGGATCAGATGCAGATATTTTAATTTTTTTTAAATCTGATTTGCTATTTGTTATTTATAGTGGTTTTGAAAGTGTGTCCACCTGCAGTAGCATGTTAGATGCTTGGTTGTTCTTAAAGCTATCTATCCTGATTGTGTTGTGTTCTTTTCATGTTTTGAAGCAAACCATTGGAAGCCATGTATTAAACCAATCCTGCACTCAAGCTTCTGTCTGCTTTACCTCCCTTGAAGCAATAAAGTTAACCTTTCCAGGCATTATTTAATGTACTGGGGACCTTTCAGTAGGTTCAACACTGAATTCAGCTTTCTGTTTACTCTTTTGTGGTTTCTGCAGTTGTTCTGAGATTTGTTGCTTCAACTAATAAAACTAATTAGAATTTGAGGAGTGTGGTTTTTGCTTTTACAACTGAGGAATTTAGTTTGCATTGAAAGTCATTTCCAAATGAGCAGGGTCTGTCAGCCTGCTGTATACCTGGAATATTCTGGCACTGTGAGCTGTCTTAAAGATGAATTGTGTGTGAGAAAGGACCACATGTCCTTCCCTGGCCTGTCTGGTAGAGAGGTGTATTAATTAACACAGGTGAATGCAGACTGATGAAGAAATAATCCTTTTTTCATATTCTTTTCTCTCTCCATCATCTTTTATTTGTGCTGACTTTAAAAATTGGTGTATCAAAGTGCAATTCATTGGCCTGTTTAATGATGCTAAAGAAGCTTTTAGAGATAGAAAACTTTTAAAAAAATACCTTGGGTTCTAGATAGAACCCAAATATGTTTGGGTTCTAGAATGCAGGTCTCTGTGTCTGTGTTCTCTGATCAACAGGCCACGGGAGGTCCCATGAAAGCAGTTTTGCTATTTGTTTTAAGGTGCAAAACAGCTTTTCCCATTTGCTTGTATTTAACTTAGAAATTATGGAAGAGCTTTGGAACACATTGTAGGGAATCTGCAAAACCAGTTTTAGAGGGAGGTGTTTGGATATTTTTTTGTGTGTTGTAATTAAATAGCAGTATAATAACACGATTAGTCCTTTATCCACAGTGGGCAGTTTCCTAAACCAAAATTTAGCAGTGTTTGACTAGACACTTTATTTGATGTGTAAAAGGAGAAAACGTGCCTTGCTTCTGCAGGGTCAGGAAGGTGAGTTCCCAGCTGAAAGCAGAGCTGTTCTGGTGGCAAGTTGGTGAATAAACTGTTTGTGGAGGGGGTGTGGGGCAAAGAGAGCTATGTGCATGTGGAGGAGAGGCAGGTGTGTCTCAGGTGGGGCAGGGGATGGCTGGGGAGCTGGGGGAGCAGGGGCTGTGCCTGGTTTGGGGGGCTCAGAGTGCCCCAGCCCTGCCAGCCCCACCAGCTGCAGTGCCAGAGTGCAGGAGCCTCCCCTCACCTCCCCTCACCTGGGAGCTGGGTGATGCCAGAAGCCAAGGCTCTGAGACTGCTGTTTCACAGTGGACCAGCTCTTCAAAAGTGCAGCATAACTCATGGTTCACATTTTGAATGATACAGGATTTTAACAGCAATGACAGCATTGTGGTCTGGTTCCTTCCTTTCATGCCATATGTCACACTGGTAATTTAATTCTGAAAAGTGCTTGCATAATGGTTTAAAAGTGCTTTAAGTGCTTGACAGTACATCATCAGAGGGGGAGAAGTCTGTGTGAATTCCCTTCTAGCCCGTTTGACTAGATTATTCAGCACCTTCTTTTAAAGGCAGATGACACGCAAGTGTCTGCTGAAAGTCAAGTGTGTAACTTGAAGTGAGAAGGTAGTGCAGGAGTATTAATGAGGGCACCAGAGAAAGGTTGTGGGGCTTGGCTTGTGCCTCCTGCCTCCTCCCCTGGCCACGGGAGCTTTGTGGAGTCGCAGCTCCATGGGTAATATCCATCAGACACTCCAGTCCCAAACCTACAGCCCCTGCAGACACTCAGCTGAGTTTCTAAGGCTAACACACCAAGAGCTGAATGACTTTGGGACATTGGCTTGAGCTCTCCCAGGCTCACCAGCCATGCTGGCCAATTAGGACTGTGATTAAGTGTGGTCTTCTTTTCTCTTTTTGTGTAGTATGAGCTCAGATTTAAAACAAATAAACAAAACCCCAACCAAAACCCACCCAAACCCACTGTGGTTGGAATCTGTGCTGGTAGGTTGGGTTTTGAGATCTTCCCAGGACTAGTAGTTTTGGAGAGAGCTGAGCACTGGTTGTGAGGGAAACCTTCAGTTTTAGAGCTTTTCCTTGGGTATTTATATATAATATATGATGTGTCTTCTGAAATTGCCCATTTTTTGTCGATTATGCACCAAACCTTAGATTATGATACAGGATTTGCAGCTTTCCATTTAATGCCTTAGGCAGCTTGGTGGGGAGTCTGTCTTTAGCAATGCCATGCAGAAAACTAAATGTGTTTTTTATAAGTGTAAAATAAATTAACTTCCTTATTTGAAAAATGATTCCTTAAATGACAGAGCAGCATGGGGGCAGCTTGCTATTTTAGAGAGTTTACTTTTCTCACGTGTTGCCTGAAATTTGTTTTTTTGAATAGCTAAATAATGAATGGCTCTAAAATCAGGTGATGATGATTAGTATGAAAATGTCATTCCTGTAGTTTACAGTTCTGAAAGGATTTGCTATTTGAGGTTTTGAACACGTTTTCTAAGGTTTAATCAAGTAGATCTTAATAGACTATTCAAAATCTGCTGTGCTAATGGGCTGACATTCAGGAAAAGCCCATTTCAAGTTGTCCTGTTGTGTCAAGCTACCTATGTCATTAATTACTGGAGAAATTCTGCCATTCCTCAGAATTTTGAAACAAGTCTCATTTTTTTGAGATGTGCACATCTTTGCGTTTTTCCTTGGCTAGGTCAGTTTTGGTTTTGATGTGAAGTAAAAGGACAGAGGCTTTCATTGCTAAGTAACTAATACTGTCAGAAATTTTCAGTGTTAACTATAAGGTGCTGTCTATCCATGGTTTGGCACAGAGCAGTTTTATATCTCTGTATTAAAACATTTGAGTTCTAAATAATGCATTTTGTGTACCATTAAAAACCACCACTGTTTATTTTATTATAAACAGATGCTCTTTATTTGCTGTTATTCACCAATGTCATTATTATTAAACAGAACTGTCATTTATCTGCGGGATTTCTCCTTTAAGGTATCCTAAGCACAACTGAGTTTTAATTGATTTGTTTTCTTTTGGATTGATAAGCCCTGAGGTAACAGGGTGTAAACTGTGTCTTCCCTTCCTAGTGAAGGCATCCAAATAAAAGCAGTGCTAACAGGAGAGTGGCTGGCCCCCCTGGCTGCCATCTGTGGTAGCCAGCTGCCGGACTGCACTGCTTTGGGAGGAGAAAAGACACTGTTCTCTGGCAAAGTATGGCCTGCCTTGGTGTTCTGCTGTGGGGCAGGTGTGGTTTGATCCTCACAGGGTGCACAGGAAATCAGGAGGGTGGTGTTTGGGGTGGGCACACTGTAGGTGGCATTTCCCATGTGTGTGCCCTGGGTTGGAGTGGCCAGGGCCAGGCGAGCAGCTGTTCCACATCTGTCTGTAGGACTCCAACACCTGGATTCTCCCTTCAGGACTGGCCCCAGGAGGTGGGACTGCCAAGGAAGGGCACTGGAATAGTCACCAAGGGTGGCTTGGGTGTCACTGCTTTCCAGGGTGCAAAGTGAAAAGGACAGGACAGAGAGGAGCAAAACTAATCACATGTGGTCCATTGGCTTTCTGTGAAGAGTGAGATCTCCTGCAGAGAGCCAGGAAAGAATAGTTGGAGGCAGTTATATTTATTAAATTTATTCTCGATAAATTCTCAAGAGATTACGGTTCTAGTTTTGAGGGGCTTTTTGAAAAGAACTGTTATTGCTGATGGATGGTTTCCTTAATCCATGAGGACAGAAGTTGCATGGGCAGCGTGTTTGGGCTTGCTGCAAAGACAGTTCTGGGGAGGCATTGAGGGAGGAGAAAGCTGAGCAGGGGTGTTCACACTGACCAAGAGCCTGCAAATGCTGTTCTTGTGTCTAATGTGTCTGTTTGGAAAGAGGGTGAAAGAAAAAGAGCAAAGCCATCTTAAAAGTTGTTTTGTTTTTATTTATTTTCCCCTACTAGTATCACAATGACCAGGATTGCTAAAGCCAACAAGCGAGTTTTCCCTTCTCTTTAAAATGATAATAATAACAAAAAACCCCAGGTTTATCAGAATGGTGATTTGTGTGCAGCCATTTTCATTTCCAGTTTGACTGTTCTTCTGTGTTAGTGCACGTGGCTTGCTCTTGGTGAGGAATGACCAAGTCTTTTGTGTTGCTTTTGTGGTCCTCTGAATGCTTTTGGCTTTGATTTAAAGCGGTGGTATGAGCAGTGTTACTGGACAGACACAGCCAGTTAACGGTGCTGCGAAAATGAGGTTTGATGGTTTGATGTAGGGAATGATCAGTGAGAAAATGCTCAGAAAGGAGGGTTTCAGCTCACACTGTGGCAGGAACACTGGGAGGAATAGACTTGTTATCCTGTTCTGCCTCTGCTGTTGTGACAGGTGACTGAGCTAAGCCCAGAGGGAGATAAAGTTTCAAACCCAGTGCTTTTGTATGTGCTGTGAGCTCAGCCCCTGGAATGCCCTCCTGGAAGCATCTTCAGGCCCAAGGGCTGGGGAATGGGTTCAGTGTTGATAAATAACCAAGGATTTTCTTACCTTGTAAATCAGGTGAGGTGCCATTACCTGTGGTTTTAGAAACAGCTTCTTTGGTAACTCACTTGCTCTTGTGTTTCTGACACCTTCTAAAAGAGCCTGTGTGCCCTTCTGCCAAACCAAGGCACTGGCCAGCATGTCAGCAGTCATTACCATTGTTTTCCATGTCCAAGGAGTGTGTGGAAGAAGTTGTAAGGAGTATTTGTTATGCAGAAAATATTGTATTGTTTGCAGTTTTCAGCATTGAGATTAAAAAAAACCACTGATTTTGTGAAATCACTGGGTTTTAACAAAGAGCAATAATATTAAGTGTGAAAATAGTTAAGAAAACTTAGTTTCTTAACTATTTTAAGCACTTCTTGCACAGTTTCAGAATGATTTATGTAACTTTCATACATGTAGCCAGCACATGCCTGTCAAGAAGTTAAAGCTCTTTGTGATGTGTAATATTTACAAACCTCTGTTTCATACTGTACTTCTGTCTTCATTCATTAAATGGATGTTGAACTTAACTTTTTGGCTTCTGTATCCCTAAAACATGTGAGTGTGTGTGAAATAGAGATTTATATTGCCTCTGCCTGATCCCAGAGCCTGCTAGAGAGATTGGCACATCTCTCTCATTGAATACAGATTTACAGAAATGGCAAGTGAAAAATTAACTGTTTATTACTCGGTAAACAAAAATAATTAGCTATTAATCTTCATGTGAAAATGGGGACTTTAAGAACCTGCAAAAGTCTGTGTTGAAGTTGCACTACTAATTATATAAAGTATATTTTGTGGTTAGCAAAGAAGGGTTTTGGTATAGAGGTTATAACTTATTTAGGGTCTGAAGTTCAGTGCAGTCTATTATTTGATTACATGAGTTAGAATTCGAAGTTGTTCTTCGCACCTCCAGTAAAAGAGAAAGCAGTAGCTTTGCATAACTCTGCTTAACCCTGAAGCCTTGCTGTCTTTCCTTTTCAAACCAAGCTGATACTCAAAGCTGCTTCAAAGCAGCAGAGTTATCCTAAAGATAACATTAAATCTTAGCAAGTGTTGAAGTGGTGACATGTTTTATGGCTAGTGTTGTTGGAAGACTGTAATGTTGAAGATTTTGCTGCTATTTGTGTGGTGGCATCAACTTCAGCACGTTCCTTTATGGTAGTTTGTGAGAAGCTGCTGTTCACAATTAAAGTGGTTTGGGGAAAAACTGGTTTCATTTGGAGCATTCTTTGTTCTGCCTGAAATGTCCCCTTACAACCAATGGTACGGCTTGGGTAGAAGAGAGATGCAGGCTTTGGGCAAGGGAGGGAAACTTTGCTGCAGTGAAGTGTTAATTGAAGGGTTTAATGTGTTTTGGGCCATTTTTCTGGTTCATCAAGCTGCTGGTCCCAAAGGAATAGAATGTTAAGATTGGAATGGGAGATAGTGAGGTTCATAGTTCCAGTTAGGAATGATGTAGAAAAAGTGTATTTTTCTACAAAATGACATGGAAACCTGAAATGTTTCCACTGACATTTGATGGGAATTTTTTAAACATTTTTTATAATATAAAAGTGGAAAAAAGTTCTATTTGAAAACCATTAAAAGTGTAGTTTGCAACCCTGTTAAGGTATTTTTCACTTTTTTTGTGAAGTGATATTTAATGAACTTTTAAGAGTTTCACTTGGTGCATTTTTTCAAATGAAACATATTCTGTTGAACTTCACAACTGATGCATGTGAAATACTTTAACACTGAATTTGAAAATGAAACAATTTGAAACTTAAGGAGGTTTGAGGGGTTTTTTTTTTAAATGAAGGGAAATTAGAGTCCCACGAGCTGAACAATTTGAATTTGAGCATCCTGTGCTGCCTGCTCTTCCACCAAGTTGGTTCTTGTGCTCAAGGTGTATCAGCTCCTTGGAATAGCCCTGAAGGTGAGATGGCACCTCCAGTAAATCACTATCATGGCAGAGGGTGGGTAGTAAGTTTGAGAAGTTTGAAGTGCAGGTTCGAGATTGCCTTTTGACGTTAAGCTACAACAGACGTTGGATTTATTCCAAATTCTTAGTAAGAGATGGGGGGTTTAGTTTCCACTTGGCAAGTTACCAGGCTAAAGAAAAAGGCTTCTATTCATGCTGTTATAATGGAAACTATTCTCTTTACCTTAGTCTTCCACAAATACAGCTCATTTAGTGGATAAAAATATCTCCTCATATTCATGGATTTCAGTCTCTTGGTTATTCATAGCCAGGCTGATTTGTTGCTGTTTCGGGGGTCTTGGGCAATGCAGGCAGACCTGTACAACAGTGAGAGCCTCCTCTGAGGCTTGCCTGATACCTTCTGGTGGAGTGAAGGGAGCTGAAGAGAAATCTGGTAGTGGACTTAGTCATTTGTCCTTGAGGCAGTGGTACTGCCTTACTCTTGCAGCATCACCCGCTGTGCGTGGCTGGCAGGGACAGTGGCAGTGACGGGGCTGGGATGGCACTCCTGTGCCCGTGTCCTGGGCTCAGTCTGTGCAGTGGGGCAGGGTCCTGCACTGCCAAGAGCCCGGCACACTGTGCTTTTTGGCATGTTCGGTGCCCCAAATGATTTTATTTCTGTACACCTCCTTTTCAGAGCAAAGCCCTAAACTGGGCTGGCTTGGGGCACCACAGTTCTGTGGCCTCAGTGGGGGATGCAGCAGCACTGCTGGGGATGTGGGTCTGTTGTTATGCTGTGAACAGCAGGCAGAGATGGAGATGTTCTTGGAGATGGTTTTGCTTTTTACATCTCCTGCCTTCTCCCCAGTCAGAAAAGTATTCAGATGCAGGTGATGTGTAGGTGGCTCTGAGGGTATATTGAAAATTATGTTTAATTTTGATGGCACTTTGCTATTGGCATGACCAGTCTCTGACTGTTCTGAGGGTCAGTAGTGTATAGATCTCTATGCCCGTTTGGTATCAAAAATAAAGAATGAAAGTAAGTCCAAAACTTTGTTCGTAAATGACTAAAGTTATTTGATCTTGAGTGAGGGTTGGGACTCAAAGTTGTCTAAGCTTTGTAATCCTTAGCAGCAGAAGTAGAAGAAAGAAAAGCCAACAAAAAAAAAATCAGCAAAACGTTCCTATTTTGAAAGAGCATGCATTAGCAGGAGGGAGGTCACTGAAGATGAGCCAGTTCTGAATTAGTGTTCTTACAATAGCAGTGAAGCAAAATTCAGTGAAGAGTGGCACAGAAGGCAGAAGAGTTTTGAGGCATCAGGTACAGGACAGTTAAATACCAGATTTTATTTCAAACTGTACAGCCCATTGCCCTTCTGCAGGAGCCAGCCTTGGCCTCAGCACTGCCACTTTGGTTGATATTGGCTTTCAGGGCCTTTACACCCCTGACTAAAGGTGAGCATGAACTGGTGGTGAAGGTTGGCAAACCCAGGTGACTAATGGCAGTCCTGTAATGGACAAAGATGAGTGTGAAGTGAATTGGAAACGTGGAAGAAACACTTAATACAAAATGCATGACTTCAGTATTAATCTGCAAAGGCTGGTCTAAATGATCCATATCCAAACCATTTTGATGTTGAGGTTTTCATCACTTTCCAGATCTTAAGATGCACTCAGTCTGTTTGGTTTGCTCTGTCAGGTGTTAAACATGTAGATGCATTGTCTTTCTGTCTAACAACTCTGGTGGCAATGGCATTGTTCCTCTGCATAGCAGATGGAATCTGGGCACAGCAAGTCTAAGGGAAAATCAGTAAAATCCAAGTATATCATTTTAATTCAAAATTGTCTTGCTCCTACTGAAAGGTAGAGGTTGTCCCATCATTTCCTTAGTCAGAGGGTGGTTATTTCTCCTTTGTTGAGAATGTTCTCTGTTGAGTTTCATTAAACACTTGTGCTTTAGTATATCCCTTCTTTTTCAGTGTTTGCTGAAAAAGTCTCAGTTACAAATTTGTGATTTCTTAGAACAGAAACTTTTTTTATTTGTTAACATATGGGGGCTCTGATGTTAAATGCCTAATAAAAAACTATAAATAGAGTTAATTTATCTTAAAAAATCATGGCATGTGAGGAAATTATTCATCCTGATGTCTCAGTAAATCTGCAGTG
Source organism: Dendrocincla tyrannina (assembly GCA_035047865.1). Lineage (NCBI taxonomy): Eukaryota > Metazoa > Chordata > Aves > Passeriformes > Dendrocolaptidae > Dendrocincla > Dendrocincla tyrannina. Next base: position 59,078,273 of record JAWWMP010000081.1, on the reverse strand, counting down.
CTGCCTGAAGCCTGCTAATAATCTGAGGCTTGCATGGCATTTTAGGGATATATATTTTACTTTTCCTGGACTGTTTTGTGCTGATGTATTTCTTGCCTCACTGTGTACCTCCCTTGCATTGTTCACATGACTTTAGGGGGTGGTGTTCCATGTGCTTCATTTGGGCAGAAGTTTCATTGGAAATGTTTCTAGCAGAGCTCTCCTGCTCCAGCACTGGTTGGTTCTCATGGGGGAACATCCTTTCGGAGTGACTCAGTTTGACCCAACCCCTGCAAACTTATGTCCACATGCAAACAGCCTGTGTGTTCTATAAATATGACCTCCTTTATTGCTGTTTGATGTTTCTCAAAGCGGTTTGTTTTAGAATTTGCCTAATGGCTTGACTCAGTGTTTGGTATTGTCAGGAGTGCGGATGTTACAGATATAGAAAATATCACAATGTGCACAAAAACACAGAAAGGCACTGTGGCAGGCAGTGTTCCCAGGTCCAAATCTTTCCTAGGTATTTGCATGCATTTTGAATATTGAATATTCCCAGGTTAAAAGCTTTCACAGGCATTTGCATGGATTTTGCATAGTGAGCCATTCATGGGCTTATTAGCCCCACACCATCCTCCAGTTAAGAAATTTGCATATGATTTGCTTTCTGTTGAGTGAAATAAGCTTTACACACAATTCAGGGCATTAACTCTTTTTATGCATGACCTACTACCGGGTGGAAGGCACTTGAAACAAACCCTGGTGCTATTTAGCGTTTTGGAACAAACACGAGATTTAAAAGGGCAACACGAGTGTGAGGTGCTCCCATCAACAGTACCTTTCAGCAGCAAATGTGTGTGCTGGGTGGTGTTTCCACATTTAATGCCATTTGTGCCCTACCAAGAACTCAAATTTGAAGCTTATTCTTCACAGCAGAAAGAGATATAGGGGATAGATTGTTTACATGGTTTTTTTTGTATTATTCTCTATTTTTTCACCCCCTTTGGTTCTTCCATTCATTTGTTGCAGAAGCACTGATTCGTTGCCACTTTGCTGATTGATAGCATGAGCTGTTGATTTGTTGTGTTCCTGACAGTAAATTGCCATTTGTGTGCAGAATATTTTCTAGTACATGAATTTTGGCTTCCTTCTGAGGCGTAATCAATATTCATTGTTCCTTCGGATCTGCAGTCTTGAGTTGATATTACTCAAATCCTTGAGAAGTTAGTAAAATCCTACACTTCTCCAAAGACTAGAGGAAAATAATTGTACTTGAAGCCTGGCTGTCAAGTCCCTGACAGATTTGACTGTGGTGCTCTGCAGGATGTGTGTAAAAATCCCACGTGTCAGAATAATCCAGCCATGTGTGTGCAACGAGTTCTTTTTGGACTTGAATTGATTTCAGTGAATTCGAAGGTGTGGTAGCTTTATGACTTTGGTAATTCCTAGTAACTAATTTACCTATTTAGCATATTCGTGTCTGACAACCAACTCACCTTTCTAACATTGCCATAGGTTCCAGTGCCCTTGCTGGCATTTTCATGGCATTGGGAAGTGTTTTCCTCTGCTTTGGCTGCTTGTCTTTTATCGTGATGCAAGTGGATCAGTGCAAGGGTGCTGTGCAAAGATAAAGCTGGGAGCAGTGATTCCAACACGCCTCACTTCATTTCTATGAAATGAAGTTGGAACCCTGCCCGTTTTATGCCGTATCAAATGTCTCTTCAGCATTGCCTGCTAGGTTTTTTTTCACTTGTAGAATGCAAAAATTAAAAAAAACCAACCCTGATCTAAGGTAGAAGTATCTCCTGGTCTGGGAAATCCAGAACATCTGATTTGTGTTTTGAATACAGATAGCAGCAGGGCAGTGCTAAGGAAAGGAACCTGCAGATGCTTCTCCACCCTGGAAGCTTGGAGACAATCCCAGTCGTGTCCCTTATGGGTGGCATTTCAGGTACATTTTGGTCACTAATTCCCAGTGCAGAGTTTGTGCCTGGTGCGTTGTGTTTAAGCCAGGTGAGACACGGGGCTCATGTCCCAGTGGAAGGGCTGGGATGAGACAGCAAAGCTGCTCAAGCTTGGGTGCCCTCAGTGTGTTCAGTGTGCCAGTTAGCTCTGTGTGTGTGCCGTGAGGCCAGGGTGAAGAACTGGTGTTTTTCTGGGTGATTTACTGCTCTCAGTGATGGCTTCAGGTTTCTGTAGCTTAGAACAATCAGCTGTGTTTGTAAGCCGGAGCTTTGCCTGCACTTTGCTTGCTTTATCTTTCAAAGCATACTTGGAGTTCATAGCATTGAGTTCAAAGAAAGTAACTTCTCTTTTTTTTCCCATGCTCCTGCTGATCTTGAAATATTGTTAATTTATTTTCCCTAGTTAAGTGATTAACGGGAAAAAATAACTTGTTCATAGCATTGGTTGATGTGAACACTGTATGAACATCAGAAATTCAAAGTGGATCTGATTATGCAGGAGAAAGTGTATTATGTAGTCTATCGGTGTACCTTGAAGGGAAAATGTGTTTGGAAACTTATTACAAAACAGATAAATATGCATTTTTTATCTCAGAAATGTTTTTTAACTTTTGTATCTGAAAGCCATTGTTGGTGATTTCAGAAACAGGTTTTGTACCTGTAGTAAAATGCATTGGGAATTAAGCACTGAGATTTAAGAATGACTCTTGTTGGGTTGCAGTGTTTGTGGGCTCACAAAGACAGGATGTGTAAGGAATGGTATTTGAAAGGGGTGCTTAAAAATATTCCATTGTCTTGGTTGTGCTAAAAATCACAGCAAATGAGAAAGCTGACCAAAAAACCGTCAAAGCCTTTTTTTGTTCTGGCTCTGGACATGGTCCTAGGCAAGTGGTCCTTCTGAATCAAAGCCCTTGGACCAGGTGACCTCCAGAGATCCCTCCCAACCCCAACTTTCTGATTTTTTAGCCACGGGGTAGCTCTTGTGCTTCTTCCTGGTACAGAATTCAGATTGGGGGTTGTGTTTATGCTGTATCAAGACAACAACCTTAGCCCAGCCCAAGTATTGTGTGTATTTGTGTATTTTTACCCCCCAAACTCTTAGTCAGCAGGGAGGCTCTTTAACTACCATGTGTTCTAATGTAGTTTTTAGTGTGCTCAGCCTATCCTGGTTTCTTTAAGAGCCCAAAGCAGGAATGCACCATGCATACCTGACTGGGAAGGGAAAGAAAGAAAGAAGTTTGAATATTTATCGAGTGAAAAGCAACTTGAATTTTAGTATCGAGTCTAATTTTGATCTGAATCAATGAGTTTACCTTTTAGCAGTTTGCTGTGGAGTTGATGTGCACTTATGTGACACGAGCTCAGTGTATGTGACTTAGAAATCTTTTTATTTAAACCCAAGGATGTATTTCTTATATCCCTCAGGTTTGTTGGGGGCAGAAAGGGGTTGTTTTGGCATTCAAGAACCAATTGATGTTGTCAGAAGCAATATCCAGTTGAATTGTAACGTGTTCTACAGCAAGTGTGTACTTGACTTATGTGCCATAATATTCTGTGATGTGTTACACACTGATGCAATGCCAGATATTTGGAGGGCAGGAGACAGGTTATCTGGAGCAAATACTGACTCGCTCTGGACATTTGTGAACGGGTTCATTAATTATCCAAACTCCCCACTCACAGCTCAGCAACTTTCTAGCATCTTAAATATTAGTGTCATGTCACAGAAAAGCCATGAGAATGCAAGGTTTTAATTTTGTCCAGGTTTTAGTGTGGATACGTTGAAAGAAGTGTACCCTTCTCTGTTTTCCTGTGTGCTTCCTAAACATGGGCTGAACCTCAGTCTGCTGCCTTCCAAATCCCGGGGGCCCTGTGGAAATCCAGGAGGTGTTGGTGCCACCTCTGAGGTGTTTGTGCCACAGTTAGTGCCCGTATTAATTGAAGTCTTCAGCCTGAGCATGGTGGTGACTGAGCAGCACCTTTGTCGAGCATGCCTTGGCTTTTTGAACATTGGAGCCTTGCAAGGGTTTCTTGGAGTTACAGCCAGCCTGAAAGAATAAACATCAAACATCTTAAACATCCTCAGGCAGAACTTCAACAAACGCTGAAACAAATCAGAAAGTGAAAGAAAAGGGAGTCACCTGTTTATGTGATGACACCTAGTAAAGCCTTTAATATTTTGGTTTTTAAGGAAAACAGTTAACTAGATATTATAAAAAAAACCCCAGTAAATAGAGAGGAAGGCATTCAAGGTTTTGAACAGCGTCTAATAGTTTATTTGCCATAAGTGCTGAATATTGCTTTTGAAAGTAAATGTAATACTGGATATCGAGTTCCTCAGTAAAAATTGAGAATGTTATAAAAATCTTGACTCTGTTGGAAACTGCAACCATTTGGTTTTGGTTTTTTACAGTGTTCAAAAAAACTGATTTCTTCAATCCATCTGCTGTAGAATGATCTTGTTTCTACTTAACATGGGCTAACTTGTAAATAATTAATGTCCTTTTGTGTGGGATGTTTTTGAGGAAATTATGCCTGTCATCTTGAGTGTTTGCATTGGTCCAAGGATGTAATTTTGCTTGGTGTGTGTGAGCAATCACATTTGTTGGGGAGTTTGGACCGTGTGTGCAGTTCAAACCAATACAGCAATTGTAGTAATTATTTTGATGATCCCATAAAAATTGAGAATTTAAGGCTGGAGCTTGGGCTGGGAATGACAAAGAGACATGGCTCAGCATCAGGAATACAAATAAAATCCAGGTCATTTTAACCCCAAACTTAGCAACCCTTCTTGCTCCCTGAAAGGAGGGTGTAGCCAGGTGGGGATGGGTCTGTTCCCCCAGGTAACAAGTGACAGGAGGAGAGGGGACAGGCTCAGGCTGCACTAGGGGAGGGTCAGGTTGGACATCAGGGAGAGTTTCCCATAGAAAGGGTTGCCAAGCACTGCAATGAGCTGCCCAGGAAAGAGGTTGAGTTTCCATCCCTGGAGGTATTTACAAGTCCCTCAGGCAATGCCTTCTCCTTTAGCAAAGGGTGGTTATGGCCATAAGTATTTTTACTTCAGTCTGTTAAAAGTATGAGAATAAAGTTTGGGGTTTTTTTAATCTTTACCACTAGAGTTCACCAAAAGCTCTCTGAAAAATCATGTCACTATCAAGCAGTTGAGGGGTAATGTGCCAGAGTGGGGTGGGTTATTTGACTTGGAGGATCTTTATATGCTGTTTTGTAAAAGTCACCTTTGAAAGCAAAGAAGAGGTAAATTAGAGAACACATGCTAAAGGAGAACAGCTGTAAAGATGGTGAAGTCATAAAATATAAATATGCAAAGACAGATAGTGACCATGGGAGATACCAGATTAAGCTTAGGCATTGACATGGAAAAAAGAGGAGTTTGCATAAAGATCCCTGTCACAATAGAAAATGGAAATTAAATTGTGGGTAACTACAGGCCTTGAGGTCTTATGGGAAGGAAGTGAAGTGTCTCCAGCCCTTTGAAAGGAGAAAGGTGAAAATGGCTCCTGAAGTGCCTTGGCTACTTTGAGCTGTGCAGTGAAATGTGGGGTTTTTTGTTGTTACCCTTTACTCTGAGGCCATAAATCCACAATTCTCTGTGCAAAACTGGCATGTTTTAACTTCTGGCACTTGTAAGTGCTGCAGAAGGTTTCAAAGCAGGCTTGTCCTATTACTTAGAGCCTTATTAGTACTGGAAGAATGTTTTCTGGGTGTTTTTCTCTACAAATGACAGGACCCTAACAAGACTGTCTCTAGCAAGGATAACAAACCTGCAGGCAAGAGTGAGAAGAGACAGGGTATGGAAATGACATGTGAGACCGTACTGGGTGTCTGTATTGGGACAGAAATGCTGAGGCTCCCTGAGGGGCAGCTGCAAGGGCTGCTGTGCCTGCTCAGGGTGCTGGGGAAGGGGCAGGAGGGGCTGGGATGATACCCCTGGGCACACCTGCTGATGCTCCTCTTTGTTGTTCTCTCCCAGTGCATCTTTATTTTTCTCCCATGGATAGCCTTCCTAACTAGTCTGGATAAATGGGCAGGGAAGTAGATCTGCTAAAGTTGTCCTAAATGTTTCTGGGGGAAGCCCAATTCGGAGGTGTTGGGGGGATTTGGGGGCAAAGCTGCTTGCTGTGCTGCATTTATTGGTGGTGTGTGTAAAGAGTGAGCTTTAATTTCTGCTCTGCTCAGTCTGGAGCTTTCACAAGCACTAAATTCTGCTGATAATCTGAACTGGGGATGATGGCTGGGAATTAACCACAGCAAAGGCTTATCTGGCTGCTGGGTATGGTACCTTAAGCTCATATCTCCTGCTTTCCAGAAAAGTGATAAAGTAGCAAATAGATGAGGTGTGAAAGTAGTTCTGAGAAAGTCAATAAATAGCCAGAAGCTACAATTTAATAAGTGTTTAGACATATCTGGCTCAAATAGCTTATACATTTTAACTCTTTTAAAAGTGATAGATAGAACCTAAATCCATATTCCCTGGGGCATTAGGTATCAGGAGAAATAAGTGGAAGCAAGGCATTTGAAATCAATAAATGGCTTCTAGGTACAACTTAATGCAGCCAGAAGTTAGGGAAAACAGATTGTGAAGCCCATAGAGGAATAAAGCCTAGCTTGCTTTTGCACAGCACAGCAAAGCCCTGATCGTGGCTGTTGTGAAAAGGAGGTGAGGAAGTTGGGGAAGTGTGGAAGTTCAGTGCCATGGGCCAGCTTGGGCAGATTTAGGTGTACTGGGGAAGGGAGAAATCTGCAGTAAAGCTGCTCTCCGATTAAATGCCTCAAATGAGACCCTAAATGCATAATGTTAATTACCTGAGGTCTATTTTATATTACACTTGAAATGAAGCAGTGTTGTGGGGTTTTTTTCTTTTCTATTTGCTTGGGAATTTTGCTGCACTTGAGAATCTTCTTTCACTGCTTTGAGCTTCCTTTTGTTGGACTTACCTGTGTCTTGCAGGGGCCAGAAAGTGCAGAAGCTTCTCTGAATGGATAATTCAAGTGATGCCACAGCATTTTATAAAGGCTTTGGTTTCTGTCTTCTGTGCCTGGCCCAGCCCACCAGGCTGTACCTGGGCATGTGATAGGACTTAAGCAACCCTCAATTTATATTTTCTTCTTTCTACCCCCCAGACATAGTGGGGAAAAGCCATTAACATTTCATTAGCTCTGCAGAGAGAAGCGTTTGTATCAATGAGAGTTGCCAGAGTGTTACACCTAAAGGACATTAAAATGCTATTGCTGGGGTGGGTTCCAGTCCATCTGTCTTGATTCTGAAATATTTATTGTTGTTTATAGCAAATTCATATGAGCCAGATCGTGTACGGGAAAGCATCAAATTTTCATTTCTTACTCATCTATGGCTTTGTTATTAGCATGTGAAATTACCTGCTTATGCTTGACTGCAGTGTTTTTCCTACCTTGAATAACACAGTATGTGACATTTTCAAATAGTTTAAACATTGTGGACTTGCATTTTGTGTCTTGCAGGTCTCAACATCATCAGTTTTGTTGGAAATTAAGCAGTTTAGAAACTCTGATCTGCCAAACAATCAAGTCCTCTTCATTTTTACTAATTAAGCTTTATTTTGAGAGTGCAGATAAAGCAAGTGGAGATTTCTGAAGTGTTTTACAAAAAATGAGTTGTTTTTCAGTGAGCCCTGTGAAATCTGGGGATGCTTCTGGAGCTCACACATCAGCTGGCACCCTTTCAAAGCTGTAGTTAGGCTTTAGTAGGTGCTCTAAGATGGTTTCTAACACCTCTGCAAGAGTTGGGTTTGAGCACTTATGGGGAATTAGAACTATTGTAACCTGTCTGGATTGTTTTTTTGGGGGGGACTGGGCCAGAATATGTTTGGGTTTTTTCTGTTTTTCTTTTTACCTTGTCCCACAGAAAGGAGTCAATTTGATGTGCTCTTTAGTGTTTTCTGTTGATTTGTTACACTACCCAGATTACAGAAGGGCTGGGTTTTGGGATTGCCTCTAAACCTGCTGACAAAAACATGTTGGATATCACTGATGCAGCCCCTAATGATGCAGCCTGAAATAGCTTGTGCATAGGAATTTGGGCACTGCCTGGTGCTCAGGAACAGCCTGAACTCAGGGACAACTCGGTGGAGACATCGAGTTATGGAAACTCTGAAAGTACATGCCTGCATCTATAAGATGCACAGGAATTGGTGTAGGGCTGGGTGCATATTTAATCTGTGGGTGTTGAAGGTAAATCAGTGTGTTTGGCAACTTTAGTTGCAGGGGGTTGTGCAAGAAGTTTTGTTGCTGGTTGATTTTGGGTATGAGTGACTAAGATAGAAGTCATCAGTCTGTATTTGCTCCTTTGGCTACCTTGTGTTTTGCATATGCAGCTGTATGCAGGGGCAGAAAGGCCCAGAGTCTACTGTGTGTGCTATTTCTGGAAGATCAAGCAGGCTCAAGACTTGGAGGAGGAGGAGTTTCTGGGTTTTCTCCAAATTCTGTCAACAAAACAAATTCTACCCATGTTAATCATCAGAATGAGTTGGAGTTGTGTGTTGTAGCGTGGCCTGGCTGGAACAGGCTGCTTGCCCTTGTTTCTGATGTAGTGGGGCTTTCCCTGTGAGACTGAGAAATCACTCCTCACTGCTCTGCATATTGAAATTATTGACACTGATCATTAAGTCTCCAGTGCAGTGAAAGGAGCAGTTGGTTCTTGGAGTGCATAGAGATTATCCTCGTGCTCAGGAGCAGGATGAAATGCCCACCTTAGAGCACTGTGCTGCCCAGGACACTTGGGGTTCC
>JAWWMP010000081.1:59056451-59069447 GCA_035047865.1 Dendrocincla tyrannina | reverse complement strand
GAGATTATCCTCGTGCTCAGGAGCAGGATGAAATGCCCACCTTAGAGCACTGTGCTGCCCAGGACACTTGGGGTTCCTTGGCACTGGGGGCTACTGTGCTGAACAGGCATTGCCTAGGCTTTCAATGAGATTTATCCTCTCTTGTTTTGTCCAAGCAGTAGTTGTATGACCCACTTCTCTCAAAGGACTGAAGTCTTTATTTTGAAGGAAGGAGTTAAAATTCACCTTTGGTATAAAACACCATGTGCAGAAGGAGCCTTGTCTATTTTATATCAACCAAGAGCCATGAGAAAAAGGTAGCCCATAAGGTCATGTCAAGTTGGAATAAGCTTCCTTGAGAACATGGTCATGGTTGTGTACTTGTTAATAGGGTGCCTTTGCTCTGAGATGTCACTCTGGGAGCTGTTTGACAAGTGGAACTGTAGAATGTAGACTGCAATGCAGCAGTTTATGACACATAGAACCATGCCCAGAGCTGCAGATGGGTGTAATTGGACTATGTGATTGTGATCAACAAAGATAGCAAGCAGATAAGATGTGGACATGATCAGTCCCTTCCTTGATTGGAAGAAGTTTGAGCTGTTCAGTGGCTGCAGGTGGGGCAGGAGTTGTGGGCTTGGGAAAGTTATCATTTACATGGAGAAATTATTGAAATGCCCTATGGGTACTGTCATTTTAGAGTGTAATTACGTGGTGCTTTTCAAAAAGAAACATTTTTAGGTTTAGCCTTTTTAAACCTAAATCGTTTCGCAACCACAAGTGCCCTTAGGTGCCTTAATGCATGGAAAATTTAGTGAGTTAGGGAAGATGAACAAAAGAGCAAAGTGACTTGTCAATTCCCGTTGACTGTGCTGGGTAAAGAGGCAGAAAAATCAGCTGGACTTTGCAGAAGGAGTGGAAATACAAGTTACACCGTAATTGGATTCCTGACACTGTTAAAAGGCAACCCTTTGAAGCAGGCTTAATTCTCCTGTTCCTTCCTTGGTGCATCCTGGGTGTTGCAAAGGGTGGAGGGGTGAAACCTTCCTACCCAGCTCTGTGTCTGGGTGTTCAGCCTCTGCCAAGGAGTGTAGCTGGAGCATCCTGCTAGTGTGACACGAGTGTGGAGAGAGTGGGAGAAAGAGGGGCTCACTCCAAGGACCATCCCAGACTGCAGCCTGTGCTGTGTCTAGAGCAGAGATGAGAAGTATTTAGGGAGTGGATTACTCCAAAATCCCACTGTAAATAAGGCTAAGTGCTGCTGATGGTCACACAGTAGGAATGGAAAGTAAAGTTTATCCTAGTTGGACATTTTGAAGCTACATTTGTTCTTTTATGTGTTTTAGTTCTGTGCTGTGTCCAGTGCTCAGCACATCCATGCCAGGCCTGAAGGATTCTGTCTACACTGTTTATATATTAATGTTTGTTTGAGTGTTCTCCTACTGCATTTGTTCAAGTTCTAATTAAAAGGTATCTTCACAGGGGTCTCAAAGTTGCCCTTAGGTGATGGTAGCAGAAGCCACAAACTGTTCTGCTGCTCTTGGTAAAGTCCACCTGCAGCCTCACTGTATGTTGAAGGAGTTTGGTGCTTGGAGGGAGGGATAGGGGAAGGTTTCTGGTCCTGGGCAGGCTGGTAGTTCAGTAGTTTGTCCCACTAGCTGCATGAGACTGGGAACAAAACTTTAGTCCTGAAAGTATTGCACGAGGAAATGAATTTGAGTGATTTGTCTGTTATAATGAAATGAAGAGGCAAGGATTTAACATGTCATATTTTGAATTCAATAAACAATGTATTATTGGGTTGTATCTTTTCCCCTCCTGCCCTTAGTGGAACTAAGGTCTTGCGCAGTTCCTACTGATTTGATGTGTTCAATGGACAGTCCCTGTGTGTTTATTTTGGTGCTGGACAGACAGAAGTGTCCTTTGATATCAGAGCCAGCTTCCTGACCTGGAAGGCTTTGTAAAGCCTGTCCGTAGTCCAGCAGTAGCTGCTGTTGAGATGTCTGCCTGCTCAGGAAGGAATTTACCAAAAATACTCGATTTCTTAAAAACCAGAGGAGACAGAACAGCTTACTTGCACAATTAGCTCAGTAATGGAAACATTAATTGAGAATAAAAGTGGCAAGTTTGCATGTTTGGAGTTTAAATCAGGGCAGGGGTCATGATGGGAGAGTTATTTTGTAATGGAGGTCTGTCTTCATTACCTGATTTGATAAGCAGCCTGGCTTTTCTTGTGGAGCTTTAAATACAGATCTGCAGGGTGAACCAAGTCCTCGTGTTTTCATTAATTGGGGATGAAGTCATTTGTTATGACCCGAGTGTCTCAAAACTTAATGAGAAAACAGAATTCGTGTTGCAATCGAGTTGATCCTTTTGTGTTTTACATCCTAATGCTGCTGATAAGAGATGAGTGGGACTGTTTTGAAAGACATTTGCAGCCTGCAAAGTTAGTATTTTCAGCATGCATTTGAGTGTTTTGTATCACTGGAAATTCCTGATAGGCCTTCAGAGGTGGGAGCTGATAATGTGTCTGAGATTTCAAACAAGTGCCATCTGGAAAGTCGTGATAACCTGTGGGTTTGATTTGTAGCTGCTGCTGAGGGTGCAGACACTGGGAAAGTGCTGGTTTGCTTGGAATCCTTTCTGTAGGACGAGTTATAGGGAAGTTGATAGTTTATAGGGAAGTTGATAGTTTACCAGATCTGATGCAAAATATTGAGAACCAGCAAATGGAAACTAGTATTTTGTGTACTGAGGGAAGGGCTGGAAATGAAGAAAAACACCCAAACTTGTGATTTTCTGCTGTGAGCAAAGCCTGTTGTCTACAAACAAATGGCCAAACCCCGTGTCCCCAGAGGAGGATGTACCTTCCTCCTCCCTGGTGATTCACAGCATTGCTGAACCAGGATTTATGAGGGGATGCTTTCCCAATACTTGTGGAAGTCTCTTGATGCCCAGTGGTCCAAGAAATCACTAAATTAACCAGCATCTCATTTCAGTAACTTAATTTAAGTAAGAGTGGGTTTCTGTAACACAGGGATGTTGAAAGAAAAGAATTAATTTGGTAACTTTGTCCCAGTCAAGATGCTGGATGACTTCTGTGACTGGCTGTGGGATGTCCTCGTGCTTAGATCTTTGTTTCTTTTGGGGACAGATGATTCCCATGGAGCCAGTTGTGAGCACATGTCCCAAATACACAATTTGGGTATTACTGGGTCTGGCTGGAGAGTGTCAAATGCCAAGCAGGGCACCAAGGGATGGGAGGAGAGCTGTTCTGGAAGGAAGAATACACAGGGCAAAGCATTAATGGGAACACACTGGGATACAGCACATGGAAACAGAGAAACTGAGGGTGAGATATATTTATGTAAGAGTCAGAAGGGGTGACAAGGAAGACTTGCACAGAGATTAGGAATAGGATAAGGAAGAATCTTGAGGGATTACAGAGCAGGCTGCAGTCCCTCAGCTGGATGGACAGCATGTAAAAGGGTGGCATGAAAAGAGGAGTCCTGTTTTTTGGGCAAGCAGAGCTGAGCAGACCTGGTAGTGGTTTCAGTGCAGGGAGGAGTGATGTGCTGGAGAAAGGAAAGAGGGGCTGTTCTTTTGGGTCTTGACTAGTGTTTCTTCTATGTTTTTTGCTCTCTGTGTGTTTTGATTATTCTAGGAGATGTGGTTTGGGGGGAGGCTGGAAGAAAACAAAGTTTTGGATAAAGTGAAAGAAAAAGACTAAAAGTTAAAACACCAAGGGCAAACCCAAGCCAGTTGTTTAATTTTCAGCTGATAGTATTACTACAGTCAAGAAATTCTGCTGATTTATGATTCCTATAATGATAACAAGCCCGAAACTGCTAGTTAGAAAAGAATTGTAAATAGTGTTGTCCTCTGTAGGTATACTGATGTTTGGCTCTTGCCATTTTATCATCTTAGTATTGCATAATGCAGCCAATTCCTGTTTTCCAGAGCTTCCCAATTAACTGAAGTGTTGAGAAGTTTCCATGACCTTTAGGTTTCTTTGTACTCTGTGTTGTTTTGCAGAGAGCATGATAGACTTTGTGGTTGACTTCCAGTGCTGCCTTTCTTTTATGGAAAAGATGTCACAATGCAAAAAGGCCATGGGTTTGAGTTGTGTTTTTGAGCATTTCATACAATGCTCATTGACATAGCTTTTTTTATTTCCCTAAAAATGCCTGAACATACAGGAAACTCTGTGTAAGTATCTCATAGGAAAAGGATCAGCAGCAAAATATACTTCAGAAGTATCATTGGGCCGGATATATGGCAAAAAGAAGTTGAAGAAAGCAGCTTGCCTTTGAGAACCTTGTTGCAGGATGTATGTACCTAAATCATATACACTGCCATAATTAAGGTTCACTGTGCTAATGAACATCAGTTTTGCCTGTCACAGCCTGGAAAACCTCCTGTAAAGATACATTTTCCTCTTGAGTCACGTCATGATGAGTTTACACCAGTGCATGTGATTATTTTAGGTATGAACAGGGCAGGAAATAACTAAGAAAATTCAGCTATCACTTTGAAGAGTTGTGGTATGAACTTATTTATAAAAGCATATAACTAATAAGTGCTTCTATATATTCATATATATTATGAATAATCAAAACTTGTATGTAAATATTTTTGTAGGAGAGAGAATGGACTTAATTAGAAAAAATGTAAGAATAAATACAGAAATAGAACAGCTAAATATGGAAAAATAATAATGTTGCTGTAAGGAGAGGACAAATCTCTGCTACACTCCTATTTTTCTGAAGTTATTTTTAGGTGTATGCATGAATGAGAGTCCTTTTCCCAAAACTGCTCAAAGCTGCTGTTCTGCAAAAGGCTTTGCTCTGCATCTTCTGCTCCTCAGAGGGTGAAACCTCCTCTGGATGGAGACACCTCTTGAAAATGGTGTTCTTTCAGTGCTGCTGAGAGTCTGGTGTGTTAACTGCAATGTCTCACTGAAATGTTGGCTTGGGGTGTGTGTTCCACCCCTAATTCTCAGGTGGGTGTGTTGTGGGGTGAGGCTGGATTAATAAACATTTTATGCTGCCGAAAAGAGTAAGAAATACCAAGTTTTGACAATGTTATTGGAAAACTTTTTAAAATGTGTTTGTTTTCCTACTTGGTGTATCTGAATAGGCCAAGGGTTCACTCTTTCTCTGACTTTGCAACTGTGGTTCTTTGCTTTTCTGTACATCATTTCTAGGCAGTTTTTAACCTCTAATTATCTTCCTAACAGTAAATTACTCTGTTCATTAGCCTGAAGATGTTATTTTCAGGCAGTCTTGGCTGGAGGAGAGATTCTTTGTCTTGTATAATTTTTATTTTCACTTGTGTAGACTAAAGTTGAACTTGATCCTATTTCCCAACCTGGCAGGGACAGATCTTGGTGTATTTTAGTGGGTTTTTTTCAATTTATCTGCTTCATGGGTGAAGTGACCCATAGTTAATTGTAAATGTTAATTTCTGTGAAGAAAATGTCAATGAGACAGAAATCTTTTTCACTTCTAGCACTTCGTTATAAGTATGTGTGTGGAGGCAAAGGATATTTGTGCCTGCGTGGATACAATCATGATGAGAGCATATGTAAATGTGCTTAAGGCTTTGCAAGCTTCCTCCCGCTTTAACAGGATATAAATTTAAATAAAGCAACCTAAAAGTGATGGTTTAGCTCTATTCATTGCTCACTGGCTTATGGTATTTAAAGATACCTCAGTCAACACTTCAGGGCTCAGTGTGCTGAATAGGAGCAAGAGTGATGTGCATTCTCTCATCCAGCCTGATAGGAGCTATTCTGATGAATGCTGGAGCACTGAACTATTTGAGAGAGATTAGCTTTATTCTTTTTGTGGGGAAAAAGAAGCTCTAACTTCACAAGAAAAAGAACTATACTAGTAATTCTGTACTATAGGTCATGTTTTACAGGATTAGAGTGGATATATGGGCTTCTACAGATAATTCTGGGCTTCGTTTCTGTGAATGTGTTCAGATATCAATAGGCTGTGAATGCACAGAAAGGTTGGGATCCTGAAAAAATAATATCCTTATCTGAACAGAGGCAGATATTGGGTGCATGAATATCTTTGGTGTGAAAATGGCTGAACTATAATTATACCTGAGATAGAATCAAAACTACAAATATGCAGGTTTCTTTCCAAACCAGCTGCACTGACTTTCCTGGTTAGTAGAGGTTCATGTTTTATAAACTGTGATCTGTTCCTTTTGGGGTATTAATTCACAGCAGAGCTGCAGCAGGGATTTTGGTTTGTGAGGGAAACTTGCTTTTGGTGGCCACTGAACTTTGCCTGTGGAGGCAAGATCTTTCTGGGGAGTGTGCATTTCTGAACTGTTTTCCATGATGTGCAAGCTCGTGGCATCTCAGCTGGTAAAAGAGATAATGATTCATTCCCCACTTGCAAAAAACCCCAAAACAAACAAACAAAATTACAGTGGAAATGCTCATGTGCCTTTTATTTTCCGTAAAGCACAAAACAACAAACAAACAAAAAACCCTCTTCCAAAACTGTAATTGAATATAATCTTGCAAATACTCAACTTATTAATAATTGTTTGGTCTTTTTTTATGTGCTCTAAATGAGGAGTTGACAGGTTGCATAGTTCTCAACACAGGTTTGTTTTCTGTTTTGCAGACAACTCTGCTGAAGCAGATCTGTGGCTGCTGAACAGCTGTACAGTGAAAAACCCTGCCGAGGACCACTTCAGGAACTCCATCAAGTGAGTGTTTCCTCACACAGATACTTCACTGTATGTCTTAAAGCTTTGTGTTTTCAATCTGGGAGGAATTTTGTGTTTTAGAGCACCAAGTGTGCTGAGTTTGACTGTTAAAATGGTGAATTTTCTGAATTGATTTGTGAAGTGCAGTGGATTTTTGTAATTAGCTGTAACGCAGGTAATTATCACCACACTAATTTAGGAGAACTGCTGACCTATTCATATAGGGGCTTTATATCACTCTTCAAGACAATGTTGTAATAGTCTTTTGAAGAGTTGAATATTCCATTTGTTTTTTGGTTTTTTTTTTTTTTTTTAATATGTGAATTGTTGGGTTGTCTTTTTTCCTTTACCTAAATGTTGTGTAGTTGGGACCTTTCCTCAGCAGTGCCCAGCGACAGGAGGAGGAGCAATGGCCATAAACTAAACCACAAGAAGCTCTGCCTCAACATGAGGAGGAGCTTCTTTGTGCTGAGGGTGGCAGAGCACTGGCACAGCTGTCCAGGGAGGTGGTGGGGTCTCCCTTTCTGGAGACATTCCAGCCCCACCTGGGTGTGTCCCTGTGTCACCTGCTCCAGCTGAGCTTGGACTGGATCATTCCAGAGGCCCCTTCCAACCCTAATGATTCTGTGAAAAAGTATCAGGTGCATACTTAAAGCTAACTATTTCATGATACAATTCCTTAAAAGATAACTGATTAGCTTATAATAGAAGTCTTGTGAGGAATGTGTTTTATTTCTCAGTACCATTCCAGTGACATTGAAAAAGGTGACATGGTAGCAACTTTGGCTTCTGATTTCTGCAGTGTAAAGAAATATTGGGGTGTGTTTCTTGTAGACTTTATCTACAGGATCAAATGGTTATTTGTGCAGTCATTTCTTTAGCGTGGTGCACTGCAGATGGGCTGCTCGTTGAGATCCATTTTGGTTGGGAAATGTAGTTCTCAGAAGGGAGGGTGGAGACAAGGCTGGCTGTCACTCCCTGCTGGCAGTGCTGGAGTCACCAGCAGTGTCCCAGGGCTGTGACCTGGAGCAGAACTGCTTGCCCACCGTCGGTGGCACAGCAGAAACTTCCTCCACCCCTCACACAGCTTCCCTTCCTGGCTGCTGGTGTTGCACTTGGTGACCAGAATGGCTTTTTGCCT
Organism: Dendrocincla tyrannina; assembly: GCA_035047865.1. Taxonomy (NCBI): domain Eukaryota; kingdom Metazoa; phylum Chordata; class Aves; order Passeriformes; family Dendrocolaptidae; genus Dendrocincla; species Dendrocincla tyrannina. The sequence goes on along the minus strand of JAWWMP010000081.1, from coordinate 59,061,592 downwards.
TTTTTTTTTTTGCTGTTGCCAAAAGACAAGAAATAAAATCAAAAGGGACAAGTTCTTCCCAGAACACTTCCAGCAGTTCTGTGTGTGTTGGCCAACAGAGTGATGAGAAGATGGTTCCCAGTTCAGTTGTGGCCGTGTTTCTGTTCTACTGATCCTGTGCCAGAGCTGATGTGGTATGGTGTGTCCCAGCCAGGAGAAGAGAGCTGCTTAAGAAAGAGGGCTTAACTGGAAGCAAGTGACCAAAACTATGTCTTTGAACTTCATGGTTCTGTTGCTGCTCTCTTAATGAACCTGCTGTTATTTGCAGCCTGGGTTTATTCCTCTTTATTCTCCATACACTCCCTCCTGTCCTGTGGCATGCATCCTTCATTCCCTGCTCAGAGCCTGGCACTTCCCAGCTATGGGCAGTGACAGCTTTTGTTGTTATTCCTCACCATTTTTAACAAGGTGCATTAAATGTAGAGGAGAGAAAATGTAGAGGGGGGTGCATTTGTGGTACTTGGAACTGGAAGATTAAACATCCTTCATCTCAGAAAACAGCAAATGCTACTGCATTTGGGTTTTACAATAAATAGAGAAGTTTGTATCTCTAAGGAACACAAATTCTCCCAAATACTTCTTAATCTGTTGCAGAAACAAACCCAATGCATGAAGTTTGGGTGACACAAAATGAGCTGCCATTACATCCTACCATAGCAGCTTGCTGGTAGCTATGGAGATCTTTGTTTTTCTCACTTCAGGAACAGAATAAACATTTAGTGTGTGTGTTGTCAAAGCAAACATACTCTGAGTGGAGAAATTAATACTCAGCAAAGGAAAATTCTTCTTTCAATTAAAAAAAAATCAGGCTGAAAGTGTTAATATAGCATTATGAGTGTCATGTGGGAAAAGTCTTCCAGGTTTGCTTTCCTTGCATATAAGACTTTCAAATGCACTGATTCAAAGCACTGTGAGAGTGTTCTCACTGTTGGGGGAAGAATGACTGTCTGAAAAGCTGATCCCTCACTGATACCATGTGCCAAAGGATGTTCCAGGACACAAGCCCTGTAAGTTCCACCTTTTTTCCTCTGGTTTTCTTGTAAAAATGAACCCAAACTACTCCCACTCTCTCTGAACCTGTGCAGATGTGTATATAGTTGATACAAGCCAAATGACAGGATAATCTTCCTGCGTTTTGGTTTTTTTATAGCTCTTAGGAGGGGTCTGCTGCTCTTCAGTATCAATAAATTTGAAGCAGGGGTAATGATATGGAGGGCAAGGAGTGTTTTCCAGACCATTAACTTATGGATAGGAATTGAGAGCTTTTCCTGTGGAGATTTTATTCTCATTTTAATCTGAGAGTGAACTGGTTAATTCTAAAATCTGATTAAAACAGAAGTGGGCAATAGTAATAAAGAATTCCCAGTGTAATTAAGTAGGTGAAATTAAAAAAATAATAATTAGGGCTTGTGTTTTGCATTCCAGGGAATTCCCAGCTTTTGGAGAGTTCCAGGAGTGTTGGACATCTCTGATAATATTTTCCTCCAGAGGCATTGAGTGGTGGTGCTCATGTCAGGGGAGGTGCCATGGGACATCCCTCTCCTGCTCTGGGAGTCCCAAATGTCTGTGCATGGCTGCAAGTCCAGGTAGTCAACAAAAAAAATCAACTTCATGGTTGACTTTGAATATTAAATAGCATTTTCTGCTATCATTTATTCAAATGTAATCTTCTTAAAACTTAGCTGTTAGCAGCAGTAAGAATAAACATCCAAGAAGGAGGCTGCTGACCTTAACTTCTGTAAGCCACAGTAAATCTGCCAGGGCTGTTTGATGAAGAGAATTAAGCAGAAGACTTGACTTGCATCTCAGATATGTAACCCGGTTTTCCCAATGACCTCTGAGAATCCAGACACTCTGTGTTTGTAGCCAGCAGTCTTCCCCCTGCTCGGTCCATTCCTGAGTGCTGGTGTAAGTTACTCACATATCCAGGGCTTTTGGCTTCTCCTTAAGGAGTTCTCCTGCTGGATGAAGTGTTGTGGATAGGATTCTGGGGGTGTCTCTTACCAAAATACCTCAGACAACATCATTCTGACTATGATGTGGTGATGCTGTGTGGCTTGTCTCATGGTATAGAACAAATCTGATCCTATAATCATCTTTGTTACTTTATATAATTAACAAGGGACAGTAACAGGTATTCTGTGATGTATTTGTTGCTGCACTCACTTCCAGGCACACTCCAGTGTGTGCTCAACCCTTTTGTTTGTGATAGCTCTGAGTTGTGACAGAGGTGTAAGGGCTTTTAGCACTGGGGTAGCACCATGTGGCTCCCAGTCCTGGCCTTGCTTCAGTTCCCACCAGCTCATGAATAAGCACTAAGTGTGGGATCTCACTTTTATGCTAGAAGGAGCATCAAAACCTGTAGATTTTGTTAAAATGTTAGTTTGAGGACTGTGGTTATAGACCCTGCAAGGTATCTGTGGCTCTCAGTGGAATAAATTGAAGAGTAAAAGGCACGACTGCCTTTGGATGCAACAGAATTTCTGTTCCCCAGATGCAATTGTATTGATGTTAAGTACAGAAGGAGGTTATTCTTTAATAAATACAAAAGCTCTTCCAGAGATAAGAGTAATTTTCTGCTGCTTGACATCTTTGCAAGTGAAAATAACCCAGGAGGAAGGTCTTTTGTTTCTTTTCTTCTAAACGTTTGTGTATGTTTATGTGATGTGTTTTGCAAATTGAGCAAACCCAACAATTGCACTGTATACAGTGTTACCATTTCTTTAATATAGCATTAATGCTTTTACTAATACATTTCCAGTGTAGAAGTGGCCTGTGATTTACCCTTGTTTATGCTGCTTGTGCAGTAAAGCTTGAGCTGGGAAGTACCTCTGGAAGAGGAAACGTAAGTATTTCAAAGCTCTTTATTTTACAGCTCCTGTTAGCACAAGCAGACACCCCTTAGTGCAGGTTTGAGATGGGTGTCAGAGCCTGGCTGGTCACTGCATTTTGCAGAATTAGTAAATGTGTCAGTGCCTAAGGCAGCAGGACAGCACCGAGGGCGGCAGCCAGGGGTGCTGCTGTTTGCTGTGCATCTGGTGTTGAAGAAAATCTGAGCAAGGGCTGGAGTCTCTGAAATGCCTGCAGAGCAAACTTCAGTGGGTGGGAAGAAGCTTGGCAATTGTTTGGAGTTTTTTGGTTTTGTTAGTTTGTTTGGTTTCCCCCCCAGTAGCATTGCCAATAATACTCCTTGCTCTGACCTTCTAATGAAAATGGTACCAGTTTGCTGGGCTTAGATTGATATATTCAAGATATACGTGCTATTCACAGTGCAAGAGGAACTTCTCCGGGTAACAGGAGTTGCTCAGGTTTGAGTGGAGGCTTTAAATCTATTAACTAGAATTTTAAATCCCAGTTCTTTCCTAAGAACAACCAGAGAACCTTGTGTGACTGTTGCAGTCACTTCATCAAAACTTGATTGGGATGGATTTCGATGCAATGCTTATGTGTTTACAGTCATGGGGGATCTGAAAGAGCTCAGCAATCACACACTATTAACCACAATTAGTTTTAAAAATAGTCCTGTAGTGTGTCATAGCTCATCCTGTTTCATAAAGAAATGAAGTTTTTTAGGAGGCGCTCTAATCTTTGATATATTGTGTACAAATTAATTAGTTGAAAACAATACTTCTTATGTGGTTGACAGATGGTTTTTTGGGTTTTTTTGAGCTCTAGCATTTTTCTGGCAACAATTTCTCAGAGTTTTCTACTTGAGCATTTGAGATTTTATTTTTTTGTATAGCTGTGCTCATCCATATTACAAAACAATGAATTTCATTTTTATATTCATTCTGCTAGTTCTCAGCCTAAGCAATACCAGTTTCACTGTTATATAGTTGGTTTGAGCTTTACCAGTTTGCATAGCTGGCTCTGAATGCTCTCTGTCTTCCAAAGGCCACAGAAGGACTTGGTAAGATTAAACCAAAAATGTTATTGATCTTAAAGTCTTCATTTAAAACCTTACCAACCTGGTAAGCATTTTTTTATTAGACGTAGTGAATATTGTCATTGATGCTTTCAGCATCTTAAGCTGATGGAGGACATGGGTGTTGGTGAAGGAGTCTGTGATTTAAATGATGTTTGTTGGTGGCAGATTTCATGCTGCATTTGAGCTCATTCTTTTCCTTGCACTCACCTCTGCCATAAAAGAGAAGAATGTTAAAAGCTGATTGACATGATGTTATAAAATGCAGAGAAAAAGCACCCCATATAGAACTGAGTGCTTTCCATTGCACAGTGTTTAAGAGATAAAAGGGTTATGGACTGCTTGTGATTGCATGTGTTCCGTGGCCACATTTTGCAGAGATTTGCAAAAGCCTGGCTGATAAACCTGTGTGCACTTTAGCTTAATATTTTAAAAGGTTAAAAAAGAGTACTGGACCAGCACCTGTTAAAATCAACTTCTAAACAGCGTTCTGGAAATCTCTTCTATTCTGAGATGAACACATCTGGGACTGCTTTAAGTACTGCCTGATATTGATGCTTTGAGAGGTTAGACAGCACAGTGCTTATTAGGCCTCAGATGCTTTAGTGGACTAATTAGCTTTTAGATACTCTTCATGTGTGGAGACACATCATTAGGGACGGATGCACATTTGATCACCATTTTAGAGAAGAAAATATTACCAGGACATGAGAGACCAGCTCTAGTTCCTGACTTCATGTATCTATATTTGGACCTTTGGATGGGGCTGTAGTTACAGGTCCCCAGCCATGCAGGCTGCAGGAGCCCTGGTGCTTTACTGGCAGTGTTTACAGGCATGAAAATGAGTGCATTTCACTGCTGAACGTACAGGGTGCACATTTCTTTGCAAAGAAATGCAGTCAACCATTGCACATCAGTGATGGGGTAAACAAGGAAGTCTGGTTTGGGAAGAATAGCCCCCCTGGTACTCATGGAGTAATGCTTTCACCTTTCTCCTTGCCAACCAAAAGGGCACAGCTATCATAGAATATCCAGAATTGGAACAGTCCCACAAGGAGCATTGAAATCCAGCTCCTTGCCCTGCCCAGGACCATCCCCAAGAGTCACCCCCTGTGCCCCAGAGCATCATCCAACCCCTCCTGCAGCTCTGGCAGCCTTGGGGCCGTGCCCACTGCCC
>JAWWMP010000081.1:59015559-59054575 GCA_035047865.1 Dendrocincla tyrannina | reverse complement strand
GGGGCCGTGCCCACTGCCCTGGGGAGCCTGGGCAGTGCCCACCACCCTCTGGGGGAAGGACCTTTCCCTGAGATCCACCCTAAACCCTCCCTTGACACAGCTTTGTGCCGTTCCCTTGGGTCCTGCTTGTTCTCTTTTCAGCATTTTGGAACAAGAACTTTCATGTACGTATAACCATCTGAAACCATTTTAAGAAAATGAGCAACACTGAAAAGGGTATCTAATTTCCCTCAGACTGCATTGCTGATGTTATCTTTAGGTGAAAGACAAAACAGTTCTTCTTTCCCCTTCTCTCAGACTTGGTCAAATTGCTTAATTTTATTAACTCTGTTTGGAGAGGTTTCTTAAAATTAGCCAAAGCAAGTGTCAGGCTTCCTTAGTGTTTCTCCTGCTGTTGTGCCACATGCTTGTTCCTTGGACTCTTGGTGCTGGTGACCCCCTGTGTGACCCCCTGTGTGTCCAGACCAGGGTCAGATACAGGAGAAACCATCAGCAATATGGATGCACTCTTTTGGGCCAGAAGTTTGATTTGGTTTGTTACTTAATCCCAAGGCTTTAAAGAAGAGGCTTTTTGAGGGATGGGAGAAATTTGAGCAGAACTGTGCTTGGTTTCCCTTTATGGGCATGTGCATGAAAAGCCTGTTGAAGCCTGTTTGAAAATGTCTCTCCTATTTTAGCAAATGAAGCAAAAGGCTGGTGATGATTCCATAAGAACTCCTGGTTGACGTGGTGGTGAGATAGTGGATGACTGCTGGGAACTGCAGCAGTCTGGGACATTTTTATGGCTGCAAACAGAAGGCCATGTGTACTTTGCTTTCCTTGGAACAATGTCTGTGACTGTCCAAGCAGACTGTGGGCTCCTGTGGCTGAACTTTCTGTACTGCAATGAATTTGGTGAGGTGCAGTCAGAGTTCTTGCTGCTCCTGCTGTGTGGCATTCATCTCCCATCTGTTAGGGAGTTCACTGTTTCTTACTCATGGAAGGTAAATGAATTACTGGCTCCAGTACTAAAAGGTGCAGGAGAGACTACAAGGTTTTAGGTTTCCCCCAAATGTGTAATAACATCACTGAGAGGACATAATATTAATTGAGGTCCCTTGAAACACCATGGGACAGCATCAGGACAGAGCTCTGCTTGGTTTGGTTTGCCTGTGTGCAGAAAGTACAATCCTAAGAGGTGAAAAAGGCTCTGGCATGTTTTGTTTATTTGCTTTTTTCCCCCTGCTCTTTAGAGATTATACCTAGTAGATCAGAATATATGATGAATAGAGTGATAAAAGGCTATGGTTCAGGAACATGAAGGAGTTGTTGTTCACTGGTTTTAGGGCTGGTTATACGAGCCTTACAGAATCAGTGTTTTGCATATTGTATGTCCCCCTGTGTCAACAGGTGTTTTGTTTTACTGTTTCAGGGAGTGAACTGAGCAGAAAAGGTTAATGCCTTGAGTGCTGGAGGCAGGTGGTTGGTAGCTTGGAGTATTTATGTCATTAACTGCATGCTGGCTGCTGTCCTAGCAGGCCTGGGAGCATAGGAAAGCATGCAGAAACTTGTTGCAGCAGGATTAATGCAGAAGTCAACGTGCTCTAAACTTGTCCTTACTGACAAACACGGGTTTATTTGTTTTTGGTTCAAAAGATTATCTACTAATACTTGACAGTGTTTGTCCTAAAACAGAGAATGCTTCCTTGTTTGGGTGAGCTTGTGTGTAAAAAGCATCCTCTCCTATTTCTGGAAGGGTTTTGTCCCATGGCTGTGTTGGGGGCTTTTCTGTTTGGTGTATATTTGACAGAGCCCTTGCTTTGGATGCTGAGGTTTGTTGTAATTTGTCTCTTTGTCTAACACCCATCTGTAAGGGCTGCTGGTGTCCTGAGACTTTGTTTGGTGTGTTCAGGCAGGGCAGGTTGGGGCAGTGCCAGTGCAGGGCAGCAGTTCATGTTTGGCACTGCACACCTCAGCTGCTGCCCTGACCCTCAGGGCACCACTTTGGAGCGGGGACAGCTCAGTTCTTTTCAATTTAACTCTTCAGTGAGCATTTTGTCTTTGCTTGAAGCTTTTCTAGCTTTGTGAAGAAACAGCAGAAGCACAGGGGTCACAGAATTGTTTCACTCCAAGTCTGAATCTGAACCTTTCCTAAGAGATGATGTCTGATAACTCTTTATCCTGTTAAAAGAAGTTAACTTTTCCCATGTATTGGTTTCACAGCTCACAGCACAATGCAGGCTGACCTGTGTTAGTGCCCCCAGCATAACAACAAATTATATATGTGTTTACACCAAACAGGAAAAGGCTATTAGTTTTTTTTGTGTGTATTATAGTCTATTAGCATGATCTCAAGGGAAACTTGAGAGGCAGAGACCTTTTTTTTGTACAAAAGGACAGTGTTAAATAAAATTGTCTAAAATACAGCAAAACTCATTGTAGGAGCAATTTGTGATTACCTCAGGCCACAGTGGGTAGCTTGGGTTTTTCTCATGGATATTTCATATGCCTCCAGTTTTTGTCTCTCCCTGTGCTTCTTTTATGAAAACAATACCCTTAATGCAGCAAATTTCTGTAGCAGATGTCTGGTTTGTATGCATTTACCTTATACCAGCCATCAAATAAGAACATTTCTGTTGTGCAGCTGTCAGTTGGCACTTCTGACTCCAAAAAACGCAGGTGAGTAAAAAATGTTACTTAGAGTCAGAAAAGACGCAAGGATGAATTTATCCTAAATAAAGCAAAGAATTTTCTTTCACATCTTTTCAGAAAATAAATACCATGTTTAACTAGAATCCTGAATCCAAGTTGTGACACTTAAATAAGGAAAGCTGCAGGAAATGGAGTTTTTGCTGCAGATTGCCCTTAGCTTCAAATTCTGCCATTTGGGGATTTAATATCTGAACTTGGAATTATTCTTTCAGAGATTTCCTCTTTTCATATTTCTTGCTTTTAGTAGGAGCTAGTATTGGACACATTTACTGGCTTAGTTACGTGAACTGTGTTGGACTGAACTAGCAAAGGCATTTAAGCTCTTTTAAGATAAAGACCAAAGATTGAAGGATTTTTGAAATGGATGATCTTTTACATGGGAAGTGGAAGCTATGGTTATTTTTATAAATAAGAGATTTATATGGGCTTTTTGGCATGTAATTACATTTATGACGTGTGAGTTTGACTGTTTATGTACACGTGCATGTAACATAGTACATTCAAGCCTTCTAGAAAACAGGTCAACATGTGCTTTTGCACAGGCTTTGTTTTGATTTTCCCTCTATGGTTCAGCAGAGTTGCTTCTCATTTAGTCCTGAATCCAGTGTATAGTAAACCCGGAGCCTCAGAATGTGAACACTTTGTAGGATTCACTATGACAGTCACAGAATGGTTTGGGTAGGGGGGCACCTTTAAAGGCCACCTAGTCCAACCCACCTGCAAAGAGCAGGGACAACTTCAACTAGTCCAGGTTGCTCAGAGCCCTGTCCAGTCTGGCTTTGAATGTTTCCAGGGATGGATCATGTCTCAGACAACCTCTTTTAGTTAAAACCACTACACCTTGTCTTGTCACGGTAGGTTCTACTAAAATATCTGTCCCAATCTTTCCTATAAGCCCTCTTTAAGTACTGAAAGGCCTTCCTAGAGCTGCCTTCTCTCCAGGCTGAATCTCCTCAACTCTCCCAGCCTCTCCATGTAGGAGGGATGCTCCCCTCTTCTGATCATCTTCGTGGCTTCCTCCAAACCCACTCCAGCAGGTCCCTGTCCCTGCTGTGCTGGCCCCCAGAGCTGGGTGCAGCCCTGCAGGTGGGTCTCACCAGGCAGGGCAGAGGGGCAGAGTCCCCTCCCTGGCCCTGCTGGTGCTGCAGCCCAGGACACACTTGGCTGGCTGGGCTGGAGCTCACAGTGCCAGCTCCTGTCCAGCCTCTCATCCCCCAGCACCCCCAGGTCCTTCCTGTCACGAGGAAGGGGGTTATTTGCTTCATATTTGAAACCCACTGGTCTTCGGTGTTAATGGCATAATTCAGTGTTAAAATATCTCTTGAGCAACATGTTTTTAAGTCAGCAGTTGACAGTTTTTACAGCAAGCCGTGCATGCTCTGGAGTGTATGTGGTTTCCATTTCTATTTCACAAAAGACACCAGTTAAGCAGGCCTGTTGCAAAATTTTGAAGTTAAGCTGTTGTGAAATGCTGCTTGACATATCACAATTATTGGAGGAAGGACATTTAATGAGAACAAGGCAGGTATTGCCTCTGTTGTTGTCATTCCTTACTGATGCTGCAGTGGAGATGCAGTGTGCTGATCTGGAGGCTCTTGTGGCCATTGCTCACAAACCACATGCTGAGATGGCATTGCCATATCCTAAGAAAATGGGCAGGGAGTAGTTTGGACTGAGGAGACGGGCTGTAACTGGCTCCCTCTGATGTCCTAGATGATATTCCTTACATGCTGAGGTTCCCAGCTGGGGATCATTGCTGGGTGCAGCATTTCCATGTGCAGAGAGAGGAACACAGATTGAGCTCCCCCATTTCTCTTCTCCTTGCCCTGCTCCCTGCTGGGACTGTCCTGGTGGCACAGCTGCTGCCACCCTTACCCCTGCCAAGGATGGGGCTTTGTGGCCTCCTAAGCACATGGCAGGTGGCAGGATGGAGGGAGGTGCAGCTGTATTTTGCCTTCTCCAAAGATGCTTCAAGGAGCTGATGCTTCGTGCTCCTTTGCCACTTTTACCTTCTCTGATGGGACAAGCTGTTGAAGTAATGCAGCCTTGGTGCTCTGCTTTAACCTTTGTCTACTGTCCTGAGGGTTTGAGGTATCCACATGCTTGAAATAGAGTTAGGAAATCATCCCATCACTGTGTGAGGGGTTTATTTACTTCTCCAGGGATGATTTGTAATGCTTTTCTCTGTGTTTTGATTTGGTTTCTAATTTTAGGATGTTTACAATAGAAACAGACAGGCCTTTTCAATACAATTTTTTCTTACTTTGTCTGACTTGAATGATAAGGAGAAGTATGTTTTAATGAGGTTATCTTTTTCTCAGCATTGAGATCTGAAGTTGCATAATAAGATGTTTTGTTACAGTCCTCCAGTAAACTTGGATTTGGTTGTAGTTGTTTTCCTTTGGTTGGCTTTATTTTTTACAAGGCCACTGATGTGTTGCAGTGATGTGGACAGACTGAACCATTAGCCCAGCCGTCCTTATTCAAGTGCACAGGCTTCAGTTTGCATTTGGGAGGAAGAGCAGGTTGCTGTGTGAATGCACACAGAGGGGGGCATGGCCAGGGGCTATTACAGGCTGCTTTGGTAGTCGGAGCATGTTTCTCCTGGTGGTTGCTTTTAAGGGACAGGAAATATTCCTTCGGAACGGGAATCTGAGATCCAAGGTGGGGATATTTGTGGAACCTCTCATTAGATGAGTAATTTCACTTTGATTAATACTGGCACGTGGCTTTTTGTCACTCCTGCTGTCCCTTGTCATGCTTGCACACCCTTGCAGCTCCCTTCATTCACTCGTCATACCAGTGTAACACTCTTCTTACCAATCCCAACAACAGACTGCAGTGAAGAGATACCTGACTGAAAATGTGTGTGTTTCATCTTGTTTTAATTGGGTTTTCCATTATCACATTTGAAACGTGTGTTTAATTATTTTAAATGTGTATTTTGTGAATGGAGTAGACATTTTTTATAATATAGGCTACTGTAGAGGTAGAAAAAATTAATGGAAATAAATTAATTCAGTGCAGCTTCCTAGTCAGGACTCCTGCTGTTATTTGTGGAAGATCTCAATTTTTGAAACCTACTGTGAGTGATGCACCAAGTTGCTGAATTTGAGGTGAGATAAGAGTTTCCTTTCAGTTGAGTTGGTACTGAGTGAAGGCATGTCCTGCAAATCACACTGCTCAGATCAGAGCACTGCACATCACTTGGACCTTTTTGAAGAGTCAGTAGAAGGTGACTTTGTGTCTTTGCTGTCATCCTGCTTGCCTTTAATGACAGGCTACTGCTGCTGCAATGAGGTGAATTTCAGAACAGCAATCTGGTATTTGTTCATTCTTTTCAAAAATGTCAACAAGCAAAACTTGTTATTTTTGTTTGGGAGTAATGAGTAATGCCTTCAATCAAATCCCGTTGGGTTTCTCCTTTGAGGTGTGTTGTTAAACCTCATTTACCCTTAAATATCATCTAATTCCAACCTGCCGAGTACTTCTGTACTTGTAATATGGTAATCACATGCTAGAGCTTTGAATATTACTTAAAAACGTGTTTTTAAATGTAATACATGAAATTTATATACCCATCTGTGTGTGTATGTATATCTATTAGCATTCCTTATTATGTGCTAGCTTTGTGTCACATAAGAATATTGTTAATGTCTCTCTGAGAGCAAAATTTTACTTTGTCTATCAAAAGTGATATCACTGGGAATGATTAAGAATTAAGTCCTTAAGCAGAGTGGTTGTGTCTGGCTCCCACATCCTTATGGATGTTAAGCTGTAAGACTGTAACTCTGACTGTTGCCAACATAAAACGTCATGTATTATCTTGAATCTGATCTGCCCCCACTGTTGTTATAAGGGGGTATTTGGGAAGAGGCAAAGGGACCTCCTGTTGTGCCTTGCGAGGTGAGCTGTTGGGGTGGTAAGAGCCACAGCAATAGGAAACATGGGTAGCTTTGTCACTGTCAGTGGTTTTATCACTTTGGTATGGCAATTTCCAGAGAAGTCATGAGTAAAACGTAAATTGCAGGTCAGTTTTGTACTCAGAGTGTTTTCCCATAAACATATACATGATTTTTGTTGTTAGGGGCTACTGCCTTGGGAGACTTAATGAAATTTGCATCATTGCTTAACTCTGTTGAGAATATATTCAAAATGCAGCAGGGAAGGAATAGTGATAAGGTGTATACAAAGCTCAGTGGGAAGTCCTACACCTATGCCCTAATGCTGAATTGAAGTTGTACTTTGTGTTGATCTAATCTTTGGTATTAATACTTGAAAACCACTAATGAAACGCCTTGGCACTGAGCTGCCTCCCTCCTGTTTGCTCACTTGTGCAGAGCAATCCTCAATAGCTCACAGATGTTTCTGAGTGAAGGCTGGAAGAAAGGCACGGAAAAATCCCCATTCAGTGGCTTGTAGAAAGGCCTGGTACATTTGATACGAGCTGCCTTCCTTATGTAAAGTGGTTTCAGGGTGTAAATCCCTGATGTGTTTAACAACTCCAGCTCTGGTCTCGAGGTAAAATTTCCTCAAAAGATGCAGACTTAACAAACCATCTGCTCCTTAACTCCTAAGTTCCCATTAGCAATCCAGAAACACTGTCAGATTAAAAGCTATTAAAAGTTATTTCAGGTTTGTGGAAGGTTAAGCAGGCACCCTGGATTTATTTGCTGGGGGCTTTTTCCAGGTTAGGTATTTTTCTGAGGATAATCTTCACAAGGACACCATGTTTTCTTTTTCTGGAGGCCACTGAATCATATTTGCCATGACTATTAGAGAAGTTGTAGCAAGTACAGTTGCCCTCACTACACAAACAGTGGAAACCCATCCCATCCAACATAGGGTCATGAGAGTCTTGGGGACATGGAGGAGCCTGTGTAAATAACTGTGTCACAAAGGCACCACAAGGGAGTATTGATGGGTAGGGACAGCCTCACTTGTGGCATTTCTGCATCGTGAGTCTTTGCCTTTGCGACCTGAGCAGTGTGTTTTGACCCCAGTTTTGTGTGTGTTGTTTCCTAAGGTAGGAAACAAACCAACAGCCATTTGTTCTGTGATGCTGCACTCTGTGCATCACTGTCATGTCTTTGCCAGGCTGGTTGTTGTTCCAGCCAGCATCTCTCTTCTTCTCTTGTGCTGTTTCAGTCTCGACTCACTGACAGCAGAGGCTCCCTGTGTGCTGTCTGGGTAGCTGGGATGCAGCCTGCTGCATCCTGGAGGTGTGTTTGGAGGGAAGGCTGCCCCCTGGATGTCCCCAGTGCAGTCAGTCTCTGAAGGACACAGGTAAAACTGGTGCCTCTGCTGAGCTAATGCACCTGCAGCTTTGCAGGAGCCTGAAAATGGGCCCAGTCTGAGCCTTTTCTCCTTGTGCTGCCTTTTTTTTTCTGTCACAAAAGCCTCTTCTGTTGCCATCTTGAAATTTGGCTATTAAAAAACCCTCTTCCTCATGTTTTAAAGATCTTTGGCAAAGCACTGTGTATCATTGTACTGGGTCTTCAGTCTTGCTCTTGGAAGAGAACTGTGGTTTCTGGAGAGTTAGGATTTCATGCTGAAATTTCCAGAACTAATTAGATACTGTGGAAATTACAGCCTGCTGGAGAGCAGAGGGGTTTTGAGCTGAAAAATAAGGTATTGGCCAACTGTTAGAATAGACTTTTTGTAAGCAGTCTGAGAACTGCAGCAGCGGGGCAGTACCTGATGTGAGTTTGGTAATCCTAAAATTCTTTTTAAATGACTGCTAATGGAATAATTATATTTCTACAGGAAAAGATGTTGAAGTACCACATCTCCTGCTCTGCACCTCTGCCCCAGAATGCTTGGCGGGTGGTGGAGGGGGATATGGGGGCTCCGTGTTTTCTTGTAGATGGGAGGTATACTTACAAGATAGCGCTGTGCCTTCTGGAGCAGTTTTGTAACTGAGTGGAGTAGTTAAAGCTCAACAAATGGCATTTTTAAATGGTGTCTCATTATGACTAATTAATAGGCTGGCCAGCTGACACTGCTGAGGAGCAGCTATAGCACAGAGGCTTGAGGTGTGTCTGTAAAGCTAGTTTTTGGGGTCCTCCTAGGTTAGAAAATGGTTAAAGAAAAAGTGATGCATTCTGGTTTTCCCTGAACTTGTAAAGCAGTCACATTACTTTAAGGATGAAATTGAGAAATATTGCCCATGTCATCACTGCCACTTTGCAAACAGAAATGATGGTTATGGCTCAGCTTTAATCAGAAAAATCAGCTACTACTTGATACATTTACCTCGGTAGTTGTAAAGACAACATTTACTGTGTTTTGGACTTTTTCTGCTTCACTTGCATGTCAGTGTGAAAGGCTCACTGGGCTCGAACAATGGAGGAAAAATCTGTCTCACCTTTCCCGAGTTAAAGTTTAAACAGTGAGGGTTAACTATCGACAGAGCAGGAGAAACAAAGGAGGTTTCTTAGCTGTGCACCTGCCAAATGCTGGAAATAATGGCTGCTAAAACCCCAAATGCAAGCTGCACAGCAGCTGCCAAGGCCAGTGCGGGTACCTGGGCTGGGCAGAGCTTGGGCTGTGCAAAGCTGCTGTGTTTGGTTGTGTGGAAACCACGGGGTGCAGGCGTGGGGTCTGTGCAGGAGAGGTTGCACTCAGGTGGGAGGTGGGCAGAGCCTTGCTGTGACTTGAGTGTGGCTCCAAGTGCTTTTGCAGCCACCTGGGCTCCTCCTGACACAGGCCAAGGTATCTCTGCATCAGCAAGCTGGTAGAAACCATTGGTCTGGTTTATAATTTGAGAGAATGGAGCTGGAAAGCTGTGCCCTGCTTTGGTGGTCTTAAGACAAAATGGGTATCAGTGAGCTGGAGATGAGATCTCATTGCTGTCTTCAGCTGCCTGATTTGCAGCTACAGAGAAAGTGGAACCCAGCTTTTCTCACTAATGGGAACAATGGGAGTAATTATTTTATTGTGGTTCTGACTGGTTGTAAAGAAAAACATGTTTATGGCAAGAGGGGATAAGCAGCAGGAACAGGTTGCCTGGAGAGGTTTGTATCCTTGCTTGGGGAGTCTCCATCCTCAGACATGTCAAACTCAACTGCACAGTCTGGGTTTCACTTCTGACCTCTGAAATGAGCCCCGCTTTAAGCAGTGTCAAAATTAGATGGGAAGGTGAGGGTTCTCTAGAGATCCTGTCTAACAGGAGTTTTTCCACAGGCCTGTGAAGCCACCTTGGTGATGGAGGTTTTCAGAGGCATCTTTTTATGTGTCTGTATTAACCTGTCTTATGCCAAGGCACGTCTAACAAAATCTTGATTTTTGAGGCCAGGAGACTGTGCCAGTCTGGTGCTGAAGTGTGTGTGTATATAAATAATTTCCAGCAATATTTGAGGGTGAAGGGCTTAGCTGACTTGGAAACAGGGTTGTTTTCTTTTGGCTTCTTCAGAGAGCCACGTTAGTGTCAAAGAGCAGAGCCAACAAGAGCTGGTGGAAAACAATTCTCTTACAAATGGAAGTGCTCTCAATGACAAACCAATTGTTTGCTCATTCAGCTAGCCTGGAGCACGGCTGGTGCCTTGTTTGTTTTTGTTCAAAAGCCCCAATATTTGTAAATAGGGTCTTTCTCCTTTCCTTCAGAGGGTAGCAAGACAGAAGGATATACATTTTCAGATGGTGTCATTATGGAGTAAGGCCAGAGTGCCATGTTTGTAATCTGGCTAGGAGGCACGGTGGGAAAATGCAGAAGGGTAAACAAGATAATTGTTAATTGTTTGCAGACTATTTCTTCCTAAAAGTACGATTTCTAAAATGAAGTTACTTAGTCCTCAAAGCAGGAATTTCAGAGAATAATTTTTCCATTTACTGGTTTAATGTTTTTGCACCTTGAATGTGTGTTTTCCATCCTGATTTCAGGAGCAGACAGTGGTAGGTGCAGAGGGGGAAGTTGGACTAAATGACTAGTTGAACCTTGCAGGTCCCTTCCAACTGAACTGTTCTAAAATATTCAGGACTTGTTTAGCTCTTTATAAGCTTGTTTCTGCCTCTGTGGCTAGAGAGTTCACTTCCTGAAATGTTAATAGAAATGAGAGCTCTTAGTCTTTGAAGTTGGTGGATTTTAAGATATCCACTTGCCTCTTTTGTCTGACTTAGGGATTGTGCTATCCTGTTTTTCAGCATTGTCTCAAGGGGAGTTCCTGTGTCTGCAATATATTGGTATTGAATCCTTTTTTCATGGATTGATGTCTAAGTAGGTACTTACTCATGAACAGCTTAGATATTTGTCTGTTTCTTGACCAGTTTTTGGTACTTAAAAATATGGTATAGACAGAAAAAAATCCTGGTGTATTTGTGTATCCAACCTGCAAGGACAGGTGGCTGATCTGATCTGCCATTCCCTTGAGGATTTAAATGCAGTGAGTGACTGACAGGCTTGACCTGAGGCTGCAAACTGAGGGCTGGCTCCCTGCTCCCTTTGCTTTCAGCACCCTCAGCCTGCAGCTGTGCCCCAGCAGCACAGCCAGGACTGGCTGCACACACCTCTCTCTGAGCTGCAGGGGTGCGAGTCACTTTGCAAGGGTAGAGAATGTGTAAGACAGCCCTTCTTTCTCCGGCCTAAATAGTGTTAAAGGTACCACCACATTTCTCACTTCCCCACCCATCTGAAAGTGTTCTGCTGTAGTTTCTTTGGGCATTTTTACAACTTATTAAAACATATATATACAGTACACAGTTAAAAAATGACTCTTCAGACTCAAAGAGAGATGCTTGCATGCACCTCAAGCTGCAATCCAGACAAGCAGTTTTCAGGCTTGTGTCTTGTAAGGAGGTGTCCTCCTGTTGTCCCTGGAACCAGAGCCCGTCTGGCCCTACAGCAGCAAGGGATAAATGCAGCTGAACCTGCACAGGTGAGCAAACACAGGGCTTGCTCACTGCTGCAATCTGGAGCCTCCACTGCTCCCAGTGTTTGGAGAACTGCATTGTAGTGTAATGTGTGTACAGCACCATGTTAAAGAGCAGGTAATGGGTAGGCTGGCTGATCACTGTGAGAAAAGGGGTGTGTTTTTTGGCCAGGAAGACTGACTAGCTAACAGACTGCAAGACCACCCCACCTCAGTACAGGACTGAGAAAGCCTACATGGAATAAACACCGCTGTGTCTGCTGTTTCCACTGTTCCTTTGTCTTGCTCCCAATGCTCTGACTAGTGGCCCTGGGGAAGGATGCTCCTTTGCCTTAAAGAGATGCAAGAATTGCATCACTGGCCCCTGCAGGGAAGGTCTGACAAGTGCTGTGTGCCAGCCCTGGCCAGTGTGTGAGTACATGGTGGTGAAGTGTCACTGGGGGCTTTGCAGAGCTGGGACCATTCTGGGTTTTATCACCTTTTGGGAGCAGTGAAATTGGGTGAGCCAGGTGTCACTGGCAGGCATGAGCTTGTGTTGTCTCCTCCCTCCAACCATGTCAGCATCACAAGGGTGAGCCCTAAAAGCTCAGGAAGGCAGTGTGCCCCCAAAGCAGTGTGCTTTCTGTGCTTTAGGTCTTGCCTTCCTCCCAGACTGAGGGATGAGGAGGTAGCACTAGGTCTGCAGGGTGTGTGGTTGGGACTGCAGAAACATGCCCATTTAGTCCCCATATTCCTCTGGCAACCCTTGTTTTGCTGACTCCCTTCCACAGTTTCTCCCATTTGCCAGGAAGTTACTGTAGAACCTAGGTGTGCCCATGAAACATAGAGACACTAATTTCTTGGCAAGAAAAACTGGGCATTCAATGGGTTTGGGGTTTTTTTTCTGAAAGCAAGATCAGTGCTGTTTGAGTTGAAATAAGTGTGGTCTTATTTGGACTTTGCCTTGTGTGTCAGAGTAGTGTGGTAGTGTCTTAATGTAACAAACACTTTATATTGTTCAATTTTATGAGACTGCAGTGTGAAAAATGCTGTAGCATGGGCCTGGGTACCAAAAATGGGATCCACTTTTCTTATTTAACAGCAACTGAAACATCTCATTTGTTCCAGATAAAATACTTGTAGAAATTGAAGAATATAATCTGGTTTAGTAGAGTGATTTGTTATTTTGACAGTACTCATGCATTATGCACTTTATTAAATATCAAGTAGATTATGCGAGTGTTTTTAATTTCCCATCTGAGCTGATGCCTCTTGCATTGAGATGGGCAGCTCCTGCAATAAGCAGAATGGAAATGAACAGTATTGCAAGAGGAAAGCCACAGGCTGAAGACATCAAAACTAATGCAAAATGTTCTTTTTCTCATGCCATACAGTTTTATTATCTTTAGTGCTTTGCACATAACACCAGTGTTGTGTGGTCTCAGATTACCAAATTTGTTTTTGGGGGAAAAAAAACCCCAACAAACCCTTAGTGTGTTTTCAGAGGTGTAAAAAGTCTTCAGGCTTCTGAGTTCTGTCCTTTACCCCTTTCTCTTAGGTAGCAAGCTTTTTAGTTCGTGGCCTTTTCACTTCTAGTGATGTCTTGATAAAATCAGGAAAACCAAATCCCAGAGCAGACAGTACTGGGGGTTGAGTTTGTTTTTTTGGGGTTTTTTTGGCACGTCTGACTTCTGTCACATCAGTTCAGCGATGTTAGATTGCTGAAAATATTACCAGCATACTATTAACCTTTGCAAAATAAATGCAAAACGCTATTTCAGATTGTGCTAATAATGCCAGCATGAGAGTGGCAGATGTTTCTCCCGTGTTCCTGTCTGAGAAATCCTGGAGGGAGAAGGGGGGAATGTGGCAGTGCCTGGGGTGGCCTCTGTGCTGTCCCCGTGCCCCTCAAATGACTTGTCAGGGAGTATTACAGTGTGCATTTCAGGTAGGGATCTACTGGGCTTAAATTACATGTGAGTAATGTCTCGAATTAATGAAGTATCCAGTGCTTCTTATATGGTTAGTTCCCTTTCTGTTTGTTCAGCCTGGCATAATTGTGATGACTGAATGTTTTTCTTCATTTCAGGTGAACCAAGTAATCTTTATGGTGCACAGCAAAGCGTGTAATACAATAAATTCCTTTCCTATTTAAGGTTAAAAGCAGCTGACTACAATTGCTTTGGGTGAGGACAGATGAGTCAATGAGGAAGTAAAAATAACTGAGAAATAATAAATTCTGTCATTGATTGCAGTCTGCAGCTTTTCTGTAGGAGCAGAGCAGTGCTTCCCAAATCTCTTGGCTGGGAGGATGCCCCAGCCCTCCCCACCCACCTGGGGCAGGTGAGCAGCTGTCTCAGCTCCCTGCGTGGGCTGGGGTATAAAGGAGGAGCTGAAAGATGGTCTGACTAGCAATAGTCCCGTGTCAGTTTGTCATAAAATGTTGGAGCCATCTGTTGCTAGAAAAAACTACCCCAGTCTACCACCTGGTGTTTCGCTGAGCCCGGGGATTTAGCCCAGATAAGCGCTGGTTTACTTAATAAATATTGAAAAGGGAAAAATGGGAGAATGGGGGGGAAAGATGCCATAGTTGTTCTCGGTGTTATTGAGTGCTGAATGATACCATTTGGATCCTTGTCTCCTGCCACGGCTCGTGTGTCACTGAAACCCCTTTCCTTTTCATTTTGGAAATTGCGGATGAGGAGTAACATTGAACAGATCCAACACCACCCAGGCATCGGTATAAAGTTCTGAGCAGCGTGTGATTTAATCTGGAGTTGGGGACGGCCACCTGCTGTACTTTTGTTCTCGTGGCAATCTGGCAAGTGTGGCTCTGCTGTTTGGGTGCTTGTCTTTGTGGCGTGTGCTTGGACCTGGCCAGGCTGGCACAGGCTGGGCACTGCTTGGCTGCTGGCCCTCGAACACAAACAAAAGCCCCACACTGCTCAGGGCTCTCTCAGTGGCCACAAAATGCACCCCTGTGCCCCTGCCACATGCAGGTAAACTAACTTCTTCTCAGGTTAACTTACTCCCTTTTGCTGATCTCCAAAATAAAAGGGCTGCCCTGCTCTCAGGTGATGTAATTCCCAAATTCCCAGTGCTGTCCCAGTACCTGCTGGTTGTGCCCTCACTGCCTGCCCAGGGCACAGGGGGCTGCTTTGGGGAGTGGGCTCAGCTCAGGGCAAGGCACAGCTCTTGCCATGGGGTTTGTTGGGGTTTTTTGTTTATTTTTAATGCAGTGTTTATGATCTGTCCTACAGAAAACACAAATAACAATGCCCTCTATCAAGTCATTGCGATAAAGCCCCCAGCCTGCATTTGGCAGCTGGTGTGACCTTCACCTTCCTCCTGTTTTATCCCTTCCCAGGGAACTTTGTTGCCCCAGGAATGTGGGAAATGAGTGTGTGAATTATTTGAATATTAATAGGTGTGCAGGTTTTTTTTACTATTGCCTTCTGGGGTTTTTCTTGAGTATCGATTGGGAAGCCAAAGGGAGAGTGGCAAGAAACACCTGTTTAATTTAGTGAAAACTTTACCATAAAGCACCACAGGTATATTTGGGTTGGGTTTTTTTTAGGGTGTCATGTTTAAATGGTTACAAGCATGGGGAAAGTATTTACTGCAAAATAAGCTCTAAAGAGAAAGCACAGACACCTGAAATCCTTTCATGGCAATAAATAACACAACTAGTTTCACCAAATGTCTTAGTTTTGAAATACATTGGCGGTATTTTGTAGCCTGTATTTAGATCCTGATAATTTAAAATGGATCATCTTAATTGAGTTGTTTTTTAGGCTGCAGAAACAATGTGATTCTTGACTGTGAAGGCTGATATTCCTTCCGTAGGAAATGCACTCAGAAACAGTGAGGAACACACAGGACAATATTCCTCTTGCTGTCTGACAACTTCTTTGCACTCACCTGTTGTGATTTTGTAAAAGAGCATTATTGGCAGGTTTCTGTAACTTTAATATCAGCAGAAAGCCAGTGTAGCAGTGTGTTCTTTGTTGTGGTTTGTTTGGGATTTGTTCTCTGGTTTTTGGGGGTTTGGTTTGATTTTTTTGGGGGGTTTTGTTTGGGGGTTTTTGTGTTTGTTGTTGTTTGAGGGGTTTTTTAGAAGTTCTTGCTTACAGGGACCAAAATTAGGTACTGAAAAGAAGAAAAGTAAAAAAAAAAATCATATATTGGGTAACTATCACAAATGTCAGAAGGTGCTTGAGTCCCAGGAGGCATTTGAATAGCTTTCAGCTCTCATGTAAATATGGATTATTTACACAAACATTGGTTTAGGCTTGCATGAGATATCCAGGCATTTCATAAATTGCCATTAGAAATTTGAAGTATCACCTTTGTTAGTTAGATCAGATCAATAAATACCAGCTGAACATCCTTTCTCATAGCTCGAACTCCTGTTTTCCTTCAAAATAAAACCATGAATGGGGTCAAACCAGAAAAATTTGGTAGTGGTTTTGTTACAGGAGAAGCATAGTTGGGGCAAGATACTACCACTTTAAAATGTGAGCAGCTAAGGTTTCTGTTGGCAGAAAAATTGGTAATTTTCTCAAATTATGTGTTGAAAAAACACTTGTATACCAACCATCATTTAATCTGGGGAAATCTGTCAAATGCACCCGAAGTGCACTGGGGTGGATATGGAAAAGGTGCTTTAATTTCACTACTAGTCCTTGATAGCACAAAAATAACTAATAATTTGATAACACAGGCACATGCTGTGGATCTCTAGTGCTGAACTGTAATTCTAGTTGAAACATGTCTATCTGATTATTTTGAGGAAAAAAGAAATAATTTGGAAAGCTCTCCTTTTTGACCGATACTGATGAGATGGAAATGGTTGTGTTGAAGTGAGATCCACCCAGCACTCGAATCCAGCCTCCACTGGAGCAATGTGTGTGTGAAGACACCGTGTTTGCTCCATGCTCATCACCTTGCAGCACAGTTTGAGAGCAAACTCCCTGGGCAGGAGGGTGAGCCTGGCTGCTTTTTGGGAGCATCTCAAGGGTTTTTCCTCAGGTGGTTGTGAGTTCTCCTTCCCAGACCCAGTGCTCTGGCACTGGGGATACAGGTTTGCCAGCTGGCTGCAGTCAGACAAGTAACTCCTCCTATTTTCTTGGGTTTTTCTGGAAAAGAGAATGTCCCTGACACTGTCTTATTTCCTAAAAGGTTTAGTTGATTTAACCTTGTAAAATGAAATCAGTGATGTGCGGTAGGTGAGATGAAGTCGGAGTCATTTAAAACCACCCAGTCCCTCCGAAGTACAAAGAGTGTTTTTTGCCCCTCGTGCCGTATCAGAAATGGCATTTTGGAGGAGATTGGTTTACTCATCCCTTTGAACGTGTGCCAGTCGTTTTTCTGAGGCCGAGGGTTTGTGCAACACTCAGGCAGTGAAAGTCTGAATGTGGTTCCTTTTCTCTTAGGCAGTTTTTTGGCTCCCTTGGCCCCAATGTTGTAACACACTTAAAGGCAAAGCTTTGTCCACTGAACTGGAAAAAGCTGCAGCCAGGCTGTCTCTTGTTTCGCACCCATCGAGGCTGCCTTCATTTTGACAACAGGATGGTGGGCTGGATTTTGGAACATGGGTTTGGTTTTACTGCCTGAGTGACTTTGAACAAGTCAGTCTTTACTTTTCGGGGTTGTAAAATGGCGATAAAGAAGGATATCCACCGTGTGGGTATGAGGTTAGAGAAATGCTCCTTGCACGAAGGGAGGATTTATCATCCTCAGATGCAAGCTGATAGTGAAATGCAAAGCAATGCCATTCTGAACCGAGTTTTTTTCCTTTTTATTTTTTTAATAACATGATTGTTCTACTGTGCAATGGGATAGCGAGCTCTAGCATATCATGACATGCTGAAACACCTGCCTGCTATGCATGGTTACCAAGCTGGCCTCCATGTGTGCATGGTGATACTGAAGTGGAGCCTCTTGGTAGGGGTCTTTGAGTCAGAAGGCTGCCAGCTTATTCCCAGGTATTACGGCTTGTTAAGGGACGATTCAAGAGATGGCTGGCTATTTATTGACTTATTTACAACAGGGAATGTATTAACTTTTGTTGTGTGGCAGTTAACTCTTTCCAAACCAGTGAAATTCATTACATTTAACAGTTCCTCTATGCTGTAGGTAGCTGAGAAGGTAATTATAGCTGCTTGCTTGGGAACAGAGCAAATAGCCTTCAGAAGGTGGGCTTTACAGGCACTGATTTGATTATATTTCCACTTGCCTCTGGCATGGTTTCTAGCAGATTTATCTTTTTTTATTTTCATGCCAGAAAACAGCCTCTGAAATATGCAATTTTATGTTCGCTTAGCAGTTTCCCCATCTGTCCCAGTGTTCAAATTTGAATTTGTTAACTTCCAAAATAAAAAGTTGATAGCTTCCATTAGTTTGGCTGTATTCTCTAATGCTGAGCTATCAAACTGGGCAGAACAAGGAAAGATTAGTGATTTTTGTATCAAATTATCATGTAGATAGTTCCTGTACACAGCTTTACAAAGGTCTTCACTTGCTTTGCTTGCTTACTGAGGGGTTTGTGTTTGTCAGTCCTGGGGCTGTGTTTTAACAGGAAGGAGGACATGAGAGAAGCACACAAGTTAGATAAAGCAGATGCCCTCAGTTGGTGCAGGGGGAGTTCAAGGTCTCTTAAATTTGCCTAATAAACTTAAGATAATAAATCAGATCGCAGCGTGTTTAACAAGGTATTAAACATGCAAATACAAACTGACATGACCTCTTATTTTGTTTCACCAGTTTAGGCTGATCTTTTTCCCTGAGGCTGCCCAATGTATCTGGTACTGGTGAGAGGATGTCTGAGGGACAGTGGGTTTGTTTTCCTGTGAGAGTTTACAAAGGACTCTTCTACTCCCCGTTGTAACTTTGTTCTTGGTTTATTATAGCCTAATAATAATAATCATCTCAGTGAGTTATTCAGACAGGACCCCATCAGTCAGACCCACAGAAAGCTGCACCTTTGGGGACTTCAGCTCTAAACCAAGGTGACATAAATTAGGTTCTACAGCAGTGCAGTCCTAATGTATCACAGATCTTGGAGGAAAAGAAAACAAATGCTGACAATTTGCACTCAGAATAAAAAAACCTATTGATTGTTGGTTGTTTACAAGATCTTTCTGGCAAACTAGAAATTCTTATCTCAGCTTCTGCCTCTGTCTTGTGGCATTACTCAGGTACTTGGCAAACTATACTTTTTAGGAATTGGGTAATGTCTGTGTAAAGAAGTTACTTTCCCTCCTCACTTTTTTGTTGTTTACACTCATGAGAGTATGTGTGTGCATAATAAATAACACAAAAGGGAAATTTCAACTCTCTGCTATGTTTTATACAGGAGTGATGGGAAGAGATTACTTGGAAGGGTGTGCAGTGACAGACAAGGGGCAATGGCTTCAAACGGCGAGAGAGTAGGTTTAGAATAGATATTAGGAGGAGATTCCTTACTGTGAGGGCAGCGAGGCCCTGGCACAGGTTGTGGGTGCCCCATCCATGGAAGTGTTCCAGGCCAGGTTGGGAGGGTGCTCTGAGCAACCTGGGGTAGTGGAAGATGTTCCTGGGACTGGGTGATCTTTGAGGTCACTTCCCACCCAAACCATTCTAAAACTGAAACTTTATATGTGCCATGAATTGTTCTTTAGTGTGGTAGTATCTTCATGTGTCCCTAGAACCCTCAGAGCTTGACTTAATTCTTGTTTAGTGAGCAATGCTTGTTGGTGAATCTCAATTGTTCTGGTACTTGGGAGCTTTTGCTTTGATAATGATGTTGTCTAGTAGCAGAGTTCAAGATCAGATGTGGACTTTGATAACCGTAGTTCAAAATCTTCTAATGTCTGTCACCAGTCTTTAGCCTACTAAATTGTAAATACTTAATTAAATAGGTAATAACTATTTGTAAATAGTGCTTTGGTAGAAGTGAAGCCAGTGTTTCCAGAGGCTCACATGTACAAGAGTTAGATTTCTGTATTTTATGGCTTTGTAGCTTTTACTTCTGCTTGAGAAAAGTTCACTGTCTGAAGTCTTTGTGGAAGTCATGGTGTCTGAGATGCTGCATCAATAACCCTGGGCTCCTGGGAGGAACAGCATGAACCCCTGATGTTCAGACATCACATGGTTGGTAATTGCCCTCCTCTAGGAGAGGTTGTTTATTTTTAGAATACAGAGTCATAAATGTTGTGTTAACCATTTGAGGATGTTAAATCATTATTGAAAACTGTGGTTTGGGATAACAGAAGTAACAAAAAGATGAACTATTTGGGCTTACTTACCTGTGATAATTTCAAGTTTTGTGTTTTTTGATACAGCAGGTAATTAGAGACTTTGCTGCTCTGCTGCTTTTTGAGCAGGGATGCAGGTGGTGCTTAAAAATAGTCAACACCATACAGTGCTGTTTGTGTTTCTTCTGAAATGCTTTCATGTCTTTGGGTTATTCTTTAAACAGCACCTGATAGATGTGGGCTGGAGGGAGCTGGGATGATTAAGTTCTTGGGCACACAATTTTTAAGGCAAAGGTTTCTCTTAAGAGCAAATGGCTTGGTAAATAGCAGGAGAACAGCAACTGAACTATCAGTCTGCAATTTTGTTAGTTTTATTCTTTACCAAGAACACTTCTTTTTCTAAGCTTGGGCAAAGAGTCGTTTCCTCAGCTTCCTAAAGACACAGGTCTTCTTTCCCATGTAAACCTATGATCTCTGATGTTATGAGTGTTTATGAAATTAATATCAAATGAAGCTCTTTTACTGAATTTCCTAAGACCTTCACTATTTTTGTGCTGTTGTCGTATCTAACAGTGATTTTCAGTAAAGCTGGGAAGCTCCTTCCCATCCCTGTCAGCAGTAACTTCTCCTCCCCTCTTCCAGGCAGCCTGTTTGTAAGCAAAGATGTGCCTTGCTTACCTCATACCTCACCACCCCCCCCATTGATTAGCTTTTACTGGGAATGCAAACAAACTGGTTTGGCTATTTTTATATGGAACAGATGGGCAACTTCTGCTGGAGGGAGATCCACTTGACAGATAGAAGTTTAGTGTAACAAGGTGCCTTCCCACGCAGCTATTTGTCCCTCTGATCTGTTTGGATGGTGCATCTGGTTTCTGAACTGCACACTGGATTTCAGAAAACTTAAAACATCACCTTCAAGCATCTCTTTATTTTTACCATAAGCATTTTTCTACCTAAAAGGAGTCAGTGGTTGTTTTTGACAATAATGTTGCTAAGGGGATCGATATATAAAGTGGGGAGCACTAAGAGTAAGGAGAAGGTTGTGCACACTAAAACCTAAAAGAGATCCTACCAATGTTGAAGTGGTGCTAAGAATGTATATTTATCATATATATTTAGTGTGTCCTATGAACATTTATACAAAGCATATAAAAGGCTGTAGCTATGGTCGTAATTGATGGGTGTCAAATCTAACAAATCTGCAATGCTGGGAAAGTTCCATTAGAGCAGAGAAATGCTAATATTGGGTTAATCCTAAAAGAAACAAAACCAGGAAAAGTATGATGCTCCAGATTGTTGATTTAATCTGAAGCTCTCTTTGACTTAGAACTGTATGCTAGACAAAATATGACAGCATATCTTAGTCCATGGAGGAAACTATTGTTGATAATCATGAAAAAAGCATCTGGTGTTGCTTGGGCTTGCACAGAACTGCCAGTCTGGTCTTTGTGCTGTGCCTGGAGGATTGGCTGATGGTGACGTGGCAGGTGGAGCTCTGCACTTAGAGAAGGAAGGCTGTGCATGGCTGGGCAGTGTGAGGGCAGTAAGGGCTTCCAAACAGCTCCCAGGCACTTTCTATGGCACAAAATAGGGGTTGAAGTGTGTGATGTGTGGATTAGGTGAATTCTGGAAGGTGATGGCTGGATAGGTCCTGACTAGAGACCACAGCCTTAGAGGTGGCTTCCGTGTGACTTCCTCCTGTGGCAACAGTCAGGAAATACAGTTTTGGGGAAAACACTGGCATCTTGAATGGTTTGAACTTATGCATCCCTTTTATTACATCCAGTTTGGCAGAAGGAAAAATCATAATAAAAATAAAACCCTTTTGTGTTGTACTGATCAATAGTAAATCCAATGTATGTGTTGGAAATTCTCTAGTATCAGGATGTGGAATACCAATAGGGCAGGAAGAGTTTGTAACATTAATTAAACTGTATGGCAAGTTGAAAATGTGGAGAGTATCATTGCCCCTTTGGATGTCAAGGT
This sequence comes from Dendrocincla tyrannina, assembly GCA_035047865.1. NCBI lineage: Eukaryota > Metazoa > Chordata > Aves > Passeriformes > Dendrocolaptidae > Dendrocincla > Dendrocincla tyrannina. Next base: position 59,032,812 of record JAWWMP010000081.1, on the reverse strand, counting down.
CAAGTGCCCACAGTTTAGAGTACAGAACACGAAATTAAGGGGTTGGCTTTTTAAAATTTATAACTTTCAAGAGTTATGTGCAAGCTCTCGAATTATTCATGCACTTTCAGAGCTTGAGCAGTCCTATTGAATATTATAACTCATTGTCAACACCACACATGCTCTGGTTTTGTGTTTTTAAAACTGATAAAGCCAATGTGTGAATAGTAAAATATTTATCAGCTTTTTCTCCTGGGTTCCTTTTTAAAGCAAAGGTAGTTAGAGAAGTTTGGTGCAGCACATAATTCTTGGTTTGTGTTTTCTAATCTGGTATCTATTATTGGCATTGTGATTTTCTGATACTGACGCCATTTCAAATGGAGGGAAACAGAGTTTATGCAGCACAGTGTTCTTTTGGCTACAGCTGTTCCCATAGAGAGGAATGAGGGTGGCAGTGCAGGGTCTCTTTAAACTAACCTGGCTTTACTCATGGGGTGTCTTCTGGCCCTGCCTGCTTGTGTCAGAGGGAAGGCACTCTTGCAGATAACATCTGATAGCTCTTTCACAAAGTGGCAAATACTGGCAGAAATAAATTGATATATACTGTGAATGGAGGCGGAAAGGAAGAGCCATTTTTGGTGCACCCATGGGAGTGGGGGGGGAGAATGCAGCTAGAACAACATTTTAAGGAGAGTGCATGGGGAGTGAGGGCTCCCAAGGCTTCTGAAGGTCAGCAGAGCAGATCTGGCCTTCACTTGACCCATGATCAGGGCACAGAACGGGGTAAGAGCTTTAATTTCAGGGGGGAAAAAGAAGAAAAGGAAAAAAAGACAAGTGTGCAGTGCTGTCTATCTCTGTGTAAAGAGGATTATTAAAAGCAGGTGTTTGCTCCTTGCCATTTCATGCTGTTAAACAGCAGATCACTAAAAACCCCAGCTTGAGCTGCTGGTTACAGCAGTGCAGAATTTACCTGTTTACTTCTGCCATTCTGCAGTGTATTTTGAAGTATAACTATGTATGTAACATATAGATTGATGCAAACTGCCCCTTGCAGAAGAATTAACTTGCCTTCTGCTGATACAGGTGTGTGTGTGTATATATATATATATTCTACTGATATGTCCTACAGATACAGGGTTTTGTATCATCTTAAATAAGGCTAAACTCACTTTGCTCCCCCGAGTGCTAGAGAAATGTGGAGTGTGTTGTCTGCCAGCAAGGGCTGTGAAAAGGTGGTGGATGGGGCATGGATTTTGAAGGGCACTTGAGGGAGCGTGGGGCTCAATTTCCCCATTCGAGCTTTATTCAAAAGAGAAGCTCTGCCTTCCTCTGGCACCTGTTTAAAGACAAATTTCTGCTTGATGGCAGGCGAAGATCTTTCCTGTTCAGAAAAGAAAGGCTCAATTGCCTATTTAATACTTTGTGTATAGGCTATGGTAGGAAAAAATCATGATGTTTATTAATGAAGTAGAATTTCAAAGAAAACATATCCTACGCTTAGTGCAATCAGAGTCTGAAAAAGGTACTTGAGTTGCTATGAAAACTGGGAAGAAAGACACGAGGAATCTTTTAGAGCGAATTTCAAAGGCGTAAGTTGTGCAGTTAGCACTTCTCCCATCCTCTCAAATTCTGCAGTGTTGGAGAACCATAGAAGAGAATTGCTTTGAAACTGCTGGTGGGAGCAGAGGGATTTCTTTTCTGAAGTTTCATAACAGGATGACAATTTCCAGTGAGATTCAGTCGAATTCTGAGCTGAGCTAAGTGAGCTTAATGCAGAGCTCTGCATTATTTAGCACAGTTTCCTGGTGTGAGGTGTCTTGAAGTCTGCAGAGATGTATTTCCCATTAAAAAAGGGACAGGAATTAAAAATACGAACTGGAAATGCTGTTTGAGCAGCCCATCTTTCTTAAAGGTATTTGCAGGTTGATATCATTGTGATGAGGGGTTTGTGTGCTACAACTGAGGCATGAATTCACTGTGTCTGAAGTGCAGGGAGGGAGCTCTGACACAGAGGGCCTTTTTCATTAGAGCTTTAATAAGAGCACGAATCCATTGCACAAGGAGAGTTTGGGAGCCCCCATGCATGTGCAGCTGAGTCTGCCTCCATGTCTTGTAGCTGTGGGTGATCACTCATCAGAAAAAGGGCTGGGGAAAAGGTTGGAGATGGTTACAGAAACTTTATCTGTAAAGCACTTATCTCATTTTTGCATGGGATTTGCAAAGCAACCTTTAAAAATGATTCCTTACTCTCATGGCAGATTATTATCTCTGAAAAGCCACTGATGGATACCATCCTGCACTGAGGCCTTTCTCCTGTCACTGGGGTGGGTGATAAAGCTCTGAAATCCTGGCGAGGTGTTAGATGAGATTTACTGTGCTCAAGTGCTGCTGCTGGTTATTGCTGCAGTCTTAGTGCTGTGCAGTGTTAGAGCCTCCTTATCCTTCAAAACCAGCATATTTCATCTGTGTGTGTGTACAGGCAATGTAAAGGTGGTGGGATCAATGTTAGAATTAAAGCTTATGGGAAACTCAGAAGGAAAATATGGAAAGAGAGCTTTGAAGGAAAGTAGTTGTTGTCACATGCATGTATTCGTGTTCAATCCACATTGGGTTGCTGTTTGTTAGAAATTAAGGCAAAGAAACTAACTTTTGTTGTTAGAATCCCTCAAATTGTCCTGGCCCTTCAGATATGCATGTGACCTGAAACTTTAATGAGCCTGTGCATTTATTATTGTCCTTATCAAATGCCTGGCAGTGTATTAAACTTGTGCAATGTCATCTATTGTGAAAAAAACCAGCTGGAATGATATCTTGGTTGCTTTAGGAAACATTCCTAGGCAAGTTAATATGCTTAGAGAACTTGCCCCTTCAGCTCTGAGAGAAGCTGCAATTTTTAGCTCTTTAAATAATATATTTTGAACTAGTTTTCAGTGTCTAAACTGGTAATTTCCCAGAGCTACTTCTAGGACTTGTCTCTTTGTCTCCCTTCTCTCAGCCACCCCCCTGCAAATGTCTTCCCAGCCAAACACATCAAAAAGGCTAGCCCAGAGTGGAAGGAAGCGTGCTGCATGAATTGTTAGCAAGGAGCAGATGTAGCTGCTCTGATCAGTCCCACCTCGCAGTGGGAGTGCACTAAAGCCATCTTCCACTGCTTGATGTGCTTTGGAGCTTCCTGCTCTCTAATAGCATCCCTTCCCCTGCTCAAAGCACCACTGACAGCAACTGAGTGCAGGCATTTTTCCAGCTGTGTGCAGGCAAAAGCATAGTGCAGTCACTGGAGACACCCAGGAATTTTTGGGTTGGTTTGGATAACATGATTAAAAACGCCTGAAAAAGAGAAAATATTTCTTCAGAAGAATACTCTTGAATCTATGCATCCATGGATTTCAGCCTCCCAAGGAAACAGAATAGCATTATCTGTCCAGTTTGTATCGTGCAAGGCAGTGTAGGGGTCTAGGCTGTTGCTTTCAGGAGCTGTGATGGTTTGTGTGAGTGTAGAAATGACTAAGTTGTTCTACCAATACAGAAGCCATACAAAAATACTGTGTGTCAAAATGTAGTCCATGGAGAATTGTTTGGATCTTTACCATTCTTTTAGGTGTGGCATGAAACATGTTAAATTAAAGATATCCATGAAGAGTTAGTAGGTGTAGCTTCATAATCTCCTGAGCTAAGGCTGATGCAAAGAATGGGAGGTGCGTGGTGCAGACCCCAAAGCATGAGCCAACTCTCAGCTGTGAATAAGTAAAACATGAGCAGGACATTGAAGGGAGGCATTTATTACTCTTTATTGCTATTTATCCCTCTTTCCTCTGGATTACTGGGCTTTGAGTGTGGCAGGGACAGCTGAGGGGTGCAGGGAGACTGGAGAGCTGCTGAAGTGGTCAGGCTGTCGTGAGTCTGGCACGAAGGAATCCAGTGAATAATTAACAGTAGCCTGTAACTACTCAAAAGACAACTGCAAAGATCATGGAACCAAGTTGTGGACTGGGCCAGGAAGGCATAACGAGTGACAGGGAGTTTGCCAGGCTTGAGTGGCTGATGGAGTTATCAGTGAGTGGGAGGTTAGACCAGGTGGCATCTGGCACTCCTTTCCAGTCTGCCTTTCCCTGATTTTGTAAAACTGAGGTTGAGCAGAGAGGAGAAGAGCACTGTATAGTTTGTTACTTGTGTTGCTGTTCAGATGCCATGATCTGCTCTTATCCCTGTAGATTAGAATGGGTTTACTCGTCTTTATGGGAAGAATTTAATTAAAACAAGCAAACAGAGGTTAATTAAAACGTTATGCAGTGCAATTTGGGTAGTATGAAAGTTTCAGTCTTTAGGAACTATAGTTATTTTTCTTGTCCTTTCTGCTCTGTTCTTTGTCACTTGTTTCCATTTCATCACACTGTGCTATAGTCCTTATCTGTTTCATAATTCCTCACAAAACCAGGCACAGTGAGGCTGCTCATGTAGCATTTCCAAAAGGGAAAAAGGACATGCACTTACTGATTTGAAAAACCACTTGGTTTAATTTTGTTTCCTTTCCTTTGTTGGATAACTCCTGACAGTCCTCTGTGCACATAAGATGAAAACTATATTTAGTGGCTCTCCAGAAGTTATTTTTCCTTTTGTCCTGTAGTACTTGTAGCCACCTGATTGTGAGTAACAAAAAGCCTTGCTGGTCAGAATTTTGGCTGCCTCTCAGGTCTGTGGGTTTCTGTCTCAGCTGCCCTGGAGGAGTCCAAGAGAAAATGAGTTGGCTGTTACTCCTCTGTTATCCTCAGCTTGTTATCAGAGCGTTCCATGTCAGACACACCACAGAGTCCTGCAGGGGTTGATTCTGATGACTCAGTAAAACAATGCTGTCGGTGGCATGTACGATTCTGTGTGTTCAGGCCATGTAAATTCTGCTTCCTTTTTCTGGGTTTGCAGTCCTTACCTCATGGAAAAAAATTGCTGGTGTGTTATCCTTACTGAAAAAGTTAGAAAAGTACTCATAATAGCTTCTAGAACAGCAACCTCTCTTGATGGTCCTTTTAAAATGATGTAGGTAGTCTGTTACTGAGAGTCAAACTACACCTCTGGGGGCAAAAATGGATTATTTCATTTCCATTCCAAACTAATTTCATTTTTTAGCTATTGTATCAACAGGGTTTTATATTACAACCATTGGCCACGCATGTAACTTGAAGCCTGCCTGGACTTTGAACCTGAGAGGCAGTGTAGTATTTCACAAATTAATTAGAATCATTACTTTATGCCCTAAACTGCACTGCTTTTATTTTTAGAGAGATGAATAGAACTAAGATGGGGAAGATTGGGAAGGTAAAGTAGAATAAATGGAGAGTTGTCTAAACATAAAGCAGAGATATGACACAAACACTACAATAGATTATTGTTGGTCCTACAGGAATGTGTACAGAAAGAACAGAGGAAAAGTTGAGTACTTTATACAAAAGTTCACTGTAATGATTTTGACTTCCATTTCTTTTATCTGTCAAAGTTTAATGTCCTTTTCAAGTGAATTTCCATGAGATTTCCTTTCATTGGTTTTGAGACAACTATGTCTTCAAACAGTTCATCTATATATACAAAAATAAATTCAGAGTAAGATGGAATTTTCACATTGAAGGGGGAGAACGAAGCCTTGCTTTTTTGAAGTAGTAGAGAGAATATGAAAATGGTTGCACTGGAAGGAGGAAAGCAGTGGCAGAAGGCAAAGAGAAAAGGACAGAATTACTGCTACAGCTTTGGAGCTATTTCTGCTTTCCCTCAAACCTCTCACCATTGTGATTTCTTAGATCCTCGCTGAAGAAAGGCTAGCATGAAACTAGAGATGTAGAAAGACAGTAGAATATTTTTGGAGCTGTACTGCAACTTGTCATGGATGTGTTAAAGGCTTCAGGGATGTGCAGGAAGTGGTACACTTGTTGTTAAAGGCACTTGGAGTTTTTGCCCCTCCTGGCACTGTGGCTGGAGCCTTGGCAAGGCAGGGTGGGCAGAGCTCAGGGTGTGTTGGAACCTGTGCCTCAAGTTCAAGGGAGGAGGAAGGAAAGGGGCTCAGGGACATGGTTGTGTATCCTGCCAATAATGTGCTTAAAAAAAACACCTCATAAAGCCCAAAATTTGTAGAGCAGCGAAGCCAATGCCACTTTACCTGGGCAGGTGTGACCAGGGCAGTGGCTGTGTTGGCACCTGCTCCGGTGCCCCCTGAGTCTTTAGAGGAGAAACTCTGCCCCTGGTGTTTCCTGTTGCATGACAAGGCCCCTCCATCTTTTAAATCAACAGAAAAGGAAAAAAAAAAACCTTCTACTTCCTAATAGTAAGAAAAAAAAGACTTAAAAACATATATGGTTTTTAGCCAACAAGTAAAAATCTGTTCACCACCAGCCAAGATGAAATTTTGTAAGGAGCAGATTGTCATTAATTATACTTTCCTGTTAAAAACAATTTTTTTTTGTTGTAAGGCTGATAATTTCTAATTATGGGTTTTGCAGATTTGCTTTAAATTTATGTTGATTTTTTTTTTTTAAATCTGTTTTCTTAATCATCTGGAGGGACAGGAACTGGCTTGCCCAGCCGGACCAAAGGCCATCCTGGAATTTTCTCTCATGTTGGTCAATTCAGCCTTGCTTGGTGCTGCAAAAATTCCCAGCCAGGGCCACAGTGAGATTTGGGATATATTCCTTCACCCCATACTCTTCCGGAATATGTTCTGGTCCCATTTTTCAATTTGAGGAAAATATTTGTACTATTAATTTGAAAGCCTTTGCAGGAAAAAAAAGAGACTGTCATTGCCACTAAAATATTCTATTTGTTTGAGTAATGACTGCCCAGAAATAGCTCTTGCATCTTTAATTGCTGCCTCTAAAGTTACACTTGCAGCAAATTGCAGTAGAACTCAGACAGGGATGTGAGTGGGTCTGGAGTTTCCAATGGGATTGCCTTTTGCAGCCAAAGCTGCAGGGAAGTGAGTTTCCATTCCTCTGACACTTGGGGAATGATTTGGTGTGTAGCATGAGAATGTTCTCAGAGCTGCCATTTCACCTTCTCTGAAAAGCTCTGTTAGGGGAGGTTTTCATGCCTTTATTTAATTTTTTTTGCCTGGAGCACATCCTTACAGCCTCAGTTTAGGGTTTGATGGAGCGAGCGTGTTTGTCTTCTTGGAGTGTTTTCAGTGAAGCACGGGTTGCTTTTGTCAGGAGGAGGACATGGAGCTTATTGTTCCCTGAGCAGACCCAGGTTCTGCTGTAATTCATGCTGTTGACGAGCTGCCTTCAGGTTCTCCACAAGCCTTTGTCTCTGGGGCTGTCCCTAATTTTGAAAGCAGAACACATATGAGTTTCCTGCATCCTTTTTGCTTTTTATTCACCCATGCTGCTCAGCAGTGTCACCTCAAAGGCTTCCCAAGATTGTCAAGCTCCCCAGAGATGAACAAGGAGTTCCCATGTCCCTCTCTTCTCCTGTTCCCTTCCTAGCAGCGTTGCCCTGAGCTCTGGTTTGGCTCTGCTGCTGCTGCCCCTCTCCCCTGAGCTGCCTTACTGGAAGGAAATGGTTACCCCCCAACCTGGGCTCAGTAGGTTCCTCCTGCATCAGGGAGTTCAGTGGGGCCCTGGAAGAGCCCAGTGAGCAGAGATGGCCAGAAGGAGAAGGAGCTGGGGCAAGGTAGGAGCAGCAAGAGCAGCCAGAGAGGATGGAAGCAAGCCTTGGGGTGCTCATGAGACACTGGACTGGCTCGAAGCCTGTAAAGCCACTGCTGAAGGTACCATTTGTAATTCTGCCAACAGAAAATAGCCCTGTGATTTTATGGGGTTTCAGGATTGTATTCCAAACGCTGCACAGGCACCATCTTTTCATTCCAGGGGTGTTGTGCTCTCTTTGAAACCTGTGGCTTCCTGCTGATTAATTCAGCAGATGAGACAGCTGGAAGATCTTTCATGTATTTGCATCCTTAGCCAAACAGCATTTCTTTTTGCCCAGAGACATCACAGCACCGTTCCTACAGCCTGGGAAGCAGCATCTCCTCAACTGGACCTTTTCTAATGTTTGGCAGCCTGATCTCATCATGTCCCCAGCTAATACTGTATTCACCCAGAGTTGCTGTAGCAGACCTTTTCCTTGTGTACTAATATTTCTTTGGGCATTTCTAGACACAAACTTTACACTGGTTTATGGCTTCATGCCATTCTAAAACACCTGATAAATGTTGTGTATTTTGTGCAGTAGGAGGCCCTGACAATGGCATGAATAGACTGCACAGTTCACATATGTGAACACAGGTCACATGTGTGTAACCACACATATGTGAACACAGGTCACATGTGTGTAACCACACATATGTGAACACAGGTCACATGTGTGTAACTACACATATGTGACCGTGTCTGTGCAGGTACAACAGTGGGGAGGTGAGAACTGTGTTTGGTAGGAATAGTTCATTGATGGAAAAACTTACTTGAGAGTCTGGTCAGTTGTTACATCCTAGGAGGATGCAGGTCGAAATAATTCCATTTTTATTTCAGATAACAAACTTGCTTTTTGTTGTTCTGTAGCATTAGAAATAGTTCCTCTTATTATTTTTAAACATTTCCCAACTACTATCAGTGCAAAGCTTAACAATCTCACTATAAAACCCTTTCCCCCTTGCTTTTGCTGGAAATCCCACTCTTCCTTCTTCTCTTACTTGTATGTGACTGTTACCAGCAAGCTCCTGCTCTTTGGTTATACACTTATTTAATTCCACTAACAGTGGTTTTGCAGGCAAAAAATTGGGGTTTGTAGGCACAATGTTTGGTTTCAGCTATCTGCTACCAGAGCAGCACTTTACAGATGGCATGTTTCATGCGAATCAGTCTGTGTTTTATCAGCTTCCCTCCAAAGTGCCTTTGATTTCCTTGCTGTGCAGCTGGGACACTTTGGAATTCACAGCTTGTCCATGTCCAGTGTGCAGGAGGAGCAGGGGTGATGTGGCTTCTCTTGTCTCCCTCTAGCACAGAGCAAGGCAGCAATCACTTTAAATGTCACAGGCTGTCTTCTCTTGAAGTTGGCCCATCTTCTGTGTGTTCGCTTTTTTACTGCCTTCCTCAGGAACAGGTGCCTGAGTTTTCCCTTGTGGTGGACCCACCTGAGTAGGTCTGTGAGCCCTGAGAAGGTGGAGCACCTTCCTGCCCTGCTGCTGTACACACAGTGCTCAGCTGTACATATTTTGGGGGCCTTTTTGGAGGGTGAGAGGTGTTTCTTCATCCTCGTGGTGTCACTGCCCACATTTTCTTGGAGTTTAGAGGATCAATGCAACAACACATTGCATAAAATGATGAGCAGAACGTTCCAGCTTGGGCGGGTTCCTGATCAGTGCACATAAGCAAGGCAGAAATTCTCTAGTTCATTCTTAAATTTGCTCTGTAGAAGGCAGAATAATTGAATATATTTCATTAAGTCTGATAGCACAGCTGCAGCTGCAGTGGCTGTGTCTGCCCATGGAGGATGACCTGGGATCCTGAGTCCCCTACTGTACACAGCCCTGCATGCCCCTGCTGTTTCTCACTGGTTTTTTGGTCCCCACCCATCACTTAGGAAGCAGCTTGAATAATTCCTTTTGTAAAAAAAGAATTGCTCTAATTAATTTCTCTTCAGATGTCTATCTTGCAAGTGGTTTTTAGAATAGAGCGGATTTCTAGAAGATGTTTCCTGAGTCAATTAAATTGAAAGGTCAAGGTGAGGTTCATGTAACTAAAAAACATAGAGGGTTCTAAAAGAGAAGATGTATTTATTCATGCCACCTACCAGATTCCACGAGGTATAATTCTCATTACTATTCACGTTTTTGAAGGATAAAGGCTCTTCTAATATACTTCTCCTGCTAACTGGATTTCTGAAGAATAATTTTTGTAGGCTTTTGTTAATATGAGCAGGGCTCATTAAGCAATATTAGAAGGAGGTGACAGTATAGTACTGGAATGCATATTTTGAGAAGTGGTTTCTTGAAAATGAGGCAAAAATATTCATAATTTCCTTACAATGGTTTTTCATTTACAGTGGTTTTCAGGTATTGTATGGTGTGTTATGGGTGCAATGAAAATTGTCTACGATTTAAAATTTAGTTTTAGCATTTCCACTTAATTGCATTTTAAAGGAAAAAAAATCTCAGTGTACAAAAGTCTTCATTCTGTAGAGACCTGTATAACTTTAAAAAAGTTAAATGCAGGCAATGCTTATTATGAGGAATATTCAGTTTAACTTTTTCCCCCCTAGCTCCAGATACAGTCCCAGAAGATACAGCAAAATGTTAAAGCTGTGAAATAACATTAAAATGCCATTTAACGTGTCAAGGGAAACTTTATTTTTTTTCCCTCAGATAAAAAGACTCGAATAAAAGCTTTTTCTCCTGTAGTGCTCCCAGGTTTTCAAGGAGATGGAGAGGGCTGTTGGTAGCACAGATTATACCAGATGCTGAGTTGCCTGGGGACCTTGTGTGCTCTGTTTGCTGGAGACAGGGCTTATTGTCTTGCCTCCAGGCATTAGGCTGAGGCTGAGAGACTACAGGAGGAGTGATTTTTATCCTTTGAGTTACTGCGGTGTCACATGGTGCTGTGTGACATTTTTAGGTACTGCATGAAGTATGACTTCTGTGGTTTTCAGTTTTTCCTGCATATGGGGTAGGTAACCTCTGCTGAAGTTTGGCAAAACCCTGAAATATTTACCACGGAAAGAAGGGAGGAAGCACGTTGCTACCTAAGAAGTGTTCCATGCCTAAGAAATATACTAAATTAGTGTTTCATCAGAGTTCTTTACCCACAGCAATACCAGTAAGAAAGAGATGAAAAGATTTGCATTTACATTATACACCTTAGCATGCAAGTAGAGGACCAGTGAGGTTCTTTATGATGGATGTCTGAAGATTTCCTAAACAATCAAGTATTTTATAGACAGTTGCTGCCTTTGTATTGCATATAAAGTAATAACCATAATCCTTGTTATTTCACTTTTATCTTTGTATAGGATATTTATTTTTTCCTTTAAAATTTTAATTTCATTTTAATTCAGTGGCCAACACAAGGTATTTGGCAAAATAGCCTGCGATCTCCTTTAATATTACACTATGTGTGTTATTGTGGGATTTCACTTTGAGCTGTAATTTGTAAATTGATTTGTCCACAAGTGTGAATTGAAAATTGTGAGTAGTGTAACTCTGTGTGGTCCCAGTCTGTTTTGATTTTTTGGGGGATTTTTTTTGCAAATGTGCCTTTGCTGGGGATCTACAGATACTCCTGGAGCTTCCATGTGCTCGTTGAATATTGCTTTCCCTAGTGCATTCAACTTGGAGACAGCTCAACCAAGCGAAGAGTATAAAATCATCTAAGTCATTCTGTCTTTTGGATTATTTTTCTGGAAAGTGTTATGATTGTCTTAGCGTATTCCAACATAGGAGTAAACATTTCATGAATTCATATCTTGCTGGAGAAAATACGGATTTACAAGGTTCCAGTTTGACAGAAGTCTGTCAGGAGGTTGTGACACAACATGCAATTATGAAAGATTGTTCTTGGAGCAACCCATAGCATGTCAGACCTAGCAAATCTGCTGCAATTATTCACCGCTTCTCTTCTTTCATGTTTTGCACATTTTAATGCAGTAGTGCTGTTGGGTTAATGTGCTAATGGGTGATCTGCAGAGTGGATGAACAGAAGCAGGTTTTGCATCTCACTGTTCCATGTTCTGGGCTTCCACTGCTTCCAGGACTCGGTGATGGCTTCATGTTCAGTGTGGAATTCCAAGGGAGTCAGAATGTTACTCATGAAATGAACCGTGCTAACCATTTAGTCCTAGTGTTTGGGTTTCCTATGTGATGCTACGATAGCACCAAAGCTAAGGAGTTTGGTGCGTTAATACCCAGACAAACATTTCTCCAGCAGAGGCAAGCCCTTAGTTTGAAAGTGCTCAATATGCTGAAATGTTTAAGTCACTTTGTATTTTAAAGTAAGTAAGCATTTTAAGTAAACCTGAGAAGACCGATGTGAGTGGTCAGTGCTGGCTGGTGCTCCATGGCTGGGTCTGCTCCGACCCCGAGCTCGCTGTCTCTGGAGGTGACCCGTGCTTCGTGTGTCCCTCCTCTTGCATCGAGGTTCATTTCCCTGCCTCCTCTTTCCTGACCAGTGTCTCTGCTGTCATTGTGGCAAATCAAGGTTAACTGAACGTGATTAGGGCTTTCCAGATGGGATTTTTGTCCAAGGTTCCTACAGGGTTCCTACAGGGTCCTTTTGGTGTGTTGGTTTGTTTGGTTCCCGAGCTTCAAACACATACAAGTTGCCTCTGATTTTGGACTGTTTTCATTGCAGTTCTTTCCTGTATCACATGCATTATATGACTACTTTGAAAAATGGTAATTTTCCCAAACTATTAACACACTGTTTGTCCTTCTTTAGGAAAGCCCAAGAAGGGAACAAGAAAGTTGTCGTAGCAGGCTGCGTGCCACAAGCTCAACCTCGTCAGGACTACCTGAAAGGCTTGAGTATTATTGGGGTAAGTGTCTTTATAAATTAAGTTTTCCTAAATATTTTCACTTGGTCAATGTCAATATATAGACTTGGTTGCCTTTCTCTTGGAACAAACAGCAGAGAAGTTTCCTGCCACCCCTGCTGGTTGTCTTGTGTTCTACAACACTTCAACCTTCCTTCACCCAGGGAGATTTGCTTTGCTTGTGGCCTGCGGGGACAGAGAAAGGGATGCTGTTGTTGGACCTGAGTTCCAGTGCCCTTTGTAGCCTGAAAATTTCCAGGCTTCATCCGGGATGAAGATATCAAGTACCATATTCTTAAAAATATCACAGTTTATTTGCTTTAAGCCAAGCCTTAAGACCTTTGTTAAAATCAGTGGCAGAAGTGGAGGGGACCAGAGCAAATAAATTACATGGACACAGCTGAGGGTTTGGTGGTTGTTTTTTTGCTTCACATGGAATGACCTTTGTGAAACAGTGGTGACAACAGTCATGGAAACTGTTCATGAAGAAGATAGCTTCGTTAACTGATTTATTCCAATTCTTTATAAAGATGGACTTTTTGCTAGTCCACTTTTTAATTACTGCTGTCACTCAACATATCTCCCATTTTTTTGCCCAGCTGCCACTTTGAGCTGTGTTTATTTCTATGAATTAACTCAGGGCCCAGCAACTGTGTTGAGGGGCTGTAAAACACCATGCTATTCTGCAGAGATTAAATTGCACCAGGGGTTACAGTTTAAGGAAGGAGCAAGCTCTCCATACATACACAAATGTATGCAAGAGAACTGGGTGCTCTGACATCCCTAGGGCTGATTAATTAACTGCAACTTACTCGGTGCTGAAGGACAGGGAAAACACAAATTGGTGAATGGATTTCCTTTTGGCTCAGAGGCAACACATTTATGTGATCTGTAATTGGTTGTTATAGTGAATATAATGATATCTGCACATAGGAAGGCACTGAAAAAAGAGGAGTGAGTCATTATCCTTTGACCAGGACTGTAATTTGATGAATTTAACTTAGAAAAAATTGGGGGACCTGAAGCTTAATTTTTTTTTTTGACAATTATTTTTCTTTCCATTTTTTAGTTTCCTGTTAGGTAACATGTAATTTCTGAGAATTAGCCCATTTATCTTCATTTTGGTACCTAGAACAGTGCTTAGTGAAAAATCCTTGTAGTTTTGTATTTAATACAGAAAGATTTCTGTTAGCAGAGTAAGTTGTTAATGTGGTGTTGCCAAGTACTTTGTAACTAGACCTGGAAATGATGAAATATGTTCTTCACAGTAAGGACATTGTCTTCTCACTGTCATTGCTGTGGTAAAATTTATTGTACTTTGAGTAAAAGGTCCTTCAGCTCAGAAAGGTCTTAAACTTGAGGCATAGCTATTAACAGAAGCAAAGCTCAGAGCAGCTACTGACCACATCTTCAGTTTGTATATTTAAGATTTTCTCCTTTTGCAAAGAGTGTGTGAGGGAGGGACTGTATTTAAAGGATAAGAGTTGCTACCTTTTTGAAAGGCAGTTTTGATAGGATTGAGAAACAGAAGATGTTCTGCTGGCAGTAGAATATTGATTCTACTTTAAAATTTTAAGCATTAAGAGTACAGTTTTGGAAGCCTTGGTTTAATACCAGGTTGGTCTCATCCTCCACTTGGCTGAGAGATGGAGATGATTTATTGTTGCTTATGTAAGTTCTGGTATTTTGTGTGGCTTTTTGTCCCCCCTCTTTTAAAAAAAAAAAATATTTTAAAGAGCAATGTTATCTGAGAATGTGTTTATTTACCAGCAATTATAACTCCCTTGGGGTGGCTTTCTGAAGGCAGAGTGTGTCAGAGGGCTCTTCTGCCCCTCCTGTTATGATGGAGGAGGAAGTTGTGATGCAACTAGCAGAGAAATTCTAGTAAGTCAGGGATTGTTTTGATCTGCCTTTGAGAAACACAGGACTGACCTTCCACTGTTCTGCACTTATTGCTTGATTTGAACAGAAATAATGGAAGGGTGAATTCATGGCCCTGTTATTGTTTGTGATGTTACTGTTCTTTTGTGTTTCTTTGAATTAATTGCTGCTTTTTAAAAATGACATGGCTTGGGGCATTGCCACAGGCTGTGTATAGTGCAAACCATGGCATAACCTGGCAAGGTGAGGAGGTGTTTTCTGGAGTGGGGAAAGTATTGATGGTAATAAACCTGCCAAGTGAAAAGCACACAGAACACACAGTGATGCATCAGAGTCACAGCCTTTCACCCCCAGGTGCTTTCCAAAGCTGACTCCTTTGGGTTTGAGTGTGCCCACTTCAAACTTAAGCATGTGTAGGGCATTGAAAAGAGAATCAGCTCTCCTCGTTAGAGTTGTCCCTCAATTTTCATTCTGAGTTGCCAAAAAGGATATGTGACTTTGTGCTGATTGTTTTGAGGAGATTATGGGGCAAGGGAAAGGAGGCACAAGGGGGAATGGAAGATTTAGCTGGCAGGTTGTTTTGGGGACTCATGAATGGGTTTAGGAGCTATAGTGTTTCCTCACTTCTGAGTTGCATGCAAGGACACAAACCCCTTATTCCCAGTGGTAAGTTGTGCCACTGGAATGGGATGAGATACTTTATTTCACTGACATTTGTCTGGAGTTTTAAGGTATTTGATGTCCAAATGATGCTGTGTTGGAAACCCTGACCAGTTTGCTGGTCACAAGCCCCTTGTGTCTGTACTTTGAGATCCTCAGACCTGTGGCCCATCCTGAAAGCATGGGGCCTAATGCATGTGGATATTCCATTAAAGGCATACAATACTCTGCACATCAGTGACTCCTGAATGAGAACATCAGCTCCAGTTCTCCTTCCATCCCCATCTTTCCCACTCTAACACGTAGCATCACAGACCTGTCACCTGCCATACACCCAGGGGATGAATTCCAGAATTTGTGCTTTGACCTGCACAAACCCACCCAAACAATCCAGTGTCACCAGGGTGTGACCCTCCCTTTGCTGCTGCTCTCAGGTCAGGAGGTGCAGGTCCTGTGCAATGAAAGGTTACTGCAGGCTCTTTGGCCAACTCGAGCCTGATGCTGCTGCTCCCAGGAGAAATACACAGCCATGAAAACCTCTCTGCCAAGGCTCCTTGCGTTCCCCTGGCCTCCAAATAGCCCTTTTCCCTCTCAGTTCTACCCTATAAGGCAAGCTTTAGGTAATTTATTTTTCATGTCCAGTTTGAAACTCTGGAGTCTGATTAGTGCATGCAACAGTGGGAGCACTGCTGTAAAGTACATGGTTCAGTATAAAGAAGGCCAAGTGCATTACAGAAAACAGGCACTTTATTTCTCAAGCTCTACATCTGTAATTGGTACACACTTTTAAATTTGAGGTCCCTTAGTCCTCCATTTGCAGAACCCTGCAGTGAGCAGAGCTTTCACAGCACCATGGTGAAAGGACATCAGTGTAACCTCACCAAGATGCCAAATGCCTGTGTCTTATAAAGGAGGAGGATACACTGTGTGGTGTTCCTGTGCTTCAGTTCCTTCGGATTTCAGTGATGTTTGCAAACCAGAGATAGTGAAACTTGCCCCCCTTGCAGTGTTTATGAAGTCAAACTGCATTCGAGATTGCAAGCCTGTGTGCTGCCCTTACCCCAGAGCCTTGCATAAATGCAAATATCCAACGTGTACTTTGTGAAAGATGAATTTGATGGAATTTTATGACTGATTTGAATTAGGAGAACTTCTTGGAAAGTGTGCTGAAAGCCTGGTACCAGGTGCACACCCTCCTTCTGTAACTCACAGCCAAGAGGGATTTCATACACATTTCAGGCTGTCAGCCCCTCTCAGCTGGTCAGCCTTGGCTTTTGAATTTGCATGTTGATATTCAGAGAGGACACTTCAACCTGGAAAGTCAGAAAAGAATGTCAGTTAAGCACCTGCTTGTAAGCTGGAAATTGGATGTGCAAATAGAAACCATTTCTACAGCAGTTACATACTAGCCTGTGGATCAAATGAATTAATTTGGGTAAGCATTATCCTTCAGCTGTGTCAGTGTTCAACAATGAAAATCAGTTGTTTCTGTGCTTCTCTGGGTAGGCTTCCCTTTAAAGTTTGTGTAGATTCTGCTTTCAGAATACCTTCCTAAAGCAGGTATTGCCCATTGCTGTGGTCAGCACTGTCAGCAAAGGCTTTAAACACTGATGTTATCCCCCTGCAGCCAGGGAGGCTGCTCACAGGCCTTTGGAAGGTATGTATTGAGCCCTGCATTGATGCTGCCTGAGTGCTGAAATGGGAGAGGCTGTTTTGCTCAGCTCTCTTTATGGTCAGTGAAGATAATTATCTCTACAATAATTTAGATTTTAGGAGATCTGGAGTGCCTTTTGAAGCCATGTATTTCCCTTTTACCGTCTTTAGAGAGGGGATAGGTGGAGTAGTCTTCTGTGGAATGTGATTGTGACAGGACAGGGGAATGGGGGACTGTCTCTGGTGACAAATGGGCCACATGTGCATTTCTACACTCCTTCTGCTAGTTCTGGGTGCTGAGCTGGGAAAGCTCACTGTCTCCCAGGGAGGTGCTGGGCTGTTCTGGGAGGTGACTGGTTTATAGCTGTGGGTTTGCCTCCTCTCCTCCCTTGTGTGTAAGGGCTGGATACTCGTGATTGTTGAGCTGTACTTAAATTCTGATCCTGCTGTTGCCTGAAATCGAGGGGGGAAAAAAGCCTTTGGAGCCAATATTAGTATAGATAAGTAGAGAGCAGTTCTTCAGTGAAAGCTTTCAGGTGCCCAGAGTGCAGAGGTGCACACCCAGTACAGGGCTCCTAC
>JAWWMP010000081.1:58947845-59015459 GCA_035047865.1 Dendrocincla tyrannina | reverse complement strand
CCTCCAAGGGTTCTGGACCTTTGGTCTTGCTTTGACTGTAGTCACATCTTCCAGGGGCACGTGTCCCAAATGAGATGCCCTTGTTGAAATCCTCTTCCCTGAAAGGACCATTAGCAGAAATTCAGGAATGGGACTCAATGTGAGAAGGGATTTAGAAGTGGGTGTCACCAGGTGTGTGGGGCTCTGAGCACATCCAGCAGCCCTGGCTTGGGTTCTGGAGCTGTGCTGGAACCAAACATTGAGCAATGGTGGCTTTTCCCTTCATACACCACTAAGAACCTTTATGGGGCTCCGTGGGTTTCCTGATGGAGACACTCCTGGGTCTCTGCTCAGGTTTACAGATGCTTTTGACACCACTCCAGAACAGAATTTTCCATAAGGTCAGTGAGATGTGAGGAGAAGAATCCTGCAGACCTTTGTATACCCAAGAAAATTTCATTACCAGAACTTTGTGATTTTTTTTTTTTTCCTTTTTCTTTTTTCACCTTTTTTAGGATCCTCTAAACCCTTTCCTCTTCTCGCTCCAGATTCACCAATTGACTCACTCAGATTTACTAAAATACTTTTATCTTCAGAAATGCAGACTGGAAGCATTCCACATGTTCTTCTTGACCACTTAGGGTTTTAGCCAAACAATTTCCAATAATTTCAAATGACAAGTACTTAATGTGGGAAATAACATGCAAGGCAGAACAAACATCCCTTTCTAGGTGCAGATCTCATTATCTCTTAGACCTGTAATTTTAATTACTTACATGAGCCATCTTCTTGACAGGCATATTGAGAATAATTTAATTTATCCAATAAAATGAAAATGCAATATAGTGCTTGAGGCTTTTTTTTTGTTTGTATCTTTATTTAACAAGGGGTTTAGAGCAATGCAAAAATACCCCAGGTGTACAATATGCAAAGTAATCATGGGTGGCTGAGGTTATGAACCAGCCAGCTTTCTCATATTTTAAATGATTAAAATGCTTATGAACTTAAGCACTGTATATTGAGATATGCAGCAGTAATATTTTAGGGAATGGATTTGGCACCAACTTTGTTCTGTCTGCATCTGTAGTTGTAAATGTGTACACTTCTGTTTTCAAGTGGTACTTTTTAATTGATTTTTTAAACATTAAGTAGAAAGTCTGTAAGTGAAATATCTTGAGTTGTAATTTTTTAAAGCTGTATCTAAAAGGGATATATCCACAAGTATGTAAATATGCATATATATGTCTGTAATGTGAATGATTGTCATTCAGAAGATTATGTAAGTATCTTTACCTTTCAAGAAGATTATTAAAATGCAAATATTAACAATAATTTAATTTCAAATCTCGAGTTCAAGAATCTGAGTGGTTAATTTTGCAGTGTTAATGCTGACTCCTCCTACTTGGTATACCAAAGTCTCTGTAGTATATTGGCCATTGACTTTAAACAAAGACTGATGTATCTAATAAGAAATAACTGACCTATTTATCTCATTATGGGTGAAGTTTAGCTAGTGGAGTGTTAAAACATAGCTTTGTTGTCTTTGCTGCAGGTGCTCTGTCATGATCATTGAATATTATTCTGTCTTGTGAAAAGCATGAGGGCTTCTCCTTCCCTTCCAAACACTGCTTACATAAAGTTGAGGAGAACGTCACCTTAAACTTTACCACCATATTCTTAAATTGCTTCCCATGGGCCAGTGTCTTTCCCCTGCACTGTTTCCTGACTATTCTGCCCTGACAATCTCCTCAGCCTCCTGTGATATTCTCTACCATCTCCTTTGCTGGGGAGAATGGGCTGGGGGAGCACTCAGGGGTTGGAGGGGCGACCACAGCCTCTCACAGACCATGAACAGCACTTCAGACCATGAACTCTTTGCCAAGCTCAGTCTTGTCCAGATATTTGGTGATTTTTGCCAAACTTCTTGGTTTAAATGAGGTGGTGAGCTTTAAAGTCCCTTTTGGCAGATGGGCCAAGATGCCCAGAAAACAACCTGGCTAAAAACACTGCCCAAAGCTCCTTGTACGGAAGAACACGCTTTTTAAAGAAGAGTCTGTATAAAAGTATGTTCAGGTGTTGACTGAGATATTTCCTTCTGACTCTTTTCAGGTGCAGCAGATAGACCGTGTGGTAGAGGTTGTGGAGGAAACTATCAAAGGTAAGAATATTGTAAGAAGGTCCTGCACTGTCTTCCTTCAGTGTTATACCTCTCCTTCCTTTTGTTTAGTTTTCTGACTGGTGTTTTCTTCTTTTCCCATGTTTTGGCTGATTTCCTGAGCTCTCCTCAGCAGGACAGATGAATTATCTTCTGGTTTAATGTCCTTTGTGACTGTGTTCCTTGTTCTCTCTGGCTGTGTTCATGTGTCTACACTTTGTCCTTTGCAGTGAAGGAGGGAAAAAGAGCATTGTTTCTGCAGCTTGCCCAGAAAACATTTGCTATTAAATAAATAGATTTGTCTGGGTCTTTCTGGGTTACCTAAGTGTGTCTCCATTGCTTATCAGGCCATAAAAATTACTGTTCCATGAAGCTTTAAATTACAAGGTTTACTTTAATTTGCTCTACTTTCAATATAAACAAGTGTCTGGTCCACAAGACATTGTCTGTAACTTTAACGCTGGAGTGTGATGGTTTTGAACTACAGCATGAAGATTTGGAGCAGTGCAAAACTTTGAAAGGGGGGAAAAAAAAGGCTCTCCTATCAAGAAACTGTGTTAGAGTCATGTAAAGCTTCCAGGGCTTGTGGTTTCAAGGCTTTAAGGTTCATGTTGCTCTGAATGCTTTCAGAAGTGAAACCTGTACTCCTCTTGGCCCCAACCAAAACCTCCCAGTCTGTCCTTAACTTAATGGCATTTGTTCTTTGGGGTGCAGCCTACTGTGCTCTACAAACAGAGAAGGAATACATTCAGCATATTTGTATTTGTTAAGCATATTTGTATTTAATAAGGCAAACTGTTTTCTCAGAAACATAACAGTGTTTATAACAATGTGTTGGAAAGGAAGATGCTTCATGATTTTTACAACAGCACAGTATTTCAGATCCCTATCTCCTTTTTTCCTGACTTCTTTTTATTCTTAAGGGAGTAAGATGATATCCTGGGTTAGCATGCCCTTCCTTTACAAAAATGGGCTTTGCAATAATTATACTGACTCCAGGTATTACTGCTTTTTGATAACATAATTACTCAGGGTGTTGTGATTGAGTATTATATGAATATAAAGAGTACAAATAATCTAGAGCAGCTGTTAAAATCATGACTTTGACTGAATGGATTTTTAGATTTTAAACATTGCTATAATTCTGGAAAATAAGGTTCATAGACACATTGAGGAACATTTAAACGTCCAAAGGCATGAATTTTTGGTTCTGTTCTAGTTTACTAGAAGTCATGTCAATTAAAAGGAGCAAGTGGGCTGCTGAATTCCATACACGGTGCCAGCTCCATCAGGGATTTCCCAAAGGCAGAAGAACACAGGATTTCTGAAGTTTGTGAAAAAAAAGAACAAAAATAGCTGCCCAGTGTGAGACATGGACATAATGAAGAGAGTCCCACAGAGATGGTTAAGAGATGGACACTGGGGCTTTTCTCCTCCTGAGAACATTGGGCTGTCCAGCCTGGGGAGGGGAAGGACCATGTGGGTGGCTGGGAATACTGAGGAGAGGCTCAAAGGGGACGAGCCAGGTCCTTTTCCGTGGTGCCCAGGGACAGCAGGCACAGCCTGGAAGGTGGGAGGGTCCCTCTGAACACAGTTTTGTGACTGTGAGCATGACAGAGCACTGGCTCAGTTCCCAAGGCAGGTGCTAGTCCAGTTTTCCTTGGATTGATTGGAAAACTCTCTGGGTGTGCTCGTGGGGAGCTGGCTCTGAGGGGCTCTGCCTGAGTGAGGGGTGGATGAGATGGTCTCCAGGGGTCCCTTCCAGCTGTGACCCATCTGGGACAGTGAAATTACAGCTGGAACGAGGATCAACAAATTGACTGAGCTCATAGCACATGGAAATGGCTTTCTTTTGTAAAAGCCAGCCAGAAAATAGGAGGTTTTGGTTACATTTCTTGAAAATTATTTAAAGATGCACTAATTTTATGTATTTGGTATTCATCTTCTATTATTGGAGAAGAATGTAAGTTCTTTTTTACTGTTTTATGGAAAGAGTTTAGCCATGGACTGTCATTATCCAAGTGAAGTAAAATACTATAGATTGGAGGACTGTTGGTCAAGAATATTTTATATTATAAAACAGATATATGGTAGAAGATGAATGTAAACCCAAATAAAATGTAACCCTCTGTCCTGGTGAACCTACATCATTAGGAACAGCTCCTGAAGAGGCTGATGGCTTCAGGAGATGGAGGTGCTGTGGGACAGGGAATTAAATACAAATTTCAAATTCAGAGCCAGCTTATAGCAGTGAGTTTTAAGTTGGGAATCTGTCATAGTTGAATGACACAACTTTCTTTACCTTTTTTTTCTAAAAGAAAATCCAAGGTTTGCATGGGTGGTATATTGTCTATATTGAGAGCTTTAAAAATATCATATATTGAAAGTTTAAAAAAATGTTTTGACTGAATATTTAAATGGAATAAGTGTGGACTGCACAGTGTGTGCACTCTGTAGGGCAGCTGCCTCTCTAGACTGGTCAGCCTGAGTTGTCTGGATATTCTGTCCAGATTCCAGAGCTGCCTGTTTAAAGTCTGGCTTTCCCTGGATTCCTACTTCTTAAGGGGTGCCTTAGTTTTCTCTTGGATGCTTGAATGTTATAGTGCAGGATTTACAAAAAGGGAAACTTTGTAAAAACAATTTTTCCCCTTATTTTTTATTTTCCAATTGCTCATCTTTTTAGTTTTTCATTAAAATGGCTCCCCTATTAGATTTGCTTGAGAGCTTACTGTACTCCCAAACCAAGTGGATTTCTTGGAATTATTGAGAACTCTTTGTGTGAAGTAGAATGGGTTCCTTCTAGCTTTGGTTCTCAGTATTAAGGCATTGCCAGGCAAACCTCTTCAGAGCAGTGTCATTCTGCTGGGTCAAGAGATGATTTCAAAGAAGCAGCCCTTTGTGGTGGCCTTCACCTCACCTGAGTGAAGATAGAATTGTCAGTTCCAGCTCTCCATGGACATAATTCTGATAAACACTTGTTATGTGATTTTATCTTCATATCCTTCTGCATTAGAAAATGAAAAAGAAGGATGTGCATGTTTGTTATTGCACTAACAGCCAAAAGAGAGAGAGGATTTTGAGGAGACCCAGTGATTTCTCATTTTCAGGTCATCCTGACTTTTATCACAAGTCTTGAATTGAATCTTTGAAATATCCTAATTTATCAGATAAAATGTCACTTCCAGAAGGAGTCTTGAGTAGCAGTGCAGTGTTTGTACACAGATCATATCTAGTTAATATTTATACTTTGTCCCAAGATATATTTTAACTAGAGAGACCTTCAGGTACTTTTCATATGATATTGTGATTTATAATCTGGAACCTCTGTGCTGCCTGTGAGGAGCTAGACAAATCAATTCCACCTCGGTATCAGGACTGGGTGTCTCGAAGTGACAGGCACAATTGTGTGGCCAGGGAGTGTTCCTGATGACCAGAGAGGTTCTCATTGAACAGCTTGGGAAACCTTGCTGCTGCTGCACGTTACCCAGGTGTTAAGGCTGGGTTACAGCAGTTGTGTCCAGCATTAGGGCACCCATTCCCACTCGTGTCCTTAGGTTTCCAGTGTGTGAGAAGGGCATTGCCTGGGAGCTGTGAGAAAACAGGGTTACAATCCATGGATGTCCCATCACTTAAAATTTCAGTGCAGAATAAAAAAGCTGTTTGGGCTGATCAGGCTCTGCAGTGTGTTCCAATAAGCCTAAGATTGTCTTTGATGGGAACCACGGAATGTCTTTATGGTGATTGCCCAAGTCAGCATTTTATGGACCACTCTAAAAGCAGTCTCTAAAGGAGAACCAGGGTGTGTTTACTGGCTTGGCTGTAAACAGTTTACAGTAGGCAAGAGAATACATTTGTTCTGTATTTTAAAGGCGACATGTTAACTGCTTAATGCAGAAATTCCTCTTTTCTTGGCTTTAAATTTAGTCTTCAGAGGTTTGGGTCTTCCCCCCCTTCCTTTTTGAGCTATGCTCTCAAAGCCCATGTTATTAAGGCTTTCTGGGGGTGGGAGGCATGGAACCAGAGTGTTTGTGTACAGCCTGCTTAGGCCTTAGGGACATGAAGGACACAGCCTGAATTGAGTTTAGTCCATATTGTGTCTGTCTAAGGCTTTCACAAAACATAGTTTTACAATGGGTCATTAGACCTGATTATAAACAGCCAGAGGAAATTACTTCAGCCTTTTATACTGAACGTAACCTTTCTGGATTTCAGTCACGTTGTCTGGTGAAGTTGCCCCCCATTCCCAGTTTAAACATTAACCAGGATTTACTAAACTGTTAAATTGTCCTCATGTGGTTAGTAATTATGGATTGCTGATAGTTGCAGTGTCTGTCTGTATGAAAATGAGCAGATAAATGGTACCTCTGTTGTATATAGGTTAAAGTGTAGAATTTATACTGGATTGTCTACCTTAGTGTGTATATGTATGTACAGCAATGCCAGCACATTAAATAGCATTTGTATGTGCTGCTTGGCTTCACTGTGATCTGCTGATTACAGTAGGTAAAATAGTCCCTTTTCAGTTTCTGTGATTGTGGGAAGAGTAGCTTGGACTTAAAAAGCTGATGACAGGCCAAATGAAGACTAAAAATTGGAGGAGTCAGGAGTTCCTATTTGAGGCAAAGTATCATTTGGCTCCCAGTCAGGAAACTCGCTGTTTGTGCCAAAGAGCAGCTTGAGGAGGGTCAGAGCGAGGGTAGTGGCCTCATTGAGTCTCTCTTTCTGTTTCTGTCTCATTTAAAGGACATGGAAAGGGGGGGACAGTTCGGGATGGGTTGTTTTATTTATTTCACTGTGTGGTGGGACCTTGGCTGGCTTCCAGACCCCCACCCAGCTGCTCTCTTGCTCCCTTTCCTCAACAGGGCAGGGGAGAAAATAAGATGGAATCACTTTTGGGTCAGGATAAGGACAGGAAGATCACTTACCAGTGACCATCACGGGGAAAACAGACTTGACTTGGGGGGAAATTAATTTAATTTATTGCCAATTAAAAATAGAGCAGGGTGGTGAGAAACAAAAAGAAGAAAACTAGAGCTACCTTCCCCCAGCCCTCTTCTTGCCAGTCTCAGCTTCACTCCCATCCCAGGCTGCTCCATGTCCTCCCCCTGGGCAGCAGTGGGGTTTGCAGTCAGCCCAGACCTTCTCCCTGCTGCCTCTGCCCTCCCCACACTGTTCCCAGCTCCTAACAGGCTGCTCCAGAGTGGATCCCCCCTGGACTACTTGCATTTACTGGCAGGATCCTGCTTGTGCTTTCCCTGCCTCTCCCAGGGCTGCAGGGGGATGCTCTGCATCCCTGTGGTGTTGGATAAGGTCTGGAGCAGCCTGCTCGAGTTGGACGTGCCCCTTCCCCTGGCAGGGTTGGGGCTGGTGATCCTAAAGGTCCATTCCAAGCCCTTAACCTTGTGTGATGCCATGAACTTGTGCCAGGGGCTGTCTGTGTTTGACAGACTGAAACAGTGGGGGTTGAGATGATGTTTTCAGTAGGCAATCCACAGAGCTGCAGTGTGTCATAACATGGGGACAAGACTGTAGTTAAAAGACTTACCATCATTCACCGAGGGTGACAGCACAGTGTGGTACGTGTCACCCCCTGCCCCTTTTTATTGTCCCTGCATTGGGAATTTTGGAGTTACTCCTGTTGAAACAAGAAAAAATAGAATATTTTTGTTATCATCTCACAAAGTGGAGCTCTGGGTAGAAAAACTGTCACTACTGAAGGCAGAATTTGTTTTTCTTGTGTTGTTTAAGAGCTACAGTGACAAGAATTGTGTTATAAGGACCTGTCTGGAAGGTGCTCCACTGCATGGCTCTTCAGTGCAGGGGTTGTGGTGCAGCAGATGTTTCAGTGAGAGCACCAGCTTGCATTTGGATTGCCCCTCTCTGACTGCCCACTGATAGTGTGGGCTCCTGAAGAAATGAGCTGAAAACAGTACCAGGAGCTGTGCCACCCTCAGTTCTGAGGGTTTGGCTTTGTGGAGTGTAATTTAAAGAGCACAGTAGAGCACGATGAGGAGTACACAGTAATTGTGGGGAAACTGCTTCTGCAAAGACAGATTTTAATTGCTTTTGTGAAACAACAATAATTGTGTGGCTCAACATAAAAGTCTTACCTGCTGGGGCAAGAGATTTCTGTTGCCATCAATTGGTTTTTGTTCTTAAAACGTATTTTTTTTGCTGTTTTTGTTGTGCCTGTTCAAATGCTTTTCAGCATGCAAAACAATCCAGGGTTTTAGATAGGTTTTGTAACTATTTTTCTCAGTGTGGTCACTTCATTGATTTAGTTTATAACCCTGACAGAACTGACTATCCCTGTTATGCCTGTATTGTTGTGACTATTTTGTAAGCAGTTCCCAGAAACTGAGTGGGAGATAAGGAGTGCCACAGCAGAAGGAAACAAGATCTGGGGGGAAGCACACTGAAAATCTCATAGCAAAGTTGTGATTGCTCATTGTTAAGTGAGCCTGTGATGTGCATGGAAAAGGTTCCTTTTCTTCCAGCCTGCTATGTGCTCTGCCCCACTCTAAACCGTCTTGCAGCATCCCTGGTTTTCTGTCCTATTCACATTGGTTACACTCAGCTGGCTTTACCTCTGTTAGAGAATCCCCGTGGCTGGTGAGTGTAAGAGTAGTGCAGAATAAAAATTTAATGGAAATTTAATTTTGTGGAATTTAATAAGAGCTTGCTTTTGCATACAGTGCCAAGTTCAACTCCAAGGCTAAATTTGGTCTGTTCAACCTGCACACCCGAAAAGATTAGGCAAGTTACTTGAGCCGCTGCAGCTGGCCCTGACAATCCTCCCTTCAGCATTTCCCCTCCTCAGAATGCAGCCTGTTTCATCTGATTCAAAATGGCTTTTCCCTTGAAAGTTTCTCTCTGGGATCTCCGGAGGTTTCGAGCAGAATCTTTGATCCTAATCAAATACATTTCCTCACAGAGAGGTGAGGACGGAGGGTCAGGGGAGCTCTTCCTGCAGTGAATTCTTAGTATTGTCCTTGTGAGCTGTGGAATTGTAGCTGGCATTTGGAGCTCACAGGAGATACAGCCTTCAGTCCCTCTTTCAGGAAGACAATAACATCACATGCTCTCAAAATAAGTAGGATGAAGCTATTGAATCCTGAAAAAAGGAATAGTGCCTTAATAGGGCGTTTCAAGTGCTTTTGCTGTGAGAGGGGAAAGTACTGTAGGTGTGTCCAAAATGTTCTTCGGTACTTACATTCTTCATTTAACTTGGTGAGATTCTCATATGGACAGTAATTCCTTGTTAATAGTTAGCTCTTTTTGTGTTTTCCTTGTTGTACAGTCTGGTTTTAATGCATACAGATATTGTTATGGTTGAATCATACACTGAAGACAAACCAAGAATAAAGAGCTATTGCATGTTTGATGGAGAGAAAGTGATGTCTGAATTTTAGCAATCTGGGCCACCTGCAGAGCTTTTCTTCTGAATATCTTGTATTTGAAATTACATAAAATGAATTTTAAAGAGCTCCTCTTGTCACCTGTGTGACACTCACATTCTGGAGCCTTCTGAAGCAGGATTATTGTTGGATGCTAATTCCAGTGCAGTGCTTGGTAGTTGTCAGTATTTCAAGCTAGTAACATATGTGTTGTATGCTTAGTAACACCTGCACGTTTCTGTGAAGCTTTTTGAGTTGGGAGAGGGTGGAAGGCAGTGATTTGATGAAAGAGTTGTGAATTGCAGGGACTGGATGGAGCATAGCACCCACTGCCAGCATCCTCCTGGGACTCATTGCCTTGTTTTCCCTTCATGTGGCTTTACCTTCCTTAGCTACTCTGCTCCCATGTGCCACTTTTTCCAGTGCTAGCCTTGAGGAAAGGAAACTCTATTCTTTAAGAAGCAAATAATGGTGGAAGGAAATGTGTGCAAGAGTCCATGAAGTAGTGCTTAATCCTTTCTCCTGAAGATGCTGGAGAGGATGAGCCGGGCTGGTGAGAGACATGGGGGAGCACAGACCAGTGCAGTGAGGGAATGGTGAATAACCTCGAAGCACAACGGTGTGACTGGGGAAGGGAAAGAGTGGGAACACAACTAGCAGAAAACAATACAAACTTTGGCTGCCAAGCCTGGGATTTCCTGCATCTTTAGGGTTTGCTTTAAACTCATGGGTTTGAGATACCTGCCTGGAACTTTGAGGCTGACAGGGTCTGATGGTTATCTGAGGTTCACGGGACATTTAATGTTAGAATCCTATGGCAGAGAAATTCCACTACCTGTTCCTTCCTATATTGGTGTTTCAGGATTGGGTGTTTTCCATCCCAGTCGCAAAGCACGTGCTTTATGCTTAAAGGCATATGTAGATGCCATTAATACTGTGGTACTTCTTGGTGTCCTTATGAGCAAGGGAAAATAAATTCCTTGAAAATACTGTCATTCTGCATGCTGATTTATCAAGTTTAAAAGCCCTCTTTTATACCAACAACAGGATTTAATATCCAGATTAGTTCATTCCAACCTCTTCCTTTTTGGGGGCAGTGCCAAGTGATGTGAATTGTGTCTGCTGTCCCTATGAAAAGATGGGTTTAATTTTAAACAGTTCTAAAAACTGGAGAGCTCTGATTCATTTTAAATTGTTTGGAGCTTGATTTCATTTACACTTGCTGTGAGTGATTCTGCTCTGGAAGTGTGCTTGCTGGATTTGGTTAGCACTACTGTTGTGTTGTAGTCTCTATTAATTATATACCGATTAGTGAAAAACTGCTCCAAAGCACAGCTACAAACTTGTTTTGGTTGTTGTTTGAGGTTGGGTTTGGTTTGGTTTGGGGTTTTTTTCCCCCTGTAATAGAATTTTGTCATGACGCTGTGTTGCAGAGTTTGCATCATCCAATGAGCCATCAAAAAAAAGGAGTGTTGTTGCTTTGATACCTGAGATGGAACACTCATTTTTAGTAGACTTGTGATTAACTCAGTTTTCAAATATGTACCAAACTTCAGTAGGAAAGAAACAAAACAGGCATAAAAAAGATACTCCTTTTAAGTCTGGGACACCTGTTTTGCTTAGGTAAGTTACCCAGCCTGTAAGGTCAGAGAGAAGGTAACTTAGATAAAATGCTTTACAAATCAAGCTTAATTGCAGGGGTTTGTCCCATTCTAAGCTTTGAAAGGAGGTCATGAATGAGATTTGAAATTAGTGCTTTTTCTGTTACAGTTGATATTGATGTGGACTTAATAGTGCTGGTTAGACAATATTAAAAATGTTACTTAGCTTTTTCCTTGTTGAAGACAAAAAATACTTATTTTTAAGTTTTCTTGAAATAAGTTTGAAGAAAAAAGAAATCTACAGCATGTGAAAAAGTATGATTCAGTGTTTATCAAGTTATGTTTTATTAATAGCAGCAACTCTGTAAACAGATGCTTTAGTCATTACTGAGAATGAAACCAAACAGTCCTTGTATGGAGCAGGGGCAAAAGGATTTGAGGTCAGGAATCCTGTAACTGAGGGGGGTATTTCCAGGCTTGGGGTGTTGGAGCTCAGTGGGAGATGCTCCCAGGGCTGGGATGGCGTTGCTGAGTCAAGGAAGTTTCTGAGGGAGGAGAGGCCAGGTCTCATACTCCCAATAAGTTATATTCCGTGTGTACAGTGTCCTGAGCTTTTTGGCTGGGGTTTGGTGGTGGTGGTGTTGGTTTTTTTTCTGCCTAATGTACATGGTAACTTGCCCAGCATCTGGAAGACAAAGATCTGTAAGATAAATGAACTTTGAGACATAATTTTGTAGCTACAGCAGCCCTCATGTTTTTTTAGCAGTTTTCCTATGAAAAGATGGATTACAGACTTGTATCTCCTGCACAGGTCTGTCATTATTTCCCAAAATAATGACATTTCCCTCCTTCCTTACAAGTTTTTAGTCCTTTAACAAATTTCAAACAGACTAGTGTCAAGTTTTGGAGTATAAAGACCACTCTTTTTTCCCCCAAAATTTCCATTGCAAAGTTTGCCTGTTTGGTTAATGCTCCCATCCCAGTAGGAGAAAGGGAGAGCTTAAGAATGGTGGTTTGACACCAATTCTAAGTGTATGAATTTTGAATTCTGGGTAACCTGTTATTAAGCCTGATTGTTTTAAGACTGCTGTGAATTGTTCCACCGCATTTTCACCAGTAAATCCAAATGCAGCTTTATTTTAGTGATGCAACTGAATATTTTAAAAATGGCTGAACTGGTTTATTCCAAATAAACCACAGCATTAAGAAATACAAAAAGGAATGTTCTCTGCTTCTAGTTTAATTCTTACATTTTACATAATGCAATCACTTTTGTTATCCAAGTCAATAAAAAGGTGCCATGCTTGCAGCTCCTCTGTGAAGCATTGGATTGGGAAATAACTGAGTGTGCTGTGAGATGAAGATGCTGCTGTTATTGTCAGGGCAAGGCAGAGGTGAATAACTGAGCAAATGTTAATAGTGCAAGCACATTACTAAATTCACAGCAGGATGTAATGAAATTTTTGCCAAATGCAACTGGAGAATAATGCCTTTTATTTCACGTAGACATTGTGATGGCTCCTATCAGTACAACCATTATGTCTCCTACTGGTATTAACCATTATGCTGTAAGGTCAGTCCTGCTCCCTCCTTCATTAGTTCACATTTTTGATGGAGAAGTTTTCTGTATCTTAAGAAAAGCTGAGAAAGATGGTATATTGGAGGTAGTTGGGTTGTTTTCCAGGCTGTTGTTGCCATATCACAGAAATAAATTCAGAGTATGAACACCACCTTATTAAAAAATTAATTTATGACTCCTCCAAAGAGGCAGTGAAAAAGAACTTTGACTGATAAAGGAAATAATTTTGTAAATAGCTGTTGGTAATAGAAGTTGGGAGCTTTGGTTCCACACAGGCTTTAATTGATTTGGTTAAAGACTTTGCTGTGCTGGGTGTAGCTCAGCTTGTAATTCATCTTTTCGTGCCTTCCTCTCAGCCTGCTCCTGTTTGAGGGCAAGTTTGTTCTTCCCTGCAGTGTCTGAGGGGCTGTAGCCTGTGCTCTCAAGGAGTTCTCCAGCTTCAGCAGATATATCTGTGTTCCTTCTCCTGCTCCTGCACTGCAAGCAGGGCTTACTCTCAGCTCTGTCCAGGAATCCACGTGAGCTTTCCCTGGCTGTCTCTCAGCTGCCTACTCTGGGCTTGTTGGAGTAAATGATCCAAGTCTTACATTTGTAACTTGGGCGCGTTTTGCACTATGTGTTTCAGTAATATACGTGATTGTTTTTATTCTGCATTGTTGGTTCTTGCCTCTGAGTGAATACCAGTGACCCCTGTGCTCCTGTTGAGGTGGCACTGATGGACTGCTGTGTCAGGATGTGCTCCCAGCACTTCCCCTCACACTGACACAGCCAGGGCATTGGAATTGTGATGGTTCTCCATATTATAAAAGAGTGTTTAATTGCTTATTGCCTACTACTTCAGGCTTGAGTGAAATTTTGGGGGAGGATGTTTTAACCCTGTCATACAACTCATTAAAATATTACTGCTGTGTTGATATTTGCTAGAAAGTCTGAAAATGAAACTGCTTAGATCATTTGAATTGGATAAAACAGAAAACGCAAGTGTGAAAAGATAATTGGATGAAATAATTTGTTCATTTTAAGATCATCTATTTTACCTGTCAGTGTCTCTTTCTTAATGCTCCAGTCAGTGGAAATAGATTATTACCTCTCATTCTCATCTTCAATCTTTGAAGCATAAACACTGGTTCTGAAGAAGAGCAAATCAAAACAAATAGGACAAGACTTGTTCCTTGTATTCACTGCCTTTTTTTGCTTCCTTTGAAGGTCATTCTGTGAGACTGCTGGGTCAGAAAAAGGACAAGGGAAAACGTCTGGGGGGAGCACGTCTGGATTTGCCCAAGATTAGGAAGAATCCACTGATAGAAATAATTTCCATCAACACAGGGTAAGAATCTTCCAAACTCATAAACCATCCAGTGCTGCTGAGGAATTCCATTTCTGTGTAGGGCTGGTGTGTTACCCCTGAGCTACACAGAAGGGGGCAGGGTGACTGCTTTTGAATAGTGAAAGGTGTTTAAATTACATTCTCTCTGGAAAATAAATCCCTGCTTATTTGGGTACGAGAAGAAAAGAGGATATAGAGGGTTTTTTCCTGAGTTCTTCTGATTCTAGGATGGTAGTTCTGGGATATTGTTAGTAGCTCGTTAACATCTGTCTGATGTGATTGTCATCCCAGATGTATTCATTGCTGGATTAGATATAGTTATTTGCCTTGCTCCTCTAATATATCTAAAGATAAGGAGTTATAATGTAAATGTTTCACTCCTCTTTGTTTGAACAAGCTGCTCTCTCCTCTCAATGGGCTCCTGACGCCCATTTCTCCTTAAACTACAAGCTTCTCTCCTGTACTCCTGCTCTGGGGAATTCTAGTTTAACCTGCCTTCCTTTGGTGCTTTCCTTTCTCAGCTCTGCTTGGTACTGTCCCATTTGTCAGTTTGCTGAAAAGAGAGAAACAAAACAGAGCAACAACAATCCCACACGAGTCCTCTCCTGGTTTTGGTGTCTTCTGCAAGTTGTGTAGAAATTTCCCTGGTGGCAAATTTAATTTGCATTGTTTTAGGCATCCCAGGTGGGTGTGATGTTACTGTCTATAGAAAAAAAGATAAAATGAGTCAATCTTAGTTTGCTTCGTTTGGAGTTTAGATGAACACATTCACAAGCATTTCCCAGAGAGTTTTGTTCTATATTCTTTCTTATTTGCTTGTCTTTAAGGGTTGATTTGCTGTAAAGCCTGGCGTGCTGCTCTTTAGGTCAGAATGCCAGTTCAAGGCTTGGTGTGGTTCCTTTTTAATTCCTCTGACTTCTGGTAAACATGTGGGTGACATTTTGTCATGTTGCTGAATTACAATACCTTTTTAAACTGCATTTTCATGCCTGGATTGTTTTTGAAGTCTGGATACGAGTTTTTGTGGTGCAGTTACTTTAAGTGATCTAAATTCTTTCCCTTATTGTCTTTGCTGTTGACATCTTGTTTGTGCCCATGTGATCAAAACCCTTGGCATGATTAAATACGAGCAAGGCATTCTTTTACATTTGGCTGTGTCTGAGTTGGAGATGTTATAAATTTTCCTTTCCCACTAATATTGTGATGTCTGTGGGGACTGTGGGCATGGGCAAGGTGGGCAAGCAGCACTCAGGGCTGATGAACTGAACACAGTACAGCCAACCTGAAGAGGGATTTAAAATTAATATTTAGCAGAGGAGCACACAGATCAACGAGGATGCACTAGGTGTTTTCTAATTGCACTAACAAGTTGCTATTTGAGACCTTAAAAGAGGCCCTAATGGTGATTGTTCAATCCCTGAGCTCTTGCAGTGACCCGGATTTTGGCTAATTGAGTGGTCTGAGGTAGATTTCTACCTTTCTGTGGCATTCAGCAAATACCATCCCTGTGCCTGTGGGTCCACCTCTGAAAATGCTCTGTGTGTTCACACCCCCTCTGCCTCCTTTGTAACATGGGTGAGTTTTCTGGAGTCACCAGCATAAAACCGTATCAAAATACTTTTATTTCTCAGAAAAGGATGTCGTGGCTTGGGTTTGGCAGCTTGTGAGGCCAGTGCATTTCTGGGCTGGAATTAGTGGGATTTCTCAGTAAGAACTGCCATTTCTTTGGCTTTCTGTGTTTACTCCTGTGAACTCAAATCTATTCCTTAGTGCAGTGCTATCTCCAGATAAAAATACAGAGAGGGAGGAAAATGAAAAGCTTTGTGGTATGTGCAACATTGGATCACCTAGGGTTTGACAGTGATAGACTTGTTTGGTTGGCAACTGATTATATACTTTTGTCTATCCAGCTCTGCCACAATGTTTTCAACATCTCCATCTTCTAAACTACTGCTGTCCCCATTTTGAATGAATAGCGAGTCTGAATTATAAATCTGTCCATATTTTGCAAACATTTTTGGCCGAATATGTACGAGCATGAATTCCATAGCTTCAATTTCCCTGATTTAGTCATTAATAACATACAGATTTTCTGTATTTTAATGTTTCACTTTTCAAGGTACTCATGTAAGTGACACTGCAGCTGAAAGAAGATTTTGATTTTTAGAATACATGATCAAAACATGTTTTGATTTGCATGCAATATTATGCTTGGAGAGGCAAAATAGTATTTTTTCTGATTATAATAATGTAGTTAGTATATAATTATGTATTACATTACCACATATTGTATTTACTTTCACTTGAGCTCAAGATAAATGCTCAGAGTGAACTCCCCAGGAAATATTAAGTTAGAGTTACTCTGGCCCTACCTCAGCTCATCATATTTAAATGGATATTTTGCATAACTCTTTAGCTCAAATGTCTGGCGTGCTGGAGCCTCCTGTGTCCATCACCCTCAGGAAACAGCGAGGGTAGAAAGTCTAGGAAGAGAGTTCATGTTGTCTTGAGAGGAAAGCTCTGCCTTTTTGTTTGTGTTTGAATCAGTATTTACATGTACATATATTGAGGTTTCAGCTATAGTGTACCAAGCCTGTATTTCAGCCATGCATGTACCAGATACCAATCTGTTCTGCCCTGGCACAATTCTCAAAATCCTTTCCGTAATGGAAATGAGAGATGGCATAGTTGTGTGTATCTAGGCATTTTAATTTGGATCATAAAATCTGAGAAGCTGCTCGTCCAAGGCTTGCAGAAACCACACTGCTGGGGTTGAGGGGAAAGGCAAAACAGTTGTTTACAACAGAAAGTTTGGAGTCTCCTTTTTTGCCCTGGGTCTCTTTCCACTGCAGCTTACTGTAACTCCCAGCCACGGCCATTATTTCCTAATTAGATATTTAAATAGCATATTGATGACACTCTCTGAAAAATTGCTCTTTTTTTCAGTTACTTCTTGCAATTATTGCCATTCACATTTGTTGAAGGCATATCAAATTGTTTGTAAGAGTCTGCTACAGAATCTCTGTGTTTGATGGTAACAACTCCACTGACACTGTGTCCCCCTTGGTGAGAAGTGCCTGCTCTCCTGTGCTTCCTCGGGCTCCAAACTACTGCATTTTACTGATTGATTTCCTTGAGCACCTCCTGTAGAAAGGAGACCTGAGCAAGCAGACAGACAGTGGATGGATTGGGCTGGGAATGGATTGCTTTCTCCCTCCTGAGTGACATGAGTTTTGTCTTTGCCCAACCATCAAAGGCTGCTGCAGCTCTTTGTGGGGTGCACTTGTACATTCTCCAGTGCCACAGACCCAGTGTGTGGTGCACCTTAGAGTGGTTAAATGTCCATGGAAATCAGCAGCTGGGGGCAGAGGAATTCCCCTGTGCCATGCTGGTGGAGGTGACTGTGGTCCTCCTCCTTCCACAGCAGGTTTGGGCTGTCGAGTTCAGTGAGATAAATCCCTTCTGCTGCGGGGAAGGGGGAGCTGTTGATGTGTTTATATCTCTTACTGTTGCCTGCTGTAGGTCTGACATTTGGGCTGATCTGTGTCCTACAAGGTTCCTCTGATGGATAGTGAATAGGATGTAGATGTTCTGTGGGTCCTGCTAGAGTAAATGTCTGCTGCCCTGCTAACCTGAAAGGAAGGTGATCTTCAGTTCAAGATGATTTCTCACAAAATAAAGGTGTCTATACACAAAGTTTATTACATACCTGTATTAAATAAGAATGTCAACTTTTCACTGTTTGCCTGAAACAAGCTGATTTTTTTCTCTTGTACTTTAAGCCTGTTGTTTTCCAGCTTTGTACATGTCTTCATGATTTCTGCCACCGTTACTCTCCTTATGATGCTACTTGCTCATTTTCAGAGTATTCACCACTTGAACTCACTTGTTTTGACTTGTTCAGTTCTCTCCCTGGGATTTCAAGCACAGAACTTGTAACACCCCTTAGCTATAGCATCTGAATTTCTCTGATGTCATGCTGTCAATGACAAAGTAATCCTGAACTGGGTTTCTTCACTTTCCCCATATGGATTAGAGCATGATCCCCTGCCAGGAGGACTTTGGAGAGGAAAGAAATTTATAGAGTTGAGAGAGTCTTTAAAGAGACTTTTTTTTTCCACCAGTACATCAAATTCCCACAGCTGTGACATCATTTGTGGTATGACTTGAAGACTCATATTCATTTCTCAGCTTGCATTTTTCATGGCTCTTGTTAAATGCTGTTTGAGTGGGTCTAGGACAAGCATGTGTTTAATGAACAGCATGCATTTTGTCCTAGTCCAAGAAACGTTCAGCCAATCCTTCATTAATTTTGCTGACATGTGACACCTAAGCATTATTCCTGTAAATAGCTGGTTCTTTGGCTTTACTTTGCTATTCAAAATGACATACAGTGGCAATTCCATACCATATTGCAATACTGCCAGCTGTACTGTAGCACATATTTGTAATTTTGCTGTTGTTGTGATGATGGATTTTGTGCCTGTGTCTTCAGGGGTGCTATTTGGTGACATGTCCAAGTAAACTGGCATCCAATATAC
This sequence comes from Dendrocincla tyrannina, assembly GCA_035047865.1. Lineage (NCBI taxonomy): Eukaryota > Metazoa > Chordata > Aves > Passeriformes > Dendrocolaptidae > Dendrocincla > Dendrocincla tyrannina. The sequence goes on along the minus strand of JAWWMP010000081.1, from coordinate 58,996,880 downwards.
ATCATCCCCTGGGCTCTTTATGTAGCCCAGTCATGTGCAGTGAGGTTTTCTTGTGGAGTCAGAGGGTTGGTAAAGTTCTTTGCCATGGGCAGAAATGATTATGACATGTTGTTTGTGCACACCAAGCATTACTGGCCCTGAGATCTTGCTGTGCAGTTTTCTGTGTTCATGCTATTTCTGGAGCTCTCAGTTTTGGAGAAATGCCTTCAAGTACGCATAAATTCTACAAGTGTTTTTTTCTGGGTCGTGAAAACTTCCTCTTTTGAGTCTGCTGAATGACTTCTGCCTTGAGTTAGAAGAAAATAGCTTGTTTTGATTGTTTCCCTTTTTGCACATTTGCCTCCCTTAGGTTATTTTCTCCCAGCCTCCCAAATTTGAACATTTCCTGCATATAGTGCCACCAGGAGTTTAAAATTTGTGTCAAGTATTCTCCTTATACACTTTGATACGGTTCCTCTTGCTGTTGTGTACATCCCACTTTGAGAACATTTGCTGTTTCACGCTTCACTTGGAAGGCTCAGTGAGGCTCCTGGAAGTGGCCAGAAATCACAGAGGAGCTCTCTGAACTCCACAGCAAGTCAGGGAGGGAAATCACACGCTCCAAGTGCGTCATCTGTGACACCCTTGGGCTCCTCTGGCTCCAGGTGGCTTCCCACGCTGTGCTGCTGACCCAAGAGGAACATCTCCGGGATTTAAGGCAATTCCCAGTGCCCAGGCTGAGCTGCGTGGGGGAAAGGTTAGGGCTGGGGGCTCCATCCTGCCTTGTGTGGCTACCACATGTGGTTTGCTGCATTTCAGCTCACCCGGCTGCGTTCCTGCTTGTCCTAGAGGGCTGTGCAGAAGGTGGGGCAGCTCTGACACCCTGGAACCTGCTGCAGGGTGGCACACGGGACCACGAGGAGACTCCTGCCTGCCCCTTTGGCAGATGCCTGCTGGCAGCAGTGGGTTTGCATCTCACAAGCCACATTTTCTAGGCAGCTTGACTGAGAAATGATCGTTTTGAAGCCGTTTGCAGTGTCATGTGTCCGTAATTGTGACATCAGTGTGCTGTCTGAGGTTGGGGATGAATTCCTCCTTGCTGAGCAGGGCGCTCATTTGCGTCCCTTCTCTCGACGCCCACATACGTATTTCCTCAGGGAAATCTGGGCAAGAGCCTGAGAAACATTTTATTCATTTCTCAGATTACAGTAAATGCTGAGAAATAAACTCCTGTGTCATACTCACAATTTATTGCCTCGAGTCCCAGCTTTTCACATAAAAAAGCCCAGACTAGAAAAAACAAGAGAAGCACTTGTTTTGCAGGAATACTGTCCTGCTGGATGGCAGTGGCAGAAATGCCTGTGCTTTTACATCCTCACACTTCTGGGGGGTTTAATGTCCTGGTTTAAGGTGCTGTACACCTTCAGGTTTAAAGCTGTGTGCCTTTGCTGCTCATCAGCAGAGTGGGGTAACTTGTAGTTGCCTAATAACAATGACAATCTATTTTGCTGGCATGGGGATGATTTCTTAAATGTCACTAAAAATGAAAACAGCTTGTCAAAGGGTCTGACCTGAAGTGTCTCCTGTGCCCTTTCAGTCAAGGGGGAATATTTTTTGGAGACCTGACAGGGAAACGTGTTAAGGGAGGTGTGAAAATAAGAATCAGATTTGGGAAATGTCTTGTGCTTGAATTTGTTCTTAGACTTGACCTGGAGATAATTTTAATGGAAAAATAGTTTTCCCTGAATAAGATGTGTGGGCTTCAAAAAAATCTGTACAGTCATTATCTGTTGTACATCAAGGCATGTTTTTATGGCAATCTCACTGACATTTCTGAATTTGTAAGATTTGAAACATAGGGAGGAGTAGGGCATTTAAACTGAGATATTAGGATGTGACAGAAGAGCAAAAACATTGAAGTAAAGGTACTTTTAGAAAACCCCAAACAAATAATACAAATAATAATTGAAAAGCTGGATATTAAGATTGTGTTTGGAGATAGTAGGTGGCAAAAAATCCTGTGTAACATGTTCCAAGATTATTAATATCATTTCAGGTGTTTTGTAGCAATAGTATCTTTCTTTATGCAGGAAAAAAAAATCAAAACTTACCACTCTAATCTTGACATTTATGGTGAAGTTCAAATAAGCTCTGAGATTTTAACCTGTTAGCTTACAAGGCCCTGATTTAAGGTAACTTGCATTATATGTCTTATTTCTCTCTCTTTTAATCTTTTTGAAAAGTCTCACAATTTGCATATTTTCTGCATCATTATTCCTGACTACCATTCTTGAAATGTGATACAATCCTTTGAGAAACATCAGATTCTTAATTGTAAAACCAAGTCACCCTGAATGGAGTGATAGTTTCATTTGTGCTTCAGATACTGAAAGAAATGTAAAATGCGTAGAGCGAATTCTGTGTTCCTGCTCCTCCTTTTGCTTTTACTACAAGATGAATACAAGAATAAATACAAGAATACAAGAATAAATAAGGGTTTAAAATAGGCACTTGAAGGGTCTCCTATCCCCCACTGTGCAATTTAGGCAGTATATGACAAATTTTTTTGGACACTCAACTTTTTTTCCCAGAGGGTATTTTGATAAAAACCTGTTGAAATATTTCCTTTAAATTTTCTTTGGACCAGTTATTTTAGTTGTTTCCATTGCACCAAGACATATTGTATCTAATTAATCGCATGTGCTTTTTACTAATTATCTGCTAGTCCCAATGAGATGGAACTCTTGAGTTCCAGGTGCCTTCAGGATCACCTTATTTCTGTGCAAGTTGCTGCTTTGGGAGCTGAGGGTTCCTCAGCAGATGCCGAGAAGTGCTGAGGTGTTTCTGCCCTCCTGTGCTGCACTCCCTGTGCACAAAGTGGGGACAGGGCAGAGTCCTGACACAAAAGCTCAGTCAGCTTGGGACGTATGGCATGGCCTGGAAAACCATGTGGGTTTGGCACTTTTGTCTAGGAGAGGGCTCCTTTTTGAGGAGAGGAACGAAAAGGCAGAAGGGAAGGTTTGAGAAGAGCCTGGAGACAGTCCCACCCCACTGATTCAGAGCTGTGTTTGGCCTTAGCTGAGCCGCATTAATTCCCTTTCCCTCTCTCTTTACAGACTTCACCTATTAGTTCCCTTATTCACCTTGTTTTTCCTTGAGTCCAGACTCAGTTGAGAGGAAGAATAAAAGGTGGTAAAGTAAGATGTGTTCTGTATCCCCTTCTGCTCTGCTAGGACCAGTGTGATGGTGTACAGTGATATTGCAAGGTGTAAAGAAGGCTTTGGTCAAATGAGCACCGACTGCTGTGTCTGGGAAATGAAGATCAGGTGTTTCTCTCTGTCCCTACGAAGCAGGGATGTATCTCCCTGTCAGCAGATAGAACTCCCAGAAGTAAAAGTTGACATCAAAATGTTGTCACACACTGTTCTTGAAGTGTTTTATAAGTCTGATGGAGCTTCTGACTAGTCATTACACAAACATCTCTCCAAAATGAATGGTCTGTATGGATTGAGCCTAAATTTGACAATTACAGTGTCGCATTAACTCAGGCATGCCACTGTGAAGGAGGCAGCAATTTAGGTCTCTGTGTAGTGTGTTCCTTTTCCTTTGGCTTATTCCCCCCTTCAGGGACTCCCCCTGTGGAGCTGCGTAGCAGCAATGGGAATGCAGAGGGAGCAGCCCTGGCAGGGGGAGCTCTGGTGATGACAGTGGGGTTTGGTGGGAGATTGCTGCTCATGGCCTTGCTCACAGACAGAGCTGCAGCTCCGGCAGCTGCTGCTTTCCTGTTTGCATAGCACTGTCAAGGAGGCAAGGAACCAGGCTGCCTCTTGGTGGGGTTGTGTCAGGGTTACCTACAACAGGCTAAAATGGAGCTCAGTTGTCTGCCTTGGAGAGAGAAATTGGCTCTGCTGTTGCCATGTTTGGTTTTGACTTCAGGGTAAGGAATGGCTGCTCTTGGAGGGGTGGTGCTATGAAGTGAAAATGCCAGGTTTTAATTTTTAACCACTTCTGGTCATGATTAATTACAATGATTTATTTCTCTGTACCGAATTCCTGTTGGTGGCCCATTTTTGGGGAGGTTCTTGGTCTCTGCAGCAGGAAGGGTTGTGGACTTTAAGTCTTGACTCTGTATCTTGAATCCACTGGATGAAAGTGGAGGAGAAATGCATTATTACTGCTAGGAGTACAATTAACATCTCTGCCCCTGGAACTTGATATCACCACTGACATGATCATCCATGCTTAGGGAAAACCCAAAACCTACTGTGAGGTTACCCTCAAATATGGAACTCTATTCCATACGTTCCATACCTTGTGTTTAAAATGTGCAAACCACGTTTTCCAGGCTTGTTTTCACTGCCAGACACTGCCCTGAGGCTGGGACACACCTGGAGGGTTGGCTGGGCTTAGCTTGATGCTGCTGGAGCCTCTTACACCAGGGGTCAGTGCTGTGGTTTGACCCTTGAGGCAGTAATATACCCTAAATTAAGGGTTCCCTGACCCATGCAGAATGCATCCCTGTTTCCTGACTCAAAGGCATTTCCTGTGCAATTCTGCAGGCCTGGTCAGCCTCAGGAAGGAGGAACTCTGTTTCCAAATTCCTTGCCTGCTAGGCAGAGTGAGATATTCCCACTGGGAATACACACCCCAAGCTTCTGTCTCTGAAACTTAACGTGCTGAATTTCATCATCTTGATTTACAAGAGGAGCTCAATTATTTTTTTAAAGAAAAAAAGAATTTTTCTGCATTTGTCCTTCAAAACATATGTTTTTTATTTTTTCCTAAAGTAAACATGTAGAATTTTGGGTTTAGGGTTTATTTTGAACACAGTGGATGAGATGCAGGTTTAGCTGCTTTTTTTTTTTTTAGGAAGTTTGTTGATGTCTGTGTGGACTTTGTGAAAAGGAGCTATTTAAGCAAAGGTCAAGTACAAAATTGTCACTCATCACATGCTTATCTAGCTTATTTTTAAACTAATACACAAGTGTCTGAGTATCACATGGTCTTTCTGCATTGCAGACTGGTGCCAGACCTGGTGTCTTTTCTGTTTGTGAGATAAATGTCTGGTGGGTTCTGTTTTCAGTATGTCTGTGAGTCATGGATGACATGTAAGGTTGCTTTATTTCTGAAGTTCTCTCATTTTGCAGAAGGTAGATGGGGGTCTCCACCTTTTAAAACTGCAGCTGGGGAGTGTTTACTGAAGGCTTGGTTTAGTCATTCACATTCCTGCTCCAACAGTTGGGTTTACATCATTTGTTAAGGAGCTTAAAGAACTCCCTTTGTTATTGGTGTGGAGGGAGTTTACTTGTTTTTTTCTGCAAGTTAGGTTTCTTAACTGGTTTTATAAAATTTATTTTCCCTTTACAAAACTATACATCAGTTACTTTTCTAAATAGCAAGTATGGATAACAGCATATGATTTATAACTAGTCAAATACATATTCAAGCTTTGGTCTTTTCCCCTAGGTATGTTACAATCCTTTAGTAAAATAAAATGTAATGACTCTTGAGATTTTATTTTTAGTTTACCATAGAAGCAAGGAATACTCTAAAAGAAAATTGTATGCAATGGAGAGAAAATATTGCAGATTAAACTGCCTATGTAAGTCTAAACATGTTTAGGGAATCTCAGCTGTGTAGCTGGGCACTGTTCAGTGAGGGAACTTACAGTAATTCACAGCAATACAGAATGTCTGTCCACCAAGCACACCACAAACACGTAAATAATGCTTGATTGCCACTAAAAGGTTACAAGTGATGTCTTTGCTGGGCTTGGCTGTTTTGCTTGAAGAGGAGACATGAGGGAAGAATGTGGTGCTTGTTGGCCTGTTGGTGCAGTGTCTGTAGGTAGAGTCCTGCTGTGTCTGCAGCTCCTCTCAAAGCATTTCTTGGACGTGCTGATGAACTCCTAATGCCTCAATGTTTTGTGGAAGCAGGCAGTGTATTCCAAGTGTGGAGATAAGGGATGTGACAGCACCAAAGCAGTACAGAAGTTACTCCAAGTGCTGTCCAGATCCTCTGCTTGGCCATTCCAGGTTCCCTGCTGGCATGAAGGTTTCCCTCAGGCACTGGGTACACAACCCTTGCAGCTGCCCTGAAAGCCAGGAGGAAGAGCTGGTGTTCTCTATGATTTTAATAACATGAATTTAATACACAATGCTTACAAGACTTGCACAGGAATACAATCTTGGCAAAGCAGTATCTATCTGATTTACGTATATGCCTTTCAACAGCTCTTACTGCTAGTTCTGTCTCCCAGGTAATATTGCTGTATTGATCTCCACGTGGAACTCTGGTCTCTGCTGTCCTCCTGCTCCTCGTTCTTCAGGAGTTTATGGCTGATCTTATGTCTGTGTTGAATATTTTATGAACACTGTTTGAATATTGTATGTTGAGTTATTGTGCAGTCAATATGTGGATGAAAGTAAAGGGCCCTTTTGAAATGAAATTATGGAGGCAATACCATAACTGCTTAGTAAAGAGTGCCTTTTTTGTTAGTCTAGATCAGCTGAGTGGCTTTATTTTCCCAAGGGATGAATGCTCTTGTGTAAAGCCAAGCTTGGGGACCTATTTCCATCAAGTCTAGTGAGCCCAGAAAGGTGGATCCTGCAGTTTCTATGTAGTGCCTCAGTCAGGAGGGCACACAACAGCTCCTGGCACATCTGCCCATGGGGAACTGCTCCTTGGTGTTGCTACAAAGCACTCAGGTCTGTCTGCCCCCATCCACTCTTTTATATGTGATAGCAGCGTGTTTGAGGAGCAGAGATCAGGGGTTTAAAGGGAGTTCAGGTTAAGTGAATCCAGAAGTTTAAATATGTAAGTCATATCAAACCTGACAAATTTAACTGTTGTTGTTGTTAGTGTTGGTAAGACTTGTTTACAATTTGGGTTGAGTTGAACATTTCCAAGGAATATGGAGAAACACAAATATACTCAAACCCCAAAGTCTGTGTCTTTTTAAGAACTTTGCTAATGTTGAAAAAAACTATCTCCAGTCAGCCATTGCAAAGACAATGTTGTAGCCAGATACAGATGTGGAAATATGAAGAAAACTTGCATTTCAGTGTTGAGTAAGGCCTGTAAACAACTGAATTGCTGAGCTGCTTGGTGTTTTGTCTGCCCATTCCTCTTCATTGTTAAGTCTTGCTTTTGATGACTAGAGCTGCCTCTTGTGTGTTTTCCAGCCTGTAATGTCTGGAAGGCTGTTTAGATCCTGAATCACAGAGGGGTTCTGTGGCCTGTTTTTAGTGCTCTGATTTGTGCATCAAGTGCTTTAATAACGATCTTGCTGTTTTTCTTTTAAATGACCTCCCATAACTATCTGAGTTGCAATGGAGGTGAGAGGACAAAAAAGTCATCCTCTCAACTCTAAAGCCAGTTGTTCATCAAAGAGTTAGCAAGGTGTGGTTCCTGTCAGAGCTGGCAGAGATTGAACTGGAAAAGTTTCAGGCTCACCACAGACTTGGGTAGTGCAAGAGGAAACCAAAGCACATAAACAGTGGCCAAGTAGCTGGAAGAATGTCCCACCATTCCAGTCACTGGGCCATGAGGACACTGGGAGTGACAAGCACGGCTTCACGTGGCACTGACAGTCACCAAATGCAAGAGGAGAGCAGAAGGTTGGGGAAATGGCAGGGGGGAAATGAAGTAGAAGATGAGAGGAATCATTAGAAGGAGAGAATTTTAGAGAAGTGAAGCAGATGGAGAAATTGAGGCTCATTAGTAACAAGAGACTGCAGTTTCCTGTTTTTCTGCAGTCACTAATTTTAAATTCTACAAAATACAGTTAAATATATTAAAGCAATAACATTCTAAAATAATGAAAAATAATTCTTAACTGTTTGTTTCCCTAATTATTCAAAAGTGAGTACCTTAACTTGAATTTTCTTTAAGAGCTACATGGGCAGTAAGGAAGTTATATCTCCGTGGTGTGAGTGACTCAGCTCTGTAACTGTGTAAAGAGGGGATTAATTTGCTTCTGAAAATCCCCTTGGAGACTCTTAAAGGCCAACATAAGGACCCTGGAATAAATGGCTGTTTTTAAAGGAAATCAGTCATTGGGTTCTTGTAAGAACAACTTTGTAAATCAGTCCATTAAATTACTTGGAAAATCTTAGATTTAGCATTGGGCAATTATGTTGAAATGTGTGGTCGTCTTTGATTTTAGGTTGACAAAATAATACATAGCAAGGAGAATGTACTTGAAGTGTGGATGTCTCTACTGCTGCACAGACACCTTTTTTTTTCTCTCCCTAACCACTTTATTAGAAGACAGAAATGACATTTAGGAGCAACAGCATAGTCTTAATTGCAGATAATGCTCAGCTCCTTGTCCACACATTGCTGCTGCTGCCACAGCCACTAGGGCATTTTGGAGCAGAAAGCTGTGTGTGGACACAGTCATTGGGAAGGGATTCTTTCTAGATTATAAGTGGTTAGTTTGTTTTTATTATGCACTTATTTCCATTATTTTACCCAGACAATTCAGATCCACTTTCCCACAGACATTTTACACATGCGTTTTTGGAAATTGGTCTGATGGCAATCTCAGATAACTTCTAAATTAAGCCTGGCAGTTTCAGTGCTGCTGAAATGTGCCTTTTTTGCTTTTCCCCCAGGATGTTTTGACCAGTACAAAAACAATACCTTTTATCCCCCGAATCTGAGTGGTACCTGCTGTATGTTACAGAATTAACTGCAGCCTAATGTTTCCTTTGAGATTGTACTGCTCTAAAAGGGTCTGTCCCAAAAGCCATTCAGGAAATCAGAACAATGGCTCTTATCACAGGCAGTGGTCTACTTTTCAGTCATGTTTTCTGGGGGGGTGATTGAACTGCTGATGTTGTGAAGGTGCATTGCTTGTAGAAAGACACTGGGCTCCCTTCACCCTTCTCCTCCCACTCATGGAGACCTGCTGAGGTGCTTCATTCCCGAAACAGAACCTTAAAGGTGCTCATTACACACACCTAGGAATCAGTTTTAATCTAATCCTTAGTATTTTGTCAAAAAACTCTGGAAGCTGAATTTTGAAAAGCTGATGAAATTGTTCATTACTAACCCAATCCTGGTTTGCAGCACATTCTGTGTAAGTTATGCTAAGTCATCTGCCTCCAGCAGAATTTGTTAAATAAAATTAGGCTATTTGTTGCCTTAAATACTAAGGCAGTTGTCAAGTCACAGCCCTTTAAAACTATAAATTAAAGCAAATCTCCAGGAATCCTGCCCTCACAGGCCATTTCCCAGCCACTGCTGTTCGTTGGGAAGGATCTGAGAGGAATAGTTCTCTGTGCCTGATGAAATGGTGATGTTGGGGTGCTCTGCTACTGCATATCTGGAGTGGCTTTGGGCAGATCTCAAATATTTTCTGTGATAACTCTTCATTTCTACCACCTTCATTTCCAGTATTTGGCTGAGACCAGGAGTCACCATCTTCTAAACATTGCTGCTCTTTACAAAGTGCTGAAGGAATTCATTACTCGTAGTTAAATGCCATGGCATTTTCTCCTCCCTGCAGCCACAACCCTGATTTATCCACCTGTGCTATTTCAGCTGATTTCTTGATATTAATGCCTGCGGTGCTGTGCCCCCAGAGTTATGGTGTGCATAGCCCAGCACCCATTTGGAAATGCTTCTAGAATAACTTCGGTGTCCACGAATCACAGAGCTTTAGCTTGAATTGTAGTGAGAAAACCACTGCAGTTTCCAGTGGGCATCTAGCAATGCACCATTTGGGGAACACAGATGTGTGCAGCTTAGCAATGGCACACTTAAACCTCGAATGCCTTAAGGAATTAATTTAAACAATCACAGAACTGTGGCCAGAGAAACGATTTGAGAAGTTCTTTAGACAAGCACTGGAAAGTGCCATTGCTGCACTTGATTTTGCTGATGTTAAATCATTGGCCTTGAAGTGAGCAAGGTGAATGCATGATGATATAACTACAGTGCTGTGACCTCTGAATCACCTGCTCTTGGCTGGAGGAATTCACTTTCACAAAATACAAATATTTAAAGTACAACATTAAAACATAGTATGGCTTATCAGACCAGTGGAGCTGCCTTCTCTCCAAATTCCTTTTGATTAGTGACTGGGAGACATTACCAAACACAGCACTGGCTTCAGAGCTCTTCAGAGCCAAACTGGTGCACGTTCAGAGCCAAACTGGTGCACGTTCAGAGCCAAACTGGTGCACGTTCAGAGCCAAACTGGTGCACTTTCTAGCTGTTTTGCTGAGCATGGCATGGGTTGCAGAATTCAAAAAGGCATCTTGTGGTTGCATCCAGCTTTGAGATAGATGTGTACAGCCCCCTGCACTGGGCAGTGTGGCTGGAAGGGCCCTCCTGTTTTCTGCTAAAACTTTGGTGAGAGGTTTCTCCTTCTTTAGGCTGCCATTGCACTTTCAGGGCAGGGTTTTTATCAGAGCATATTTCTAAAATAGCTGGCTGCAAAGACAGGGTGAAGGAGTCCTGTTTTGTCATATGCAGGGGTTGCAAGCTGGAGTTTATCTGTGCAGCACAGCATCCTTGGTGTCTGAGCTCAGCCTGCACAAGCTGGGCTACCAAAACACCTTTTATTAGCCTTTGTGAGAGGCAGCTTGCCACTGGTTCGATAGGATTTTAAATCCTGAATGTTTTTTAATGTGAAAACAACCTCCCATGCCCCAAATATTTGAGAGGAAATTATATTCCCTCTTTTTGTGGGTTTAAAAGCTCTATGGGAAAATGTGCCAACTTGAAGCAAAAGAGCAGCTCTGGCATATCAAGTTGTTTGTGGGGTTGGTTTTGTTTGCATTTGGTTTTCTGCTGTTGGGTTCCTTTTGGGTTTTTGTTTGTTTTGGTTTGGGTGGTTTTGTTTTGCTGGTTTTCCTTTGAATTACCTTTTTCCCCTCTTATCCATTGCAGTTATGTTTGAGGGAATTTAGAAATTTTGGAAGTACAAAGTAGACTTCATAGAGGTAGAATACAAAGAAATATTAATGGCATTTAAATCTGTAAGTGCTGTTCTTCTGTATCCTAAGGAGGAAAATATTTGTAGAATTCTACCAGCTCTTGTTTAGGAACTTGTGACTAGTATCAGTCTCCTTTTCATCTGCTGGGAGTATATATATGTATATATATATATATATATTTCTGGTGTTTCTTTTGCTCAGTCAAACCTGCAAAGGGAGTTCTCTCTTTATTCACACTACAGAGCGTTTTTATCAAAATTAGATTGGATACAAACTCTAAAAGCATCTTACGAAAGCAAATTTCTCTTTGCAAACTGCATTTTGAAACAAGCAAATGTCGCTCCCCTCTCAGGAAAATCAGTTTACTAACACAAAATACTCTTGGCATTATTATACTTGGAATTATTGAGGCTGCCCAGGGAAGTCTGATGCAAGTCTGATGCAGAGATGTTGTGGAGATAGATAAGCAATCTTTCCACGTTTGGACTGCTGTGATGCTCCAGTAGTGTCAGGGCCACTGCACTCCTCATGGAATTTGGGGGTTTTTAATAGGGTGAACTTCATTAAACCTTGAATATGTGTAACTAGTGAGATCTCATTAGTGTTTAGTCTGAATTGTGATTAATGATTATAAGCAAATGTCTAATTGTTAGACCACCTCAGGACTGAGGGGGGGTTAGGGTTTGGGTTTTTTTTACCAGGATGGTGCCAAGCAAGAATTTGCTGGATGATTGCAGCTGTTCAGGGGGCATTTCCCCAGAATGCACCACCTGGAGAGCAGCTGGGATCCTGTGTCCCGTGACGCACTTGGGCTCTCCCATCTTGCCCCCAGATGTCTGGGGTTGGTCCATCACCACCAGTTTGAGTGGCACACACACACTGCTGGCTCATCCCACGCTGTCATTGAGCTGTCTGCTGCTTCCTGAGTGACAGATGGTTTATGCTGTTCATATCTGAGGGTGGAATCTTGTCCCCACCAAACTCAATGGTGCAAGTCCCATTGAGAGGAAGCAGGACTTTTCTCCTTGTGTCTGTACCTCATTCTCTGCTGCTGAGATCCACTGAAGGAGAGGCTTTATTTGTCTGCTGTGTCATCAGACTGCTTACTCATAATCAGTTCCATCTGCAAGGGGTAGTCTTTCATGTTAAGTGTGTGTTTTCTGGGCAGTATTACTGTTTGGGAAATGAAGACTCTGGTTAGTCTGATGCACAACACAAGCACGTGCTGGCCAAACAGTGTAAGACCACTGTTACCTGTATCTACAGGAACATTTCAGGCATTTGACCAAAATGGTGATGACACCCAGTTTGGTAACATGTTGAGAAAGTTTTTAATTAGTCACGTGGTAGTAATTTGTCTGTGAATTGTTTTACCTTGCTGTGAGTAGTTCTGTGTATTGGGCATGTAGCTGATTAAAGGTTAATAATTCAATGCAAAAGGTTGTTAATTCAAATAGCCTTAATCAGTTTAGTATGCAGGAAAACCAGGACTCGGTGTTTTTTGTTCTGGAATCACTATAAAAGTTATGCAAAACATACTGGTAATTACAAACACAATGATCATTAATTATTTTTTCTATAAATGCCTCTGATTTCTTTGTGCAAAAACCCCCTTTGAGCTGCATTAACACAAACCAACCTTTACAAACCAGCTTTGAATGCTTGAAGAAGCTTCCAGTTTAACACAAAGCCAATACCCTCCTCCACCTACCAGCCCTGTGTACCAAGGCTGGTGTTTAGGGAGAGCTTTACCTTCTGGGCTGCTTTGGGATGATGTGCTGGCTGGTGGAGGGCACTCAGTAAGAGAAAAGGCTCAAATTCTCCAAGTTCCCGACAGCTTTTTTCCACTTGATGGTCTGTGGTCTGACTGTGGCAGCACGGGCATGTGAGTGATTTGTTATGCTGGAAACTTGGAGGAGAGGCTGGCTTACGAGGGAAAAAACCACTACAGACACTTGATTATACTTAGGGGCTGGTTTAAATTTCTATTTTCAAGAATTGGTACTTCTCAAATCTGTGAAAAGTGGTTAGCTCAGCATTTTTACAAATAGTTGAAACCTGCAGCCTTTTGTTGGTCAGCTGTGGCCCAAAAGATGAGTTCTTTTTCCAAGCTGGAATTAACAAATATGGGACAAATAGGATTTAAAAGTTTTGCCTCTTTTTGGCTTGCTTTCCAAAATTGATCCTTTTCTATGTTACATCTAAATTAACTGTCTCATTTTGGTTTTGTTGTATAATCTCTTTAAGCACCAAAGGAGAGACAAACTAAATTGTTTAGGCAGTCCACAATATTTTTTTATAGTAGGAATAAATTAATTGGTGCAGCAAAACTTAAAAAGAAGTCTGCTTCCAAATGCCAACTTTCAGCTCCTACCCCAAAATAAATCAGCAAGCCCTTGAAGTTGTACTTAAAAGCCCATAGTAACAAAGCTCTTGGAAAGAATCCCACAGAATACTGTGACTATTTGGAAAATAATATAATAATGCTGCAAAAATATGGAGAAATAATGCAATAATACTGTGGATATCTAGGAAATATCTTCCCCTTCTTTCTTCATGCTTCTTGCTCCACATTTCCATCCTCTTTTTGTGACAAAGTTGACTGAAGTACCAGAGAAGAGCTGCTGTTCCCATATTGTTTCAGGTAGCCCAGTCAGAGGAGCATTGATGGAAGATGGTTTGGAGATGAATAACTTCAGTATTTAGAACTGTTACTTAGTACTTAATACTTGTAGTGTTTTGTACTCTTGCTGGAGAGCTTTTCAAATACTGCTACCCAAATACAAAGCAAAGCACACAGTAAGGAAACAGATGATTTGTGATAAATTATAGGGAGAGGAGAGGAAGAGATAACATGTTTTTAAAATGCACTATACAAGGTAAGGAAATAAAATGCCATGTAAGTAGCATAAGTAATCCTTTCTGTTGCACACCAATTCCAGTTTAGTTCTGTATTTATTGAGATCTGTTATACAGGAAACTGAGTGTTTTAATTTCCCAACCAGGTGTCTCAATGCGTGTACCTACTGTAAAACTAAGCATGCCAGAGGAGACCTAGCCAGTTACCCAATTGAAGAGCTGGTGGACAGAGCCAAACAGTCCTTCCAAGGTAAGCAGTTTCATCCCTTCAGTACGAGCCAGCCTCTCAAACCTGCAGGTGTTACTGGAATGGGAATGGTTGTGATGCTGTGCTTTAACTGTGGGCTCTCTTGGCACAAGGAATGTTTCATTTTGGGGGTAGAATTGCTTTGTTTGTTTATTTGGGGGTTTTGTTTGGTTTGTGATTATAGGGCAACTGTAACATTGGAGGATTTTACTGTGATTGCTGAAAGGGGAAGACAGCAACCTTTGTTCACTCAACAAAGTAAATTTCATGAGCTGTCCTAGGAATCTTAAAACCCACTTTAGGGATACATTGCTTTTTCTGGTAGTGGATTTGCAGGGGAAGTTCTGGATTGTTTTTGAGAGCTATATGAAGCTTGCCAGCTTTTAGGTTCAATGGGGTATTCATGATGTCACGTGGATTCAATCAAACATAAATTTTTCCTGCAGTACACTCTCTGTGCCAGTATCTGCCAAAAACTCAGGTGAGTCTGGTAGTTATGATGGCTTTATTGTATCTTGATATTTGTTCCTTATATCTAAATTCTGCCCATGTTTCAAAAACATGGGTTTCCAAATACTTCTGGTAGGAGGCATTTTGAAGAAGTAAATGTACATTAAAAACCACAGAGATAATTCTGGTGTAGCTGCTCCTTCCATCATTGTATCAAATACTTTGAATCAGAAGCTGAGCAATAAGTGTGACCTTTGATGTCACATCCTCTGTGCATGTCCAAGCAGTACATCCACTGGCTTTCACTCAGGGCAGCTCCCGGTGTTGTAGCTGTTCTAGGAAGAACTAAGTCTCCAAAGATTAAAAGTGCTTTAAATCCATCCTTATTTAGAGCTCCATATGAGCCTTATTAATGCCAGTGATGAACTTCTGGCTGTTTCTGTCAGAAGTATGCAAGGAAGAGTCCCTTTCCTCATCAAAGCCCATGTTCACAAATTCAAAGTTCCACATTAGCCACACAAAGTTCTCACTTAAGATTGTAAATGCTTTCCCCAGAGCCAAGCTCCTCTCTTTTCCTCCCTGAGCCTGAGCTGTGGTTGCCATGGAATTTCTCCTATTCCTTAGGCTTGTGGAATTACTGCTGTTGTTGCTGTGAGTTGGATTGTCTGTTAGGGCAGACAGGAACATGATCTTACTTATTAACTATTTAAATTTTATTTAGATTTATGGTATGTGAGGAAAGAAAAAAAAATCAGACTTGCCTTGTTATAATTGTAGTTATAGCCATAAAATCCACATTATATTAACACAAAGATGTATTTACTTGATAAGAAAGAAAACTCGAGTTTTGTTTGCCTTTGCACACAATAAATGTGAAATTTTGAAAAGTACTTTGAACTTCAAGTGTTGTACATTTGGATTGAAAAATCAGTAATTCAATTCATCTGCTGCACTGTGGCCTTTATTATAAATATTGACTCTTTCCAAATAACTTGATTTTAATGGAAAAAGTTGCCCCTCAGCTATTGTTTTGAAATGTCTTGAAGAAAAGCTGTGACGTGTCTCTCAGCAGGCATCTCCAGGGAGTTCCATTCTTCTCTGGCCTTACCCTGGTACCTCTGTTAGAGCACAGAAGGAGAGAGGCGAGCACTGAGCTGTGACATGACAGGCTTTGCCTGCAGCTTTGCCATCCTCGGAGCAGGGCTGAGATGGCCAGCTGAGTTTGCAGGGCATGGACAATGTCCTGCTGCCAGCTGGGCTGCCCAGACTGCAGCAGACAGGAGAAACACTTCAGCAATTCAGTCATTAGTCGAGTTCTTGCGGAGCTGCTGAGCCCCCACCTCTGCAGCAATCACTGCTCTGCTCTCAGAAGATGTGTTGCTGAAGCTCTGCTGAAAGATGCAGAGAGGTGCAGATGTGTGATGGAAAGTATTCCACTTTGGAATTGCTCTGGGGAGGTATCTCAGAAAACAGAATATGATTATTTTGTGTAACTGCACGGTTGAGAGTGTGATGTTGCCTGCAGAGTTTAGGGGGTATATATTCTTACAGCACACAAGTGGATAGTCCAAAAGGTGGGACATTTCCATTGTGGAGCACACTGGAAATGGATTAGAAGACTTGTATTTCAGGACATTTTAGTACAGACCCATAAATTTGGACACAAGGGCCTTAGTGTGGTGGGCAGATAGTCCCACTTTTCCTGCAGTCCCTGCTGTGCTGAGCCCCTGGGTGGGAGGTGTTCCCAACTGCACCATGTGCTGCATTCCTTGTCTGCAAGGCATTTCCAGCACTCCCTGGGCCACTCTTGGACCTCTGTAATAATTAGGTAGATAATAATCATTATATTAATACCTCTGTGATAATTAGGTGGGTAAATAATACAATGCCTGTGTGAGAGCAGCTGTAAGGTGGGGCCTGGCAGCATCACACTCTGGTGTTTGTCCCCAAGGTGACTTGTGAAGGGTTTTGAAACTCGGGGGCTTTTTAGTGAAAGTTTAGCTCAGTGACTTTATTTAGCTGCTGGTTTTTGAGAGTTTTGCATGCTTAATGTAGGTAAGTTGGTATTTATTTCAGTGTGTGTGTGTATATATATCTGAACCTTAAACTTTTTGGTCAGTTTTTATAATAAAAAATTCAATACTCAGCTGAGAATCATAAGTAGATGACAGCAGATGGCAAAGCTGTAATAATTTACATGAGCACTCAGATGATTTGTATAAACATAAACTTGATTTAAATCAGCTGACTAAAGAGAGATGGCTGAAATCACCATGAGTGAACAACCAGCAGCCTGTGTCTTGTACTTTTCTAACCTCTGAAATGAGTTGGGTTTGGTTTTGTATGTTATTTTAATAGCCTAAATTCAATGTCATGTGCCCAGAACCTGAGTGTGCTGTAGGGTTCTTGTGCCTGCTGCATACTCTCATAATGCATTGGACTGAGTGTTAAGGTGGGCTGAAATTGAGGATTTTTTGCTTCCTTTGTATAGGTTTATATTTCCTGTCTGATCTCCATCGTAGTTTTGAAGTTACAACTGACACCAGCTTTAATAGTTCACAAAATTTCATTAACAAAGTGATCTATCTCAAATGGCAAGTAGTCTATTTAGCTTTAATGCTTTTCTGTAAAGTTCAGCTTGTAGTAAGTTTAATTTTTCTGCATGGTCAGCCTTGTCAAATCACAGTATATTATAGCAGGTTTCTGCAGGACAGCTGGGAAAAGACAAAGTATTGTGAATTCCAGTAAAGGGGTCTTTGAGTAGAGAACAAATGTCTCCTGGGGGGTTGGTTGTGCCAGGTTTCCTACAGCTGATTGTACAGCACTTTCCTTGGGTCATCGATTTATTGGCGTGGTTTTCCTAAAACTCCACTTCTCTGCCATTGCCTGCCTGTTGCAGATGGCAGGGAATATCCTGCTATTAAAATACACCCCGTGTAATTGCTACTGTATTGTCTTATTTTATGGTAGCAACCAGGGTGCTCAAATGAAGGTCACATCTTGTTGGGAAACACTGTTCCTCAAACGGTGTCGAGCAATTGCTTCTGGATGGGTGGCTGTAGTGTCAAAATATCATTTATTTCTCTTCTGTTATTTCCATGATGGTTCACTGGCATGCAGGGCGTTGAATAGCACTTGTTAGCAAATCTTGGACAACGTGTGACATTACAAAGCAGAGGAGCACTCAAAATTCAGAGCCTTGGCTTCCTTTAGTGGTCTGCAGCAATTTTGACTAATCTGGTAGGTTATGGAGTGTGGAGAGTTTAAAGGAGATTGACATTAAATGCTTTTCTCTCTACAAGTTTCCCATAAACAGCTATTTATCCATAATGGTAAGCACTGATTTTATGGAATATCACTGGTTTCCAGAGCTTGTCAGATCACGGGGAGCTTTGCTGAGGGTCTTTGGGTTTAGTGGCTCTGATGAGTTGCTGCCAAGACCTTTGCTTTATTGCCCTGCACAGCTACCAGCGAGGCCCCTCTTTGATTGCAGAGCAGCACAAATATCAAGTATTTATCAGAAGTCAAACAATTTTTTGTGCATCTTTGTCCTAAATTTTATTTTGCAATTCCCTCAACAGTCCTGAAAGAAAGCTGACCATTCTTCCATGCTAGCCATGGGATGAAGAGACTTTGTAGAGTGTTGGATAAGAAATTCAACACCAGGAAAATGCACTGATATCCCACTGATGTCTGGGAACTGAGGTTTTTACTTCCTTGGCAGGAAGGAGGGAAATGGTGGCATGTTTTACTAAGACCAGCCTCTTCTGTCAGCCTTTTTACTGACTTCTAGGGAAAACAGACTTTATTCTAATATTATTCCTGCAGTATAATGTCAAACTGCATTCCAGGGAGCTTGGGCTGCTGTATTTGAGACACTTTGAGAAACAGTCTCTCTGTTTTTCTGTGCTTTTTGGCTATACCTAGAGAGCTAGGGGGGTTTTATTCTGTTATTAAGTTTATTCAAATTCTTTCTATATCATCTTTTGTGTCTTCATGAGTGTTTTAAGGATTTTTTCCTGCTGACTTTGCTAATACACAGAGTACTTAGGCCAAGATAAATATTTTGGTACTGGCCTGCCATTTCATGGAGTTGTATGGGATAACACAATGAATTGGTTTGCATTGGCCACAGGGGGTTTTTTCTAATGATCCTAAAGAAAAAGACATAATTACAACCCCTCAGTAGTGATTACAAACAGTGTTTGCAGGTATGTAAGGACTGCTGTGTAACAGATATCTCAACACACATACAGCAAAGAGGCACTTTAAAGGGTAAAGATGTCTTTTCAATAACAATACTGTAGAAATTTTCAAGCTTCTTTTGAGTAAGAAAATTAGAAGTTTAGTGGGCTTTGCTCTTGGCTCTGAATGAAATTCCCTGCCATCTTTTTGATACACTTGTTTTTAATGCAGTCAAGTTGACCAGTATGTCACTGTTGTTCCTGTTGTCTTCTGCACATCTTGTTGCATAAAAGCTTCCTTGCATTATTTTAAATTTTGCTACAGAAATGTTGTGGCAACTGCATGGAATTATTGGTGTCTGGCTTTTTTCCTCCCTGCTCTCTCCAGCTTTCTGGAAAGGGGAGGGGGATGTGCTGGTCCCTTTTCCCTGGCGTGTGGTGTCATGGGAATGGCTCAGAGGGAAGGTTTGGACATGACAGCAGGGAAATACGTGAGGAAATCCTCCTGAACCAGGAGGGTGCTCATCCCCTGGGACAGGTTTGCTGCAGTGGTGGTCGGTGTTGAAGAGGCTTTGGGACAACACCCTTATTAACATGCTTTAAAACATTCCCTCTGTTCATTTTATTAGGACATTTAAATAAATATTTGTGTGGGGTTTATGCCAATCCCTTATTTTACTAAAGATAGTTGCATTTTAAAAAACAATCATTTTCTCTGCATGTTTTTGCTGTGTTTTACATGTTTTTACGTGGTGTTTTGCAGCCAGAGTTGAGGATGGCCAGATGTGAGCTGAGCCAAAAGCCACGAGTGCATTTGGGGGTGCTGGGTGTGCCTGAGCCCACTGGTGTCAGAGTGCTGCAGCCCCACTGCACACACTCAGGCACAATAAATTCAGTGTTTTCAGGAGCTTTTGCCACGGGCTGAGCACTCTGCAGTGCTCTCACAGTGTGTTTGATGTTGGCATCAAAATATTAAACATACTGATCATCCCTGGGCCCGCTGGCCCTCTCACATGCCCCTGTTTTTCACATCAGCAGGAGGCTCAGAGTTTAAGATGTTGTTAATATTTTCATTCAGGGTGTCGACCATGGCATCTTCTCATTGTAGAGTTGCCAGGAACTTTCAGTAATATAATCCTGCTTCCATTTCCTTGTAACTGTCAAACTTTAATTGATACTTCTAGTTATCTAATTATTTGCAAGAATTCGTTTAGGGAAAACATGTTATTCCTGACAGATTTAGAAACCAGAAAACTTTTGATATTGAAAAGTTCTGGAGGCTTTCATGCCTCAGGATTGTAGATACTTTGCCTCAAGTCACTTTTTTTCCCCCTTTCAAGGAAACCCACTTTGTCACTCTTTACCATTTGTATAATTTCTATTGTGTAAGTGCTGTGTATCTTTAAAAAACACACCAAACAAAAAAACTCCACAGCCCAAAGAGCTTGTAATGGGATGCTGTAAAGGACTGAGGAGAAATGCAGTAGAAAAACACATTATTGCATTCAGGGCCCTAAGTGGCTGGTCAGTGTATTTACTGCCATGGCATTGTCCAGGCTCCCGTATGTGATGACAGAGGGAAGTCTGATTTAGCAAAGATTGGAAGGAAGATAATGCAGTAACAAGGAATGGACATTCATTTAATGAGGAGATATCCCCCGAGGATTTGCAAAAAATCATGTTTACATAAAGATTTTCACAGCAGTCAGAGTCTCTGTGTGCTGGCTTGTGTTTCTGAAAGCAATGTTTTCTCCTCTATGGGAATTACTATAAGTTTGGGTAGCTTTAAATAGATTCCTTGGATGCTTTGAAATGTTGTTCGTATTATGGTTGTCAGTTCCAAAATATGAAGCCTATTAATGCCGCAATATGAAATAAAATGCATGTTCTTTTTTTTAAATCCAGGCAATTGTTGGTTTAGGATGTTGTCCTCCCTACCAGTGTTTTCATAGGCATTGTCCAGAAGATAAGTGGCCAGATGTGTTGGCACTCTTGCCAAAACGTCTCAGAGCATGAGCAGGATTCCTATTTGTCTCCCTCAAAGCTGGGCTAGTACCATTCCTGTTTCATACAGTCTGACTGTGCCTGGGCTGTTGTAGCTTACAGTGTTGGAAACAAGATTACACAATGCATGTGAATGCTTATTTTGCATGCCTGACTGAGACTCCTACAGACAATAAGACTCCACTAATCTCTTAGCTTTGGCAGTTTAAAGAACCAGAAAAGTCTGTTTAACAAAGGTTGTATTTTTTTATTTCAGCAGAAAAAAGCCTCCAAATTTTGGTCACATTTGCTCTATGTAATTCACTCTTCTTTTTCCTTTTTGTTTTCCTGCTCCAATATTTGCATTTGTGCTGTTAAAATCTTTGAATGACAGCCAGTCTGTTTAATTTTGGACTGTTATGAAAAAAGGTGCCTTTTATTTTGTTTGAAATAAAAGTTTAATAGAAAAGAGCCAAGGCAGAGATGTATATAATTAAAAATACTACTTCATCTGCAGCCCTGGGCTATAGTTTCAGCTGTGCTTTAAGCACCCCTTGCAAGTAAAAGGAGCATTTCTTGGCCATCTCTCTCCCTTTTTCCCTCCCCCCTCTCCCCTTTTTGTTGTTCTCCATCCTTTGCTCTGGCCACCTGCTCTCTTGCTGGGAGTGTTCTCTGTGCAGAGCAAGCTGGGGGACTGTGGGGTAAAACTGACTGCACTCTTAGCAACCTGAAAGGGTGACCTTAATAACTGATCTCCTTGAATCTTGCCAGCTGCTGCCATTGCAGAGCTGCAGTTCTCCCATGGCCCAGTGGAGCCAGACCTTTGGGGAAGGCACTGGAGGAACAGTAGGGATCCCCCCAAGCTCTTCCTCACCCCTGAGCTGCCTTTTCCTATGCCAGTTCGGGGAGATTGTGGGGTAAGAAATGGCCCTGCAAAACTTGATGTCATCCTGCAGATGCTGGGGCGTCTCCTCCTCTCCTCCAAGGGCATGAGGTGCCTCACACTGCAGTCTTCTTGACTGACTTGGCTCCACTTGAGAAGAGCTCATGAATCTGATGTTTGCGTTATTTATTTATTTTAAATTTGTTATTTTGAGCAAGAATAGTGTGTGCTATGTTCTTTCCATGCTTGTTCAGTGGAAGAGCAGCAGAGGAAAGCTGCATAGCATTGCTTGCTTGTTCATTTTATTTATACATTTCTTTTGTTACATTTACATTATTTGAAATGGAGCATAAAACACAAGGCTCAGTAATGCCACAGCCACTAGTTCAAGTCTTTACCAGGCAGATTAAGTTGGTTTTATGTGTATTTAGTCTTGAATTTAAAAACTGTTCAATTTTAAGCATGGTTTGAAAATGTAAGTTTGGGTTTATGTGGCTTCTTAACCACAAGGGTACTGGATTTTTTTTTCAGGGTTTTTTTGTTTGCTTGGTTTGTGTTTCCCCCCACTCCTTGTAAATATTTGTTCAGTTATGGGAACTTGTTGTGTTTCTTTGGTACTAGATATTTTGCTCATGTATTTACTGCTGAGTTTTTAAAACCTGGACAAGAAACATTTCTGAAACATTTTGAGAGTATTATCATAGTGAACCTTGCATGTGATGCTGTGATCAGCTACTTGGAGCTTTCCACAGCTCCTGTGAAAATAGCATGAGTGATTTCTACTATCAGGCAGGTATGGTGACCAGAAGCCCAAGTGTTAATTGCACAAATCTGCTGCCCTGTGGTGCACCAGGCACAGTAAATGTCATCTCTAATGTCTCCAAAGGTAATTTCTGAGAGTGCAGCAGTGATTTCTTTTATCATTTGCTAAGCAGTCTCCTCCTGCATAGTTTGGCCTTCTGTAGGAGGAAGTGTTGGCCATTCTGAGCCCTGGGAACATCCCACTCACAAGACTGCTCAGGATGGTACCTTTTGCTGGCTTTTCTCTTTCTCTGCTGAGGGGCTGTGAAGGAGAGCACCCTTTTCTCAGGGAACAGGGCTTGTGACAGGGCTAGAACCTCTCAGCATAAAGTTTGCACACTGCCTTGCTGTGATTGTGTTTGTGGGCTAAAGGAGTGGTGTCAGACATCCCTGTTCTGTTGCAGGGTGTCCCATGTGCCAGCTGCAGCGTGGGGATCTCAGCCACTCAGGCTCATCATGTGGTTAAAACTGAGAAACTCCCCAGCATGGGACATTTGGAAGAAGAATCCATTTTCTTTAAATAATAACAAACCTTGCAGAGAGTGTTCAGCAAATACTTGATGCTGCCTGTGCTTATACTCTGCACGAAGCATCCTGTGGCAGAAGGACTGACTGACTGGTGTCAGTGGTGGACTTACTGATGACTGTTCTCCAGCTGTATTTCAGCAAGTCCCTCCTTTCCCCTGGTTTGTTTTAGATAAAGTGTGCCCTACACTTTTCTCATTGCTCTTTATCCCCTTTTGTACTGAGGTTCACCTTCCACCTCTAGGTTGGGTTGTGCAGTGGGGATGGTTTTGCTGGTGTGTTGTGCAATACCATTGTGACTCCAGGCCCTGTCAGCTCCATATCTAATGCTAATATAAGATTAATTTAATAGGAAAGTAAGAGCTGTTTTGATCAGAGGTAACTTTCTTCCAAAGACCTTTAGAAGTGTGATGTGCTTAAATGAAAAAGGTGGAGCTTACAGAAGCAAGAGACTTCAACATCAAGCAACTCCACTGACAGCATCTCTCAAGTGTAAACAAGTGTAAGCTATAAAAAGAAATTGTCTAATCTTTCATGCTGTATTTCATGCTGGAGTCACAGCGAGAGCAGAACTGGGTGGTGATGAGCCCAGTTGTGACAGGGACAATAATAAGTGTATCTTATAAAAAAAGATATCTGCATGCTGGCTCCCAGAGATGGGATGGATTTCTCTCCCGGTTAACTCTTGCCCCTTCTGGTTTTTACCTTCCCTGGAGCGTTTCCTACAATGTTAAGACAAAAGTCAGTATGTGTTAAAATATTTTGATGTCAGTTTGAGACATAATGCTACAGTGCTTGTGATTGCTCCTGAAATAACAGGTCAGGACTAGGTAGAAGCAAATGCTGCCCTGGCATTAGTCATAGCATTTCAGACCAATCCAGACTGGCTGATCAACACTTCTTTTAAATAAAATATATTCTGTACCTTTGGCAGCTTTCCTAGGGAAGAGTGTTCTGTTGTATGGACACTTTAGTGGCTCTTTTCTTGAGTGGCTGCAGTTTTTCTTGTCTCTAAACCCTCTTACATGGCCAGGTGTCTGATGTTCAAGAATTTGATATTATGAAGTGCTTCAGAAATGGTCGTTTAGGTGCAATTTGCACCGATACATTTTAGGGAGCTCTGTGGCCTCTCCAGTCTAAAGCCAAAGAAAACAGGTCTTAAAATGGACCTTTTTGAAGAGTTTTGTGCAATTTGGTAAGTTTAGATTTTAAAGGGCTGGCTTTTATAAGCTGTTGGGTTGTGTGTGTGGAAACAGATTAGGAGCAATCACGATGAATGACACAGAAATGGGGTTTTTTTCTGCAGTTTCACCCCATGGAAGTAAAAGCTGTGATTGGTACAGATATGTGGGACTCCTGATGTGCACACCAGGGTGCCTTGATAGCTTAAATATGCCTTTTGAATGCTGTGTACATTGTGCAAAAGTCCTGAAATCTGAAAATGAAATAAGGGAGGTGGAAGAGCTGTCAGGGAGGGTTCAGAATTCCCCAGAACCTTTAGGAAGATGCCTGGGTTGTTTCTGCTCTAATTTAGGTAACTGTATTTGTGACCTCTTCGTGGTTTGTTGTCATATATGGGCCCAATGCCCCAAAGAGAAAAGGAAAAAAATAATGTTCTTGTGCCTAGTTTATTTGTAAACCAGGTCAGATACCCTTGATTAGCTCTCAGCTGGAGCATAATTTAAATCCTGACAGATTGAACCTAAACAGCAGGCTTTTTTCAGATCAGCCAGAAGATAGGGAGAGAAAAATAAAAGCTATTTCCAGTTCACAAGGAGTACAACAGTGCTGAATAAATCTGCAACTGTTAATGAATAGCTATTTCAAATATTTACAGGAGGCAGGAGAAAAGAAGATTGGCATCCAAGGCAGCTGTGCCCAGGGAGAGCCATTAAAAATAAACGTGATAAATGATGTTCAAGTGCTCGTGGAGCTGTCAAATATCAAGGTACTCCAGAGTGGAGAGTGTTTCTGGCCATGCTGCCAGCCATTCTGGACAGGGGTATTTTCTCTCAAATCTTTCCCAAAGCTAACTGAGCAGATGAAAAGGGGAGAGAGGATCTAATGTAAAAGATTCAAGAACTGTGACCTTCTTGCTATGTTAAAATACACAAGTGCTTATTTGCTTTGTAGGTTTGAAAATCAAATACTTTTGTATATTTAATTATTTCCACACAGAGCTAATTTCTTCAGTCTAGATTCCTAATAAAAAATTGTGATGTAACAAACTCCATTACTTATTTTTATGACTCTTTCAGTCTCCTGTATTAGTGGATGGCAGTGATGAAGGTCTATTAGTATTGCGTTGATTGTTTTTTCTACACAACCTGAAAAGTTGTGTATACATTACAAACTATGAACTTCACCCACTTCTGTATTCATAGATTTTAATTTTTTTTCAGGTTCTCTAGGAAGTATTTCTATGTCCATTTTTAGTTCTGAGTTTCATGTATGTCAGTTGTCTGGAAACTTTTTAGGAGAGACATTTTATTTTTTACTTCACTGTGGAACTAGTTCATCAGAAGCTGTCGTGGTGGTGACAAAAAACTGATGTGTTATATGGTGGAGATACACCAAGTGCAAAGGACATGAAAAACATGTCATTACTTACAGGATGCTCCAGTAAAACCCAGGGGAGGAGGGAGGCTTGTGCATGGATTTTGCTTTCTTTCCTCGTGCATTTTATTTTTCCTCTTTCAAAAACAGAATTAGAAGAAATGGGGCTTAGCTCATCTGGCTGGATCTGTTGTGGAGAACGGGCTAAACGGTGTCAGTCTGGTATGTGGTGTCTGGAGCTTTGGAAGCAATTCTCAAATGAAGGGTCTGCTGATGTCGCAATTAAGAGGAATTAAAAATGGGAGAGCATCTCTTTCCTTCACCTGAACAAGTCCTTATTGTTGTCAAAGTGGTTTCCTCAGAAAGGAAGTTTTTGCAAAACCTGCCAGACCCACTTCTTCTCAAACTGTGGTAAGAAGTGCCGAGATGATGGAAGAAAGGGCACCTCCCCAGGCCTGGAATTGTGCCTCCCTTGCTCAGTTTTGCCCTTTCCATGCAATGGCAGGGGTTAACCTTTCAATATCCCATTGCAGTCTCCAGAAATGATTGAATTCGGGGTTGGTTTCCATCATATGGAGCCATTGTACACCACAAGGCATAACTTAACTTACTTTTTACAGTCCCTAACTAGGTATTATAATGTTAACATTTCAGTGACATGGATGATTTTACATGGTGCAGGAATTTTATTTAGATATAATGAAGTTAGAGCTGTGAAGCTTTTATTTTCTTTCCCATCCCCACTGCAACTCTTGCTGTATAAAGATCTGTGCTCCATTGCAAAATGTATTTTAATGCATCTAAAAAAAATATTTAATTATTTTAATTTGCATATTGGGCTTGCACAGTCTCCTTAAGCTAATTGTTTCATTTCTCCAGCTGTTCCTAAATAGCCATTGTGCTGATCAAGCACTTACTTCAGTATGTCCTTGATAAAATTAATGAAAGCATCTGTAGAAGCAGCGACAGCAGCTGCAGTGCCTCATGGAAGCCAACTTCTGCTTAACATTCTGATAAAATAAATAGTTTTGTGCTTGTGCTGGAAGCTAATGCTGGCTGGCTCACTTGCAGCATAAAAAGAGTTGCACCTGCCACAGCTAGACCAAGCACTGAGCCTGGCTGATTACATGTTCTTGTTAGTGCCATTGTTAGTGGCAAAATGGGGGTGATGTCATCCCTAGCAAACCCTCCTGGCACCCTGCAGAGTGACAAATAATTTGCCCACTGCTGTTTATCAGCATGGGCCTTGTTTTGGAAGTGAGGAGAGTGGTGCATTTTCGCAGCTGAATGCTGTCCAACTGCAGAGGTGTGTGCACATGGCATGGAGTGATCCTTGTAATCAGCGTGCAGAGTGATGCTCGAGGTGGAATGGAACACAAGTGCACATTTCGGGTGATTATCCGTCTGCCAGGTGGGGCCCTGGGGCTTTGCCTCTCCAGAAGCCACTGGAGGTGGCAGATCTGCAGGAGCAGCCATGCAGCACCATCTGCCTTTCCCTCATCCCCTCATCAGTTCTGCTGCCCCCCAAGCCTGGCAGCAGACTTGGAACAGCCCTTGGGTGTTCAGGGGCTCCTCTCCATCCAGTGGGGGTGATGCAGAACAGCAGCCCTGGAGAGTGGGATGCATTAATGCATCAATGCACCCCTTGGGGCTCACTGGGACTTGGGTTGCACGTGCCTTTAACCTTCTCCCAGAATATCTCGTAGGGAAAGCTGCTCTTGTAATGTTTTAAGACATTTATTTGTCTGTACTGATATGTATATGTCTTAAATGGGTGATGAAAAGTACTAAGAATTCCTCCAGGCAGGCATCTGTATTCTCTGTTTAAGTGAGTGGAAGCCTCTAAGCCTCACAGTACTTGCATTTCTTCTGAGTAAGTCATGGGAACAAATAGCTGGTAATGGAAAACACTAGAAGTGTCTTTTGCTCCTTGGAGTCACTGAAAAAGTGACAACTGTGCTTCATTTGTGGGAATGACTATGGGAAATGGCTATTTTCAGATTTAAGAAAGGAATAGGAGCCTGGTGCCTCCAAGGACACTGTTCACACAGGAACACGGACTGTTTTAGATGTGCCAGAGATGCCACATGTGCAGTTGGGTTGCAGCCTCATGGAGAGCTGGTTTGATGTGTCTGGGGTGCCTGGTGCTCACCTGCACTGGGGAGCTGGTCTGTGCATGTACCCTGATTTGTGTGCAGTGTTTGCAAAGCGTTCACTGGGCTGAGGGCAATAGGTTGTATTTTTTTGACATGTTTTGTACTTATATGTAGCTTTTCTTTTTTAATGCATCTTTTATACATACATCTTTGATGTTCTGATTAATCTCAGTTTTCCCCTTGTTGAATATAGGTCTTTATATAACTTTGCACTGTTTATTCCCTAACAAAGGAAAGAACATTGCTGAATCTGACTTTTAAAAAATCTTAATAGTGTGCACCAGGGCGAGGCTCAGACTCATCCTTGATGTAACTACGAGGAAGTCACTGGAGCAATACCTTGGAAAAGTTTCACCCACAAGTTTTCACTGGAGCCTACCCTGTTACAGTATTTAAAAACAATAAAAGTTTAGTCACTGTCAACTTTGAATGGAAAAAAATATTTATGGATGGCAAAGACATTGAAATTTATCGGCCTGACAAGAGCCAGTCAGTTCTGAACATTATTAAGGCCTTTATGTCACTTCTGGGAACCCTTGCAGAATGAAAGCACGAGGGATCCGTTTTTTAGAATTAACTTGGTGGCAGTCCTTTCTCAGAGGAATGCATCAACATCTCCTGGGCTGCTGGATACATTACCTCTGCAGCCTGTGACCTGAGAGTCTGCACAACTCCTGGATGTGCTGCTCTTAGGACACTTGGAATAGTTCTTTTGATTGCAGTGCTGGAGTATCGTGTTTATCCCATTGATCTTACTGGGGTGGAACATTTCATAACACTCGAGGGAAGCAGTCAAGGTGCAGGGGTTTTATTTGTCCTACTACCACATATATTAATTTTTCTCTTTGTTCAGGGTATGGGGTCCAAGATGATTCCTTTGATCATGTTTCTTTAGCAGCAACCAAAAGACAGGTTCCATGTTTATATGAATTAGACTTTTAGATGAGCACTGGGGCTGGTGATACTTGACTGTACAGGCGTGTCCCTCATTGCTTGCAGAAGCTTTCCTGTGCTGTTCTGCTGGGGACAATTATCAATTCAGGGATGGTGGCATTTTAACTGTGCCTGTAAGCTGCCCTGAGGATTTAGATGGAATGCCTGGTGTGGATGTGGAGTTCAGACAGCTTCTCCTGTCTGTCTGTTTGGTACGCAGTGAGGAAGCCCCAAGTGCTCTCTGTGTAGGAACTTGGGCTGAGAAGTAACTTGATTGGAGGTGAGGGGCAAGATGGCATTTTTTAATCAGCAATTGAAATATAAAAGGTGTTTGGGTTTATTTTTTTTTGGATAAAGCTTTACTAGTGAAGTGCTTACTGCTAGGCAAGGAATATCTGAAGTGTTTCTGTCCTGAATGGTGGGAAGTTCAGTTTTGGACAGAGGGGTGGAAAATAGCAGCGTTTTTTTCAGACAAGACCTGAGCTTGCACAATTTTACTGTATGTGTTGTTTGTCTTTTAAACACAGTTCCTGCCTCTACCTCAATCCCCTCTGTCATACTTGCCTAGATGGGCAAGTGCTGAGAAAAGGCAGAAGCCTCTGCTGCTGTTCCTGCTGGCCTTCCCTTGGCTGGGACATGAGGTGGCATTTCCAAATTCAGTGGAAGCAGCAGTTCTCAGACCCCAGGGATCTTTCTTCTCCTTCTCCATCCTCCAAAGTATATATACTACGTATTTAAAGCTCAAGATGAATCCTTTAATTCTATATTAGCTTATGAAACAGCCAACAAAAACAAACAAAGGTGTAACTTCAAAAGATAGCTGGTTCTAGACAAACTCCTAGTTTGGACTGTAGTGGCTTTCACTCACATAATTTGCATTCTTAGCACAAAAAGCAGCTGTTACATTGAAAACTTTCAACATAAGAAATTTCACTTAAGCAGCAAAAGAAAGGGGGTTTATTTTTGCTTAGAATCTTTAGGTCATTACAAGTGAAATATCCATTACTGTGCAACTTATCTCTGAGAGTAATGGCTGAGTTACTATAAATACTTGGTGGTGTTAATGAAAAACTTGTAATAAGTTTATTTATATTTGATTGACAATATATTTAAATGTCTCTGCCTTCTACAGGGCAATTCTATAAGTAGTACAGCTAAAGCTGATGAAATGATCTGCCACTAAGAAGTGAAAGCATTGTGGTGGCCTTGCCAGGGCTGTGGGGACAGGGCAGGGGACGGAGGGCACTGTGTGCACCATGGGGCTCAAAATGCTGAATTGCTGGAGCCCTCGAGCACTGCATCACTTGTACTCAGGGTTTGATTTTGGAGTTCTGTTCTGAGATCTTTGGTGTCTTGGCAGGAAAGGAACATAGATCTTATTTATGTCTGCCTGGTTTGCTGAATCTTGGCAATCTGTAAAGTGCTTAGTTCACAATAAACCACACAATAAACTCTTCAATTATGAATTACTGTGTTTATATTGAATTGAATTTGCTGCATACATTGCTGTAATGGAACAAGGAAAAACTGTGCCTGAATAGATACCAAACTTGATTCTGTCATGTCCTTGTAGTTTATGGAATAAGTGCTTTCAAATTTTTGTGCTGGTTTTCTCTTGTCTTGATAACCTGAAGTTGACACCTGTCATGATGTCAAAGCTGACTCCTGTACTTTAGATCAACAGTTAATTTTTAAAAATTATACCAGCAATCAGTTTTAATAATAGGTTTTAATTCACAGCTCTCGAATGATAACACTTAAATGTGCGTGGGACTCTTAGAATGCCAGGATTGCTTGTGTTTTAGACTAAATTAATTTATTAATTCTGAACATGTTCCATGTGAATGTAATGTAATTAGCTGAGATGGATTAGTTAATGTATGAAGTATGGAGAACAGGATATTTTAAACCAGAAGAGGGCAGCAATGTTATAAAAAAAATCGTTTTGGCTCAATTACCTTCCTTCATCTTTTTTGCCAGTAAGTCACATGTATGTGCTCTGCTAATTTCTTGGACAGACTTTGAGATTAAAGTAGCCTGAAAAAAGGCTGTTAATACCATTACAGTGGTTATTATTTCAGTTTTATTTCTTTGAACAGTTTCATCCTGCCAAAAGGTATTAACTTGAAGAGTCCATGTAGAGAACCTGCTGACTTCTTTTCTCTAAGAGATATTCCTAATATGAAAATTTATGTTTTGATTTCTGCTTTTCCTTTGCCTGTCCTTAGGTGATTTGGAATAAAATCTTTCATTTTCCAGAGCATATAGAGCAGTGTTAAATACTTGTGTGTAACCTACAGTGGGGGCCACAGTAAACATGAGGGAGTTCTGGAGATATGCAGGAGTGAAATTGAGTTGATGCTTTCTGATGGCTTGCTGGTTTTAGGAAAAAGGTGTTGTCTTCTTTTGGGAGTGTGATCCAAGAGGTAGCGTAAGAGGAGAAGAGTTCCCCTTCATTTTCCATACCTAAAGCAAAGGAGGTCTGTTGAGGAAGGTGATGTCCTACATATCCTTATTATAGCACAGACCTCCTCCTCCTGAGAGGGTTTTGTGAGGAGGGGGAAGAGGAGATAGACAAGTCTGCATGGCTTATTTTGGTGCTGAGGGAACATCTGAGGAATAACTGCAGCTATTTTTGGGGCATTAGCAGCGTGTGAGTTCTGAGTTGTGGAAATGCACGTCTTGTGGATGGTTACATTTGTGGGAATGTAAGGTTTGAACCTTCTTTTTTTTCCCAGTTTGGATTCAGATGGGAAAGAAATAGCCGAGAACTCTTCAAGGGTCCATGCTGCTCTGTAGGCTGAGAGAATAAACTCAAATGTTCACAGGCTACAAAAGGCCTGGGATACACAGAGGGTGTTGCTTCACTGTCTGGGGGGAAATTAGCATTTCATTTGTATGAGCTGCTTCTGTTCTGGGTTTAGAAGCTGACTCACTGTCTGAACACACTGGAGGGCTTCTCCTGATATGTTAATGTGACACTGGTCTGGGTGGTGACTCGTATCCCTGCTGGTTTGCTGCCTGTGGTGCACAGTGCGTGCTAAGGTGCCATGGTTAGCAGCACCACACACAGGGCACTGCTGGGTCTGCCCTCTGGGCACAGGAGTGCCAACCTGCCCTTCCCTGCTCCAGGGTGTGCAGTTACCTACAACACCCCCTGGCCAGACAGGCCCTAGTCCTGTGTCAATCTTGACTAAGCCATGACTAAGGGGGAGTTTAGAAATGCAGAACCCTTTGAAGATGTGAGGGTGAGGGCATTGTTTGAGAATACCTGAGCCCTGTCACCTGTCACAGCCATTCTTGCACTTCTTGTGGGGAATTCCTGCTCCCAGATTTCTGATGCAGACAAGGCAGAAATATGTGCTAGGAAGGCACAAAAACTCCTCCCAGTGGGCAGCTGCCCTTCCCCCAGGTACACAGGGAGGATGAAATCACTTAATATTAACCATAATGTATGCACAGTAAGACACACTGGGCACTAACACAAGGAACTATTGAGTGGCTGAAGTCTCATGTATTACTACATGCCAAAGGCATGAATTCCTTTAAAAGGACATATCCCGAAGTATGTCTTGCAGCTTTTAATTAATTCCTGCAAAATGCCTGCAAGATTTAAATGTTTCTACTGTTCTCTGAGTCTTGCTCTTCCACCTAAAGTAGTGGTTTGGGTTTTCAATTCTCAGCACAGAGAGTGCAGGTTGGATTTTCTGCCATTAAATGAACATGCAGAGGAGAGCTAATGCTGGTAGACTTCATCTGGTGCAGTGGGTTTCAGTCTTAAAGATGCATTTATTTGACTTTAGATGTATAATTGAGCAGTTTTGGCTTGATGGGAGTAAGTCTCCTGCAGAGTTTTTTAAGCTTTTTGTCAAAGTGACAGAAAATGACACAAGAAAACAGGATTTCAAACACATTGGGAGTTATTTTCCATAGTTTCATTTTTTAAAATGAGATCGTTTGTTCCAAGAAAGAAGAAAATTGCTTCCTGGCTTCTCTCAGTGTGCTGTGCTCTTAGGTTGCCTACCCAAGATGTGCAGGAATTAAGAACTAAAGTCCACTCTTCACTGACTGTATAGGTAAACAATCTCCTTTTTTAGGCACCTAAATGAGACACTTAAAATCCGTGTGAATACATCTGTTTTCCCCCAAGTATTCAGAAAATTCCCCAGCATAGTTTCTAGATGAAAGTGTCTATGTAATGCTACTTTCCCAGGGCCTTGCCAAGCCTCAAATAACACCTTAGCTGATGTCATGCTTTCCTCTGTGAAAGCTGGGAGAGTTCTCTTGCCTTGAATCACTGGAGCCTTGAGGCTGGAAGGCACCTCTGGGTACCCTCTGGCCCTGTGCCCCTGCTCAGGCAGGGACAGGGTGCTGAAGGGTTTTTTCATTGTTAATTGGGGCAGTCTAATGAGTGTCCTCGCTCTGAACCTGCAGTGTGTTACCTTCTTCAGTCAGAAGGGGTACCTGGTAGGAGGTACCTCCCCACACTCCTGCCCAGTTTGTTGCTAGAAATGTGTAAATTACAGGGAATTTGATACTATTAAGTGGGAAGATGTTCTTTATATTGTAGATAAAGTGTTAAAAAAAGAATGTGTTACTACTATGTAAAATGCATAAATTTAAACCAAATTAACACAATGTGATTTCTGGAAATTTCCTTTTTCTGGTTGGATTACTGATTCAAATAGTCATGTTTAATTGCAGTATTACTTTTGTGTTTATTTTCTAGTATATTTGTCTTGTTTTCAGTTTCCATACTGCTGGACAATTTGGCCATCTTTTCCTGTTCTCACTGTAGGAGTGGATAAATTTCAGTTTGTCATCTAAAGTGCTTTGTGACAAATGTAACCTGGTCCAAGTCTGATTAGACTGTGCCCTATCAGCTGCTTTTGTCACTTAGTCATCCACAATTGTTCACGGAGTTATGACCGTGCTGCAACTAATATAGATCATATAAGTGCTGAATGAAATAGTTCCAAAAGGTGGTTTGTTAATTTTGTGTTATTACTGATGATGCTGTTTCATGTTGTAAAAACTCTCTCTCCTTGGGTTCTGAGTGACTGTAGGGTTTGATTGTTCCAACAGGAAAAGTCTTTCCTTGTGCTTAAGTGGGGTTTATTCACTATTTAGTTTTTCCCAGTGTTTTTGTGCTTCCACGTTTTTCTCTTTTTTAATTGCACCTACAGCTTTCCTTTTTTACTCTTATTGTCTTCCTCTCTGGAATATCAATCAGGGAATGATGTACTTGCGTCTTTTGGGTCAAGTACTAGTTGAAATGAGTACATTTTATAACTAGCATATCTGAGAAGCTGGCCAAATGCACTGCAGGTTGGTTTGGGTTTGGCATCTCTACCACTTGGACCAAGCGTTTCTTCAGATGTGTGCTGCCAAATCTCTTTTGGTTTCATTTCCCTCTCTCCTTCCCAGGTCTCTGTTGCCTTAGTCCTACATCTTGTAATGTTTAGACCTGGTCATTCATCTCCCATTTTTTTTGTTCCTGCACATTTCTGTTTTACCTGTGAAAGAGGGAAGAGAGACTGTCAGCTCTGTTCATCAAGGACTCTTGGCTGTGGCTGGCTGGGAGATGTTGGGAAGCTTTGTTGGCTCTAACACCACATTGCCAGTAATATTTCATGTAGCAAGAGCTGCTTGGGCAGGCAGTGCATGAAAGGGGCACCAAAATGAGCACAACACAGAGATGATCAAATGGCTGGCCTTGTAGGAGGAGTGGTGACATCTCCAGCCCTCTGATTGCTGCACCTAAATTATTGTTCTTTTTTCCTTGACGATTTGTTCCAAAAATCGTGCTCACTGTGCACTTTGGGCATATTAAAGCAAAAAACCCTTCTGTGGTTTTTAAGCCTGAGCCAAGGGAAACTCATGAGCACCAGCAGCTGGCTTGTCCTGCCCGCGGCCAGAGGAATTCCCGGAGCGTGTTTTGGAGGAGGCACCGAGGGGGCCATGGTGGGATGGCAATTCCTGGGCAGTGGTACTGCCAGTGTCTCCTGGGGAGCTGGGGAGCTGCCCTAGGTGTGTGCTGGATGGGGGGACACCTCTGGAGAGAGGGGGTTGTACCCTATCCCAGTCTGGGTACCAGGAACCAGGGAACCTCAGCCACCTCCTCCAGATGGGTGTCCCAGGCTGTTTCCCCAGCCTCTCCTGGGAGCCCAGGGCAGGGTGCCCACTGCTCCCTGTGGGAACCCCAAACTGGAGGGCACAGCCCAGGGCAGGGTGCCCACTGCTCCCTCTGGGAACCCCAAACTGGAGGGCACAGCCCAGGGCAGGGTGCCCACTGCTCCCCATGGGGACCCCAAATCAGAGGGCACAGCCCAGGGCAGGGTGCCCACTGCTCCCTGTGGGAACCCCAAATTGGAGGGCACAGCCCAGGGCAAGGCTGGCAGCCCCGCTGCCCAGGAGCAGGTGGTGGGCTGAGGTTCTGGAGGGCGCTGCCCGTGCCCCAGGGTGGAGGCAGCAGGTGCTGCCGGGCTGTGTGCCCCTTCTGTCCCGCACCTGCCGCACACCAGGTACAGTGTAAACAGCTGTCGGATGTGAACTGGGATTATCCGGGAGGTGGGTCTGGCCCTGGCCCAAAGAGCTGCCTTTTCCCCCCTTCCTTGTGCAGCTTGGCTTTGGGAGGTGCTGGGCAGTGCCCTGCAGGTGGGCAGGGAAGGTGCTGGCAATGCCCCGGGAGGGCACACGGCAGGAGCTGAGCCTGGCGCTGGGCAGCGTTGCCAGGCACGGGTACTGCACCTCTCCAAGTCCCCAGATAAGCAGACAGCTCCTTGTTTAACTTAGAAAACATTAACTTCTTTGTGTGGCCTGCGGCAGCGTGGCCAGGGTGGGAGGGTGAAGAGAACAGCGTAGAAAATAATAGCAGTTTATTGTTTTTCTAAAGGACTGTGATTGCTGCGTTATCGATACTGGGGGAACCAAAGAGACTTTCTTGCTGTTACCCTTTGTTTATGGAGCAGAAGTACATTAATGATAAACAGAGTGGAAATTTTAAGATACAAATATATTGCCAGGCATAGGAAATACCACTGTAGGTCAGTACCGTGGCATAGTAAATGTTTGCTTTTAGAGGGCACCCTCCTTTTACAACTCTCTCTTAAAGCATAGTTGTGTACAAAGTGCTTATATATCAGTAGTGGTGTTTAGGGAAGAGTCAAGTGCAGAGAGCAGATAAACCACAAGACAATTCATTTTGCTTCAGCATAATGAAATTTTTAATTTTGATTTCTTCATCCCTGGGACTCTGTAGGTTTTTGCACATCATTTCTATATTAAAGGAGCTATAATTGTAATTAGCCATAATTAAAATAAACTTCAGTCAAAACACTTTCTTGAGCTTCCCTGAACTTCTAAGAGCACTGGAAATGGAGAATTTAAAAGCAACAAGCAGCAAATGGCTGGATTATCAAACCTGTCTGGTGTGTTTGTTACTATCTCTTCAGGATATGACTAACATGGGAGGGAGTCTGCGATTCTGGGTGGAATAAATGCTGGTGGCAGATGCGAGTGAAGAACCCAGACAGATCACAACAGTAACCTGGCAAATCCAACAGCTCTGCTGACTCTTGAAACGGAAATCGCTGAAATAAAAATATGGGCTTATTAAAATGTTGTCACTGCTGAAAGATTGTTGGAACTTGGTGAAAATTGGGTCTGGTAGCACAATACCTGTTTAATAGCCTGCCAGTTAGAAAAGAGTGCTGTAGTTACTCTCAGCTGAGAGGGTTATTTGTAGGCCTGTTAGAAATGGGTCTGAACAATCAGGGTGGAGTGAAAGTGGTTTAGGATGTTTGAAGAATTCAAATAGATAAAAGAAGCAGCTGTTCTGACATTGAATTTTATCTAGGGAACAGCCGTGGTGGAGAGAGTCCCCAGAGCACCTGGGGAAAAAACCAAACCAGAAAGGGAAGGGTAAGGAAGTTAAACTTTCCATGTGGGGTTGTGTTGTTAGGCTGAGTGAAAAAGGAAGGAGGAACTGGTTCAAGTGAGAATTGATTTTTATTAGCATCAAGGCAGCTGCATGCCCAGATAGGGTGTACCATCTCAGGGGAAATAAATAAGGGGGTGGGTTAATGCAAAGAATAACAGACATGCAGGCACAGAAAGTGTTTCTTTTACAAAGAGTGAAGTATTAAACAGGTTTTAAGGTAGTTAATAATGGAACTTTGCTCCAGGCAGTAGTCATGCACAGCACTGCCCTGGAACCTTTTGGTCCTGTCTCTGTGTAAAAGAACAACACACTCGTAGGAAAATTCAGCCACTGAAGTTATGATTTTGTTTTGCAGTTTCTACTTTAGGGGGTATCTGTTTTACTGAAATTTTAAGTGACTCAGTTTTTATTGGGCTTACATTTGCAGTGAAAGACCTGAATTTTCTTCACACTTACATGAGGAAATGCACTTTGGTTCTGTCTGAATTTGTTGGCTCAAGATGTTTTCTAACAATGGCTGTTTCACATATTAAGAGTATAACAACAAGCAAATGTTATCTGGCAATATAAGGTAGCAGAAACATATAAAATGAAGGTAATGGCATTTTATTACACATTCTGTATACATTAATGGCATTAAAGCCTGAAAATTAAAGGTTCTTTAGGCAGCTCCCTGTGCCACGTGAATTTTCAAAGTTTGTCATAACCAGGAGTGTGACTTGTTCATCCTTTCCTGTGATTTGTTATGTCCTGTTGCTTTAAAAAACCCCTGCAATGTGGAAGTGTAATATATTCAAGCACTTGCAG
The DNA here is from genome assembly GCA_035047865.1 of Dendrocincla tyrannina. Classification (NCBI taxonomy): domain Eukaryota; kingdom Metazoa; phylum Chordata; class Aves; order Passeriformes; family Dendrocolaptidae; genus Dendrocincla; species Dendrocincla tyrannina. The sequence goes on along the minus strand of JAWWMP010000081.1, from coordinate 58,959,626 downwards.
GTGCAATAAATACATGTGATGCCAAAGCCAAGTAACTTGTATATTTGAGAGGAAGACAGTTGCTTTCAAATACAGTGGTAAGACTGATTATGGTGCCATGTGCTTACTTGAATTGTTGCTTTTCAAGCATCTGCTCCCTTACTGAAAATGTATTTTTTGGACACCTGCAGAGCCACCACCATTTCCCACTTCCTCCCCACATAATGGAGTTGTATTTGCTAATGGTTCAGAATCCAGCACCCCTCCCAGGGAGAAGGGCAAGACGTGGTTTGGTTTTTATCCCTGCGAGCTCTGCTGTGTCGAGGAGCGCCCTGTGATAATCCCCCTGTGCCAATGCTGAGACTCACTGAGAGGTGTTTGGGAGGGGTAGCTGCAGGGCTTAGCATCTAAAACAATCCATTGGGAGGTGCAAATTTATTTGATCCAAACTTTAAAATTTATTACAGCTACCTAAGGACCATGCACACTATCACAAACCACAGGGAACTGTTTGAATATAGGAATTGTTTGAATATATAGAGAAGTTCCACTGTATCCCTATGTCCTAAAACCTGAATAACCCCCTGGGCAGAAAGTATAGTTGACTCTGGAAAATATATGGGAAAGGAGCTCTTTCCCTGTTTGTCTTAGACAGCAGTAAATAGCTTTGTAGGGGAAGTTGTGAGAAGCTGCTGTAGGTCAGGAGGCAAAAACTGACTTGTTTGGTTTATTGTGTGCTGGTATTTAATTTGTTGTGGTCCGGGGTGCTGCAAAGTTATCAGCACGGGGTTTGATGGTTTGGTGCTGCTGGGTTTTGGTGTCTTTTTCCTGTCCAGGCAGCTCCCTTTGCTCTCCTTGAACCTTGAGTTTAAGAGTGAGGCTTTGCTGGAGGTGTGGGGGTGTTTTGTGCCAGTCCTGCCAGGTTATTGACCTCCTCATTGCAGTGGCACTGGAATGCCAGTGGGAAGCTTCTTTACCCTGCGACTTTTCAGTGACTGATGGAGTGAACGCAGAGACACTTCTGCAAGTGCTTCATTAGCAAAAGACATCACTGCTTAATGGGCATAAAAGGGCTCATTGAGGTGTTTGGGGTTTGTAGAATGAGCTTCATATTGAAAATATTTTGAAAGCATTTTGATCTAATCTCTTTCCAATCCTTTTTGCCCCAAGTTTCCTATAAGATGGTTATTAATGCTCTTTCCTCACACTTAATGCTTTTGAACATGAGAATATAGAAACTGTAGAGGCAAGCAGTGTGGGACTTACATTCATCATCTTTTTTTGTGTTGCAGAGTAGACTTTGTAATGGCTAATAGTTTTTTTGTATGTACTATTTTGTATCTCCAGAGATAGTCTGTCTTTACCCACCTTTAGTTTTAAAGGGTTTATTGTGGCCTTTGAACTGATGTTAGAAGTCCTTGTCAGTCTTGTGTTTATGTGGTTAAAAACAAACCAAAGCCCTACATATCTTCATCTGCACCAAACCCCCCAAACCTGTTGATATAAATATGCAAATTAATTTTAATAGAAACAGCAATTAAAAGCTTCAGCATCAGTATAAACCACTCATGGCTGTTGAAGGCTTCACTCCTGACTTTGGTGTAGTTATTTGGGTAAATCATAATTGTATAGTCATTCTCTTGAAATACTTAATTGCAGATAACATAAGACTTAATAAGCATAAGAAAACCACATATATATAATATATTGCTCTTTCTGTTTTCCAGTGTTTTAAACTTCATAAAATTCATGCTAGGCTTTAATATTAAATATATTGATTTAATATTTGTATTTCCATAGGAAGGGTTTTCAGCTGTAACTGAGATGTTGATCTATATGTAACTCTGTCCTTGTTGTTTCTTCTGAGATATATTAGCTTTCCATCTGTGAGAACTGCTAGAACTTCACTGTATCACGGGCAGATAGAGAATTCAGACTGTCCTGGTGCAGATGAGTCCAAATTGAATTAACTTGTGTCTGCCTTGGACTGACTTCTCACAAATGAAAATTACAGCTGCTGAGGTAACTGATGTTTGTGTGAGTCCCAGCAGAGCACATACCCTTGTGATTGCATTTCCATGTATACTGCATGGATAGAGGAGTTTCTTTGCCTTCTTTTTGTGCTTCTCCTTCTTGTGCATTTTGATTACTGTCATTTCTATAGAAGGTATATATTGAGAACTGAGAAACTCTTAGAATTGCAAATACTTACAGCATTTATTACTTTTCCAGTTGACATCAGGACATTTTTCAAAAAGCTTTATATGGTCTGGCCTTCCCTCCTAGTTCAAAATAGCAGAATCTTTTGGGAAGTAACTAGAATTTTGATAAGAACATACGGAACTTGTGACAGCAGCATTGTATCTATTGCTGTTTGATGTCAATAAACTGCTTATTGCAGGTTTGGGTTTTTTCTTGTGTGTCAGGTTGTGCTTAGTAGGCAAAGCTCCATAAGCCTCCCTCTTCCTTTGCATTGTTCTGTGCAGCCTTCCAGGCCTTCTGCAGCTGTGGATAATGCCTCGCAGCTGGATTGCTGTCCAGCGTGGGTTTAGTGCACTTTAAATTGCAGTTCTCATTCTAAATTTCCCTTTTCAGGCAAGTTTTCTTTCCTGAGTAGCAAAAGGAGAGTTTCTGCTGGATTGCTGTGAGTCTGCTTGAGGATTCCTTAGCTCAGGAGTAAATCTCCTGCCCCTTCTGAATTCTGTAGTGGCCTTTTTTAGTTTGGGAGAACATAATGGAGAGCTCGTGTGACTGCTGAATGTAGAGGTCTCTGAGCAGTTTTCTTGGCTTCTCCTGCAAGCACAAAGGACTTATGGAAATTACAGCAGTTTCTGTAGTTTTCTGTTTCCACCCATGTCAAGTGTCTTATCTGGAGATGATAATTATTCCCCCAACTAGAATTAAAAATACGTGAGGGTTAAGGCTTCTGAATACAGTCTGCTTATTCTTAGTTTGGATAGGCAAGGGGCAAATCCATACTTATATCAGCGTTTTTAGTTACCCCTCAGCCCCCCCGAAGTTTATTTTTTTCCTGGAAAGTAATTAATTACCAAAGGCACACTCTTACAACAGAAGCTATTTTGAAATCTTAATTTTAGTGTTGATTATATTCAACTTACAGGCTTCTGGACATGACAGAGTGAAGTCTGTAGTTTTTTAGACCCTGAAAATTAGATGTATAATTAGTCTGTTGGTGTAATTATTAAAACAGCATTTCCTTTTCCTTACCCATCCATGTTAAAAGTAGAAATACCTGCTTTCAAATGAAATTATGATTGGAACATTTATGATCCAGCATTTTTCAGGTTAATTTGTCACTTTGTGTCACTGGAAAGAAGCCATTTTTATTAGAGATTATTTTATGGCCTGGAAAGTGGCGTGGCTTTGTGCTTTATTATTTTTATAGGGTGGAGAAGTTTTCCTGGTGTGCTTCTGAAAGAGAAGAGAAAAAAAGATCAAAGTGAAATGCTGTGCCATTTTTCCTGAGAAAAGAGCAGCCTCCAGGTCGATAGGTTTGCTGCTGGTGATGGATGGGTGCTGCTCTGGCACACACTGGCTGTGTCTCAGGGCTGCAGAAGGGAGGCCAGGATGGTGCTGGTGTTGCACAGCCTTTGGAAGGACTCGGTGTAATCATTCCAACACAGTTCATTTCTCTGCCCGTTGATTACTGGGTGTTTCTGAAGCCACCAAAGCTCTCCTGTTGCACTTAGGGAGTGTTTTCCCTGAATGTTTCCTCTCGACTTTAAACAGCTGATGTGGTTTATTCCCCATCCAGCAGTCTGAAGTATTTCTGTTCTGGTACCCTAGCAGTTGCTGCTCCCTGAGAATCCTTTCACTTATCTAAAGGGACCCTTCCGTGCTAGAAACTATTTCTGTGGGCTAGGAAAAGCAAATGGGTTTAGTGTGACCAAGCTAAGGGGAATGAGGTGTTGGGAACAAGTTTTAGAACCACCTGCAGTGACTGACCAACTCAAAACCAGTGGTGTAAGTCCTGGAGAGCCTCTCAAAACCTCACCCTGTGCCCTTCAAAACTTTGGCTTTATTCTTCTGAAGTTCAAAAAGCATCAGACATCACTGGGATTATTCAGCATATAAAAACAGCATATAAAACCAGCCACTCCAGGCACAACCCCCAAACCAGTGCAGATAAAGAAATGTGAAATGTAGCCAATGTGATAGTTATGCAGACTGGTTGGGGAGTGCTATTTGTTGAGGTTGTTGACCTGTTTGTACTCGCTGGGATTTCCATTCCACATCTCAGGAGTGTGTGTGCCTGTGCATTCAGCCCCTTTAAAGGCTGGCACCCTGCAGGGATCCCAGAGCTGGCACTGCCCATGGGGTTTTGGAAGCTGCCTGCTCCAACCTCTCTCCTTCAGCTGCATTAGTAAAACATGCCCATTGTGTTGTAGATCTACCTGATTTTTTCTCTTACTTTAAGTGGCTGTGCTCCTCAATTTATGGGAGTACTTGGAATTCAGGTTTGTAAATCCCAGTGGTTCAAGTTCCTCAGAAGGCAATTGTAGTGATGCTGGTCTGTGAGGAAATAAGGTGTGTTAGAGAGCATTAATGCTTGCAGTGTGTACGTGTAAAGAGCATTTCTGTAATTCTGCTAGTGCCCTGTCTCAGGAAACTGGTGGCTTTTCCTGGATGTGGCTGAAGGAATGGCCAGAGAAACAGCAGGGAAGGTTTGGCAGGGCCAGGGGGGGAAGCAGAGTTGGGTTGGGCAGCTTTAGTTTGATTGTCCTGGTTTAGCTTTGGGGAAAGGAGGAGCACATGGAAAGAGCTGGAGCTTCAGACTCTGTTTTTGCTTCAGGACAAGGAGAGAAGAATCTACTTACTACAGTGGCTTTTGAATAGACAGAACAGGAAACCACCAGAGGGAGATGCAGGGTAAAAGGAGGGTCACTTTTCCAAGTGAGTGGCAAATTGGAAACATTAATTAAAAAGGATGGGGGAGGGGAGACTGTTTGCTCAGTTTAAAATGTTTCAGGGAGAAACTAACAAATTATTCATTGGCAACTCTTATTAACAGAGAAATCTGTTAGTATTTTGAAGGTAGTGTGTTTCAATTGTTTTTATTGATGATCATTACCAACTCTCTTGGAAAATTTATTTTATTAGCATCACTTTCATTTACAAAATACACCATTTAGGGTACTAAGTATGGTGCATTTATAGGCCTGTTGAGGGTCTCTGCTAGTCCACAAATGAGATAAAACATTTCTGTGCTGGGAAAAGAGAGATTTTGATTCATAAGTTAGCAAAATTTCCTAGCTACCTTATATTCCTGAGGCAAAAATACGTTTCAGAATGCATGTTTTTCCAGTTGCTCTGAGATAACGTGCTACGTTTTGGATGTTGAGAACACCAACAAATGCCTTTGCCTGTGGTATTCTTTGTGTTGTACTGTCCTGGTCTTCAGGACTGGTTTTAATTTTCATCAGTATTGGTGATTTCTTCAGAAATAAGCATTTAGTTGAGATTTGTTTGGCTCCCTCAAAGCAGACTATTTCTACAGCAGGAGAATAAACCTGGTGCTCAGTTTAATGCAGGTTGGTCACTTGGGAGCATCTCTTGGGCTGTCTGTTAATGTTTGCAAGTGATACAATGCCTTAATTCCCCCAAATTGTGTTTAGGGATGTCACTTACAAGGAAGAAAGAGCTAATAAACATGTAGGCAATGTAACATTTGGAAAAAAAAAAGTAATTTGTTTGAGGCACTTAAAATTCTCGTGTGTTTTACAAATGCCTTGAAAAGGACCTAATGTATAAGTGATACTGTTTGGCACTAAAAACCTGTCTATTCTGTGAGTGTCAGTGCATTGTAGTTGTAGGGAGATCCTCATTCCCAGTTTGCAGGCAACTCATTCCAAATGAACATAGCTGAGTGGTTTGGTTGGACCAGCTGAAGGGGTTTAGACAAGAGAGAAGCAAGGCTCTCCTTCCAAAAAGAAGACATTAAGCAGAAAAAAAAAAACATTAACAAGGTAATGAAATAAGGAGTTGTGTCTGTTGTAAAATTAATGAGTTTTCTGGATTTTCTTGTCAGCAATGCAAATTAAGCCGCTGCTATCTAATGTTGTAATCTGTTCTTGAAAGCAGTAATTTCCTAGTTCATGGACTTCTTTAAATATTTTGAATTAATTGCAGTGAAGATGATAAAGAGCAGTTGCCCTTAGAAGCGGGAGCATCTCCATAGATCTTAATTTTTATGATCTGCCTGATGGGTCTGAACAACTGGAGAACATTTTTACTCTCCGGGGTCAACAGTAAATTCATTTTTAGTACTTTGAGCCACTTGGAAACCCCAGACTCGTGACCTCTGGTACTCTGCGACTCTTGCATTCCTCCTACTCTGTCTGCTCTCAATCCTTGTGCTTGTTCAGGGTTACCCTTTTTTATTCTCCTTCTTCCAAAGATTAATATGATTCCCTCCCTTTCTCCCTCCTCCTTTTTTCTGACCAACAACCCATCGCTATGTGCTTGTGACTAAAACTGGGGAAACCAGCCGTTTCCCATCATTTCTTACTGCTCTGTGTTGTACTGGAATCTTCTGGCTAAACTGAGAATTGCTTTAAAGTGCTGTCTTGATTATCCTCTGGGGCTCTGTCACACATTTATCTGGCTCCCAGACACTGCTGGCAATTCAAGATACGTGTTGTCATGCATGTATGTACATGCTTATATTCTGTGTTTAATGATGTTTGTGTGAGGGAACCAGGAATCATTTTCCAAGTATATATACTTGGGTTTTTTGGGGAGATTTTTTTTGGTGTCCTTTGGTGTCCAAGAGTGATTAGAAACCTTGTTTAATTCACATTTCCAAGACTTTGGTTTACAGAAAATGTGTTTGGTGTAACAGTTCCAGTGAGCTCTTTTGGAAGCAGGTATGTGAGAATGCAGAGAGAGTGGCGAGAGTGAAGTAAATTGGTGTGAAATATTCTGAATTGTTGAGAAAATGAAGACTTAGAGTTATATAAAGTGTAAATTTTATAATGAGTTACAGTTTAAAGGATTTAGATCTTGACAGCTGGCTTGGGAAGAGTTGAGTTTAGCAATGCTTAGGTACCAGTTTGATCTGTAACTGCTTTTAAATAGAATTTGGCTACTTGTTTATGGAGTTTTGAGGTTTAACAATGAGAAAAGGAACCTTTTCTGATATTGTAGGTAAGAAGGAATCAATACTAATTAAAAAGGACCTCTGATAGAACAATTTGTTGTCCCAAAGTTCATATGCTTTAAAATTGATTTTTGATAAGTATAAGCATATAAGGTTGGATTTGTGGGTTGAATTGTTTTCATACATGTGCTGGGGATTTTTTTTCTTCTTCCAAGGACACGATATTTTCTGGAAAAGAACTATTTTTTTGGGCAGGATCAATACTGATGAAGCCCCACTCTAGGCTGGAGTGGGGAAGTGCATTCTGATGGTCTGTTACCAGAGGTGCATTTCGAAATACTGAAGAGGTGTAATTTGAGGTTGAAAACATACAAATGGTTTCAATATTTGTGCTTTTCTACGGAGGCATTTCCGATGTTATAAGGAGTCAAAATAGCGAAGGTGGTAGGGTAAACACGGAGTGGCACCTTTTCCCGGGCATGTCTATTTATCTGTATGCAAATGTCCAATGCAGGCTCGCAGCAGGCAGCACACAGGGCTAAGTGAACTGGCAATGTTGAAATCTGGGCAGTTTGTAAATTAGATACAACTGCTTTGCCAGAAAGTGCAAATGTGTGAGAAAAATGCTCTGAAGTGCTTTGTTGACAGACTTGCTAATGCAGTTGTCTCCGTGTGATTTGGGTGAGACTCTGTCAGGCAGCCTGCAGAGCATTTGCTGCGGGTTTAGTGTCATATGATGTCTAGTGTTTCTCAAAATCAGGTCATTTAATTATGGACCCTTTTAAGCCCCAACTTAGAATGTTGGACAGAGCTTTGTGTCTCCAGCTCTGTCATTGCAGGGCTTTGAAGGGGAAGGCTCCCTGCCTTGCAAAGAAGTGATTTTGGGGGGGGAAAAAAGGCAAATATTGTGTGTGTATGCTCTGCAGCTGAGAGGCAAGTGTGTGTTGTGTGATGGGGAACGTGCTGTGTGTTAGGGCTGTTGTACAAGGCTCGCTGTACCCTTAATAAGGGTGGCAGGAAATCTGCCTTCACCTTCCTTTCGGATTCATTTCGCTGCAGAGCAGAAGGAAAGTGTGTGGCTCTGCCTATGGTTTCTCTACCATTGTTTACTGTGTATTATATCGTGTAATCCGTCAGCCAATTTTAATTTCACAAGCTCCTCATTGTGTTTAAACAGTGCGTTTCTTATATTAAATATTTATGGAAGTCTTTGGAAAGAATACATTAAAATGGCAGATGGAGGTCGTTTCGAGCATTTTCTTGATTGAAGGCTGGGGACCCCTGTGAATTTGGAGTCTGCTTTCAAGGAAAGTTCACAATGTCTGATTATAACCCAGGCAGGCAAGAATCCCACCAAGTCCCTGCACTGTGATTTCAAAAGGCGATGGCTGCCTGCAATCTTCATGCTTCAGCACCTTTCATTTGGAAATCATTTGCAAGTGCACTGAGGAGTGGGGAACAAAAGCATTTACAGTTGTATTGCCTATTAATAATTCAACAGACCTGCAACTTTTGCACATTAAGATTACTCATTGATTTTTAACTAGGAAAGCTCAGAGGAAGGTCTGGCTGTGATGACAGGATGGAGATGTGTTTTCAGTCAGTGATGACCTGGGGTTTGGGGGCCAGGCAGAGGGAGGGATGTGATGTCAGGCAGGTGAGGTGTCCCAGCTCCTCAAAGGTTGCATCTGCTGATGTGCAAGGACTGACTTGGCTTTTTTCCTTGCTAGAATCTGATATTCCATCCCCTCTCATCTGATATTCCATCCCCTCTCTTACACCCTTTTGCTCTCATGGAAACATTCTCGATACCTACATGCATGAGAAAATAAATCTAAGCTGCTGTGTGTTCTGGAAATAAAAACACAGTATAAGGGACTCAGTCCTTTACACACACTTGAATTCATTTGACTGAAGGCAGAGCGGGCATTTTTAATTTAAAAAAAATCAAGTTGAAAGGATAGAGAAACATTTAGGAAAACACACAGCGAGATAGCATCTGATAGAAAATTTTTAATGTTTTTTCATCATTAATTCATAGATATATGGAAATATGAAATCGATGGTATCTGAAATAATGAAGTGAAAGAGCAATGACAGACATACTGGCATAGAGAGGCAGACAAAATCCACTAGGATGTAATAATCACAAAAAACTCAAACCAACAAATCACATCCCAAGCCCAAAACACAGCAATGCCAAAACCTAAGAAGTTGTTTTTTTTTCTTTGAATTTCTTTTAAATGGCATTTTGGATGTTTTGAAACTTCCCAAACACACGGATAAGAAAGTGAAGTCTGAATTCAAACCCAAGAAAATCATTTCCATGGAAAATTAGGGGAGAAATTTCTTATGCATGAAATTTAAACTGTAATTCCAGCATTGTTTGGCCATGTTGCTGTAATATATTCACTGTAAAAACTCGGAGCTGTGTAAATAAGTGAGTGGCAGTTGCCCCAGGCAGAAATTTTTACTGATGCAATGAGATAAAAGTAATTAAGAAACATGTAGACTGATGGGTAATTAAATCCATGGGAAGCATTTTGTAACTAATTACTATGTTCTAATCACAGATTGCTTTCTATTTGTCAAGGTAAGTGTATATAATTACACAGTTCCCCTTTTCTTTCATCTAAAATCATCTCAGTTGGATGAGTATTTTTTAAGCAAGCCCAGACCTCTTGGGTTTTGGCAGTCCTTTCTCCTTGGAATGAAACAAAGTGGTGGTCATCCCCTTGCCTGATGCAGGTGGCACAGTCTGCCCTTGCCACTGATGCTCTGTCACACTTGCATGTGACACATTGTTCTCGTTGGCCTTGAGGGTTCCTGCCCTCTTAGATGCCTAATGACATTCTGGTACCCATCACTACACTGAATCCAAACCCCAGCATTTGAGCATCTTAATTGCATGGCTTTGTTTCAGCTTTTCAAGTGCAAATATTTCAATACCTGAAAGAGAAAGGTTTCCTTTTGTTAAGCAGAGTGATGCAGTTGAGACAGGGCTTTGTTAGTCAGTGCCTAGGTAGCACTTAGCTTTTCTCCTAAATTGACATTTCGGTTTCTCGTTAAGCTGGTGTGTGTTTGCAGCCTGACAAGGTATTCGAGGAACATCTCTACTTGGTTTTGCCTCAGAACACAGGATTCCCCAGTTTGTCTTGCCCAAGCCCACATTTCCCTTGCATTGAGGCAAAAGCCTGGAACAGAGAGGATATGAGCATTGTAAACAGTGTCTAATGGCCTCTTCTTCCTCCAGTTTTCCTATGCACAATTAGCACTGCAGTTGCTGTAAGAGCCCAGAGCAATGTGTTCACACTTGGTTATCAATAATCATGCACTGTGGGAGAACTTCGCTTTTTACGTTGGAGAATAAGTGGGTTTTTTTAATGATTTATTCCATTTTCTTGTGTCCACTTTGACAGGCTTCTTTATGAAAATCTTGATGAAAAGATGGCATGATGAAATTCAGAATTTTGGAGTAGCGAGGATGTGTGAAGTGGCACAGCATTGGCTTCCCTTTAGCTTTGTATTTTCTTTATTCACTGTTAACATTCTGCCAACTTTTGTTGATTGATGTTAGTCAGTCAGATAATGCTTTCAAGAGGTGTCTAGAGAAAAATTTATCTCCCCTATCCAGGCTGTAGTACAGAATTTTGAGCTCATCGTTTTCAGGGCTTTGTTTAAATTCTTTTCATTATGTGTTTATCTGCATAGGGTTTCATTGGCAGGATTATTGTTACCCCTTAATTCTCTATAGTCCCTGAAAGTTGTTGCAGTGAGTTTAGTTTTGACTTCCCATGGCTAATTTTATGTCATCACAGATTTTTCTTGTGTTCTCATTCCTCGGGTTTTTTTTCAGATTGCTTGTCTTTGGAACACAGCAAACCTCACATAAACCTGCTAATTTCTTTCTATTGTAAAAACTGGCAGATTATCCCTAGCAGTTGCCTGCTGGCTGTAGCAGGGCAAGGCACAAGAGGCATCAGTCCCTCCCTCCTGTGAGATGCTGCTTTCTCTACAACTTACTGGTGGAGGGCATGTGAGAACTGCCTGGAAATCCATACGTACTGCTTTGTCTATATGCTGACTGACTTATTGAAGAAGTATGATAAATATGTGAATTCACATGGGCATAGGGATTACCACTGATATAAATAAGAGTCATCCCTAAAGTGGCAGGGGGTTTCATTAAGGATGTAGATATAACAGTACCAAAATAAAATGTAAGACTCACCTACATATAACATGCAATTTGGGGCTCAAAGCTATTTAACCTCTTACATATTAAATTCTTCATAGCATTTTCAATATTTAATTTTAAATACTTAGCTTAAATACTTAGTAAGTTCCTGCAGGATGTTTTTGCAGCATGTCAATTACTGCAACAAGCCACAGTGAAGCTCAGTGTGACTTGCACTCTTGCATCAGGAATGCAGAAGTTACATACCATGCATGTCCCTTGGTACGGTGCAGGTCAGCTTTGATTGGCACCATACTTGGCTTAAACTTGAAACTGGAGCTACTACAGAACCCTTTCTAGATCCTTTTGTCAACTTTGTATGTAAAATGAAAAACCCTTTGCAACACCTGTGACAGCAGAGATTTTGGAGCCTGTAAGTGGAACACAATATTGTTCCATTGTTGAACAGCTACTCACCTGATCTTGGAAAGGTGAAGTTGATTTA
>JAWWMP010000081.1:58871065-58947745 GCA_035047865.1 Dendrocincla tyrannina | reverse complement strand
AGCCTGTAAGTGGAACACAATATTGTTCCATTGTTGAACAGCTACTCACCTGATCTTGGAAAGGTGAAGTTGATTTACCCTAAAATGAACTGACAAAATATGAAGCTTTACCTTCAAAGCTAACAGAAGCTAGGAGTGAGCTCCAGGAGGTGGCTTCGGTCCCTTCCCACACCTGGCTGTTTGTACTGGTCCCTAAAATTTATTTCCAGGGCATCAGTACTACTGCTATCCTGTCCTCTCCCCCAAGGTGATGCACTGATGGCTGCTCTGTTAGACAGTTAATTTCTTTATCCTTTTAGCTGCATAAAGGAAGAGAAGAGAAATAGGTGGCTGATGAAAAGCTGTGACTATTTAGGATGCCATGCCATTCTTTTTTATTTTGTTTTCCTCATTTTTGTTTCCCTCTGTCCATCTTTTCATTCTGTCTGAGCAGTTCACATTGGGCAGTGTCAGGGCTCTCCACTGTCACATGCTCTTCCTTCCCACTCCCTTTTCTGATTGCATTGCTTACTGAGCAGCCAGACAGGAGACCACATAAGAAAACCGTCTCTCAACAGAAAAATAATAAGTAAGAAAGAAGGGGGGGCAGCTAAGAAAAAGAAAAAAGTTCGACTCCTTTGTTTTGTGCAAAGATCAGACTCATGTACATGCCTACCATGGTAGAACTAATTATGGCAGGAAGAGAACTTACCTACCGACTTCTTCGTTATAGAAACAGAATGAGATGAAGGGCACTCTTTCAGAAAAGCACTTTATTTTCTCATTCCTAAAATACATTAATTATTTGAAATAAAGAGTGTATCTCCATTGGGTGGCATAGCCAAGAAGTGTTTTCAGTTTAAAAGAGAGCTAATTAAGTGCTCTTTGTAGCATAAGATGAATGTTATTTATTTACTGAGATCATTCAGGCATCAACAAATAATGTTAATATCCCAGAGAGTGATGCGGCTCTTTTTAAAGAACCATTTTAAAAGACATTAAATATGGCCAGACCAAGGCACAGCTGCAGCATAAGCACACACAATGCGGCTTGAAAAAAGCCACTTTTTGGGGGGGTTTGGGGTTCTTGGGGTGATTTTGTGGCAGTACTGTAGCTTCAGGTCACTATTCTATTTGTCAAGGTTCTCTAATGGGTTTCTGCTGAGTTCTTTTCCTCCAAATAAGTGCCTGGGGCAATCCAGGCTCACCTGGACATGCCCAAGCCAAACCAGTAACGCAGGATGGATGCACTGGTTTGTATTATTGCTTTAAATTAGCACTTTGTTTAGCACTTCATACAGGCAGCACATTGGTGATATATAAACCATCAAAAACCTTTCAGGTTTTTAGTTGCCTCGAAATTGGATTGTATTCAAGTTACTCCTGGATCTGAGATGAAATGCATTATTGCCATTATGTGGAGTCATCCAGTCCCTCATATTTCACCAAGCTGACTGCTAAAAATTAATCCAGTAGTTACAGCTATAGTGCAGTTGGTTACATTTTCTCCCACTGACTTAAACAATGTTAATTTCTCACCCTGACTTTTGTGAACTTAGGTAAAAATCGCAGTGCTTTAATTCATGCCATGAAATTGGAACATACATTTTAAGTAATAACATTGGAATGCTTTGGATCAGAAACCAGTGAGCCCTGGAGATCAGATGCTGAAGTGTGAAGTACCTTTATTCTATGGAATACGGAGGCAGGTATTGATAATTTGAGATGAACTCCACGGAATGTTAGTAGAGTTCCTTTAGATGTTTCAACCATTGCTTCAGTGTATTTATTCCCTGGGTAGATGAGTTCAGTCCTGTAAAATTACTGTTCTGTAACAAGGTTTCTTTGGAAACTCTGTGCTTCATTTTTATAATGCCAGTGTCTTGAATTTCCAGTGCACTTGTTTTTGTTAGAATATATCTTTATCAGGAAACACACCTTTGGAACAAAAGCATGTATCATTGTTTTGTCTCTCTTTGCAGTCTGAAGTGAGCTAAATAACAAGATGTTTCTGCTAGGTTGTTTTCCTGACAGATGTTTGGATGGCCCTGTATCTTCCCGTTGCTTCTGTTCAATAATTGGGAGTGCAAGCAAGTCTTCACTGGCAGTCTGCACCTTGGCTAATTGGTGCTGAGGATGTCACTAGTCAGGTCTGAGGACCTCCCGCTGCTGGTTTCCCAAGTTACAAATCAGAATTAGCTGCTGACAGGCAGCCAAATCACTCCAGCAAATACTTGGGACAATGGGCACCCAGAGGCAGAGGGGCTGTGGAGTCACTCAGGGCTTTAGGGACACTGCAGCATTCCTGAGCATCCCTTAAGCTGCGCCACATGGTGCTCGCCTAGGAAAGTGATTGATGGTTTTACAGAGAAAAAATTGTTTCTGAAAGAATGCTTTTCTTTCAGATTATCCCGCATTAATATATATCTGATGTGCCTGGCAGTGTTTCAGCCACTGGACGTGTGCCAAGGCTTGACACTTCTGCAGGACACAATGCAGTTTGTCTGGCAGCACTGGGCGGCTTGTTCTAGGAGCCTGCTTTTAACGAGGCAGACACTTTCCTAGGAATTATCCCTCTCAAAATCAGTAACACTTTTACATTGTCATCCTTCCATGGTAAATTGTTTGTCTGGGCCAAAGTGGAGGCCATTTTTGCAAGGTTTTGCCACTCATCCAGATTTTCAGTCTTAGCATATCGTTCTGTTTCAGTGATTGGATTAAACAAAAAAGATGCCAGGAGCTCTTGTGTGAAGGTGAGGAAGAATTGCAGACTGCACTACCAAGTTCCCTGTTCATATATCCCAAAAGAAGGTGTTTAAATACCTCTGTAAAGGTCAGTGCTCAGGGATATCAATGGGAGCTGGGAGACTGACTGCATTTGGAGATCTCTCTGTAGTCATTTCAGAGGACTCGAGAAAAGTTTCGTATTAAATGTCTTTATTGGACTTCTTTACAAGTGAATATCTTTTGTGCAATTTGTGCTGTTAATTTAGTGTATTTGCATGTTTTATAGAGGGGAAAAAGACATTAATACACGGTGGGGAGAATTATGAAATCCTTCCTCTCAATCTGGGAGAGCAGCAAAACTTAGTCATTCTGAAAGCGCGACACAGAAATTGCTCATGCTATGATTCCCTTATGTTAAATTTATAATTAAGGCCTGGAACAAATAAATTATTTTACTTTGAATTTTGACTTACATTCAGCCTCCCTAACGTCACTAGTGAATGACTTTTTTTAAGCCAGAAATCTTCATGTGGTTCAAAATGATTGAAAAGATGTGTGTGCTTTCTTTTTCTTTTGTGAGCGAGGCTTTCACAAACCATCATTGAGGCTGAATTATTTCTCATTACTAGCAGAGAGTGGTTCATTTAAATTGCATTTAAGGTCATCAACGGGGCAGGTGCAAGGGGAGCAAAGAGGAGATATGCATCGTGGTTAAATGTGTTGGAACAGACCTGCAAAATAAAATAGAGACTGCCAGTCTCAATATTTGTTCTGCCACGCATAGAAACACACACAGAGAGAATGTGCAGGAAAAGCGTTGCTCCAGTGACTTGCATTCAGCATAGGAATTGCTGGGAGCCCCAGTGATAAAGGGTCTCAACAACCTGAGGGTGGCAAAGCATGTCACTGTCCCCTACCATTGGTTAGAAGGGGACAACTTCACTATTGGCACCTCCTGGTCCTTAGGGTTAAGCTGAGGCAAACTAAAGTACTGGCACAAGTCACTGTAATGGCAAGCTGAAAATTCGTGTGAGTCTGTGCTTCTGTAGCCTTGAAGATGAGCCTTTCCCTGATGTGATAAAGCCTGCTTTCTTGAGCATTGGTTCCCTGGGATGCTGAGAGACTTCTCCAGCAGCGTGAGCCCCACTGTTTTCCTTGTGGAGCCTGTGATAGCCCAATGTCAATTGAGTAGTGGCAGAGTCCTGCCTTCTCTTAAGGGGGGACACACATTTGGGGAATGCTTTTGCAGCTGCTTGCTGTTGTTCATGAAACTTGTGGGAGCTCACTGTTGTTGAGAATTCTGGTTTTCTGTTAAATTTCATGGGAATTGCTCTGTGCATTCAGGAGTTCCTGGGATAGAATGACACATGCACACCGTGGTCATGGAAGCCTGGTTTTTGCAGGGATCCTGATTAAAGCTGTGCTTTTAAACACAAGCTTAAGGAATCTGGGGCCACGTTGGAGACCTGAGTGGGGAGATGCAGCTAACAGTGTTGGGACCCAGTAACTCAATCCTTAGCAAAGGCAAAACAGGGGTTGCTTAAAGAAGTGGAAGCTCACCATTCTCCCTTCTTCTGTATTCCTACAAACTGATGTGACTGATTTTAAACTAGTGTTTCATAAGTAAGAGTGGCATCAAACCCCTTGATAGAGTAGTAACTCTAAACCTAAACAAATGAGGGGAAAGTTCATTGTAATCCCAAGCTGCCTGGATATTTTTGTTCAGCTGGAGGAAAGGAATGTATTCCTTTTGAAAATTCTCCTTTAAGAGGTTTCAGTTTATTTTTCTGTGCCAATGTGGAGTTAATGCTCTGTGGTGTTATTTAACACAGTGAGTTTCGCTGCTTTCTCTGAGCTCTGTGTGTTCCTGGGTTTGCACTCTCTGCTAAAAGGCTTCTTTCCCATGGCTGAGCCTCAAACAGTACCTGAGACCCTGCGTGTGTGTTGAGAGCTTTTCTGTAGGTTTGGGGAAGTGTTTCCATCCCGTGCATCACCTTTTGTTTTATGCTTACTTGTTTCACTGCATTCTGTGTCTGGATTTAGAAATGTTAGTTTTTCTTTGAGGCAAAAGGTTGAAATAGGTAATTACTTTGTGTATTTTATCAGAGAGTGGAGATAGGAAGTACTGGAGAGGGATCTTTCTGAAAATATGGTACATTCAAAAGCCACTTTATTCCCATCTCTATTAACCAACCGTTCCAATTCACAGAATAAAAAGGTATTTAACAAGCTCAAAGTTGCAGTGAAATTGTTGTCATTGTTGCATAGGGACAAAAGGATGTATTATGCTACAACTTAAGAGTTACTATAAGCCCATTATTAGATTATTTGGAAATTACAGCACATGACCCAGGGCTAAAACTGGTGGTGTTAGAACGGAATTCTTGGCAATCAGGATGTGCTGGGTAAGAAATGACATTTCTAAAACAGACTAAGAAATTGGGTTTCTTCTTGTTTCTAGCATTGCTAAAGCTTGTTCCCTATGGAGAAGTGACAAATGGCATGTGTACGTGCAGCACGGTTATATATTATAGTATATTATAGTAGATGTTTTGATTTTTGTGGCTATGCATCGGGTTGGATATTTGATTCCTTTGTAGTGCACTGTCTGTATTTTATTCCTTTATCCAGCTCAGGGATATGCATTTGGCATTTTCAGTAAAACCAAATATCCCATCTATCATTATCAGCAAATACAAACACATACAAAAAAGTATTCCCTTATCTACCGGATCGTATTTCTTTCAGGAAAATGAGAAACATTTTTCAATGGCATTTGTGTTTGATTTGTGATTACTCTAGAAAATCTGGGTCAGAATTCATCTTTAGGGCTCGGAGGGTGCTGAAAGAAAATGATTCTTGAAGTTCCTCTAAATATAATATGTTCATGGAATTCTGAAGCCACATATCAGCTGCAGATTTCCATGGCTTGATTAAGGCAAGTGTGTTATTTTTTAATCAGGATTTCCCCAGTGATGGGTTTCTAATATTGCTGAGCAGCTGTTGTAAAGCTGTTGTAAGATTGGTGAAATTTGGTATTTTTGATATATTTGATATTTTTTCCTCAAGTTGCATTGCTGGTTGTGACAAGTGACAAAGGTAAACTTGTGTAACGCTTGCAGATTTCTACCAAGTGTTCAAAAAAGGCTGTTTAACAAACAGGGATATTTTTAGATTATTTCAATAATATTTTTAAGGTTGTTTTTTTCCCTAGTGCCATCTATTTGGTGGGCTTTTTTAACAGATGGAATAATAAACTTTTTCTGAGTGACCAGGCTCTTGTCTGAATTCTACTCTTTAAAAAAGGTTCAGTAATTTCACTCTGCATATTCTTTTGTTAAAGATTCATGGATAGCAGCTCATTTCTCTTAGATTTAATTCTTATTCCCACGTTGACATATAATAAGTTAATCTAAAGGTAAATTATTGTTTGGAATGAGACCTTTATTGGCATTAATCTGTATGAGAAAGATGCATTAATATCCTTCCAAGCCCTTGAATGATTTGGCTTTGACCTCCCTGTGGACATCTCCACCAGATTTTAATTGCATCCTGCTGCTGATGTATTTTGGTGGTCTGTCACTGAATACTTGAAATAGATTTAGATTAAGGTGAATACACAGCAAAGGGGCTTTGAGTTCTCTGTGAGAATTCAACAGATAGAATTAAACCACTCCATGGGTTAGAACTGGGGAAGTTACGTTACTGGTGCAATGCAAACATTCTCCTCTTTGCTCATGGTGACCCATTTCGAGTTGCAGAGAAAATACCATCCATTTGAGACAATATTTTGAGTATTACTGAACATTAAAAGAGGGGTTAGGCAGAAATGAGTACTTCAGTGTGATGGTGATATGTAGATGAGTTGTAGAAAACCAGAGCAAAACAAGCCTTTTTTATTAAAGTATTTCTGTATTGCATTTTGAGGTTTACATTCTTCTATTTTGGCTCATAATTTAATGTGCACCAAAGCATTTGATACTTCTGTGTTTGTCCCTTATGACAGTACTTTCTTCTGAATTCTAGGAGGGATTTTTGTGATTAGAACATGAAACATTTTAAAAGACATCTCCCCTAATCCTGGGATATGTAGCAGAACAGAGGTTATTTATTCATTCTTGTGAGCTTTTCA
This sequence comes from Dendrocincla tyrannina, assembly GCA_035047865.1. Lineage (NCBI taxonomy): Eukaryota > Metazoa > Chordata > Aves > Passeriformes > Dendrocolaptidae > Dendrocincla > Dendrocincla tyrannina. The sequence continues at coordinate 58,940,907 of JAWWMP010000081.1, read as the reverse complement.
GTCAAATAATCTGTTTTCTTTCTTTGATTACACTTTAAAATGCCAGCATTTGGATGTAACCCAAATTATTGCCAACTCATTTTCAGCTGATTTTTAAAATGTCACCTGTAAATACCCAAAATGTGATTTCTTTCTATTCTTGCTGTTCATCTATTTCGAAAACATTGAGTGAAGTGGGACTGTAGGATTCAGCTGTTGAAAATGCAAGAAATTTGGGCAGAAGAATGCTCTGTGGAGGATGAATTTCCATGTCAACTACTTCTAACACACCCTGGTAGCTTGTGTGCAAGCTGCTGTTCTAGAATTCGATAGTTGCTCTCTTTCTGCAGATTATTTGATAATAGACTCAGAGTTATTCAGCTTGGCTACAAACATTTGCAGTGATTGAAGCTTGGTATGTCACATTAGTGCCCAAGAATGAATGGGTTTCCCCAAAACCATGTTGTTTCAATTACTCCAGCCTCATTAGCACTGCAGAGTGGAGCGTCAGTGCAAAGGCTCCATTAATTAGCACTGCATCCTGTAATGTGGCTCCAGCTCGGAGCGTCTCGCTGTGTGTGTGCAGGGGGTGACCTTCTGCATGTGCTGCCCCAGCACAGCCCTGGCCCCTGTTTTGGCTTCCAAACAGCGAGCGTATGTTGTTCTGAGTGGCACCTTACCCTCTTATTCCCAGTGAATTCCAAATCCAGCAACAGCGTTCCTTGCGCGCCTCATTTCCAATTCAGAGCTCAAGGCAGGTTTTCCACCCGGGTTCTGACAATAGGCACAGAAATGATAATAAATCTTAGTTGTTCACTTCTGCAGCGTATGGAAATGTTGCTCTTTCCCTTTTCAGGAGCTAAAGGGGATTTCTGCAGGGTGCTGACCCTTCTGCTGGAGGGGGGAATATTCTCTGTATGCTACCAGAACAACAGGGGCATGCCAGTAGTTCCCAGAGTGTATTTGGGAGACACAGGGCAGAGAACAATCATTCCACACTCGAGGGCCTGCCTGTCTGTGTGCTGTGTACAGGGTGCAGAACAATTCTAAACTCAGGCCTGTGTTTGCTGAAAGAGTTTTCTCCTTTGCAAACTCTCTCCCTGTGGTCACCCAGCACTTTATGTTTTATTTTCTTGATATATGGAATGTTGCCTGTCGTTGAGCTTGCTCCTGGAATAATGTTCTTGGTTCAGCAAAGAACTAATTGACATCAGGCAATTACATCCCTGATCATTAATACACATAAGACTTTTATTGTGTAAACTCAGGCAGGAGATGTCCACGGTCTCTGAAAATCCTTGCAGGCTGTCTGTATATGGAATGGCAAATTTTAGTTTTATTTCCTTTCAGCTGGCAAGCATAAGGATTAAGTGGAAATCTTTAAAAATGTTTATTTTTTCATTTGTGCAAGAGGTAACCTTCAAAACACACCATTGTGTGGGTAGTACACGTGCCTGCAGATAGGAGGATAGTACAGTTGTGAGCTTTCTTATTCCTTGTCTCGAGAAACTCCTCCTATCAAAACACTCTGCTTATCAATACAGTGAGCCAAATAAACTGTTTGATACAGAGTGTAGAACTGCTAAGCCCTACAGCAGTCACAGGTAGGAAACTTGCTTTGTAAATGCCTCGCTGGCAAAGCATTTTCTGCCAAAGGAGCTTTCCTGGTGTCGAGACCTTTATGCAAAGGGTTTAGGTCAGGAAGCAAATTCAGGGAACGTGCGGTGGGAATGGTTTCATCAGGTTCATCTCTCAGCTGCATGACTTTGGAAAAGTAAAGCTTGGAACAAGTCCCTTTGCAGCTTCCATTCTCTTAAGCATCCAAGATAAAATGGAAACCACTGTTAGCCACGTGGCTGTTTGGTTCCTCCCTCAGCCTTCACAGCAAAATACAAAGCAGATGGTGGGGCATTGTTACAGAAGACTTCCCTTGGTGGTACTAAAGGGCAGATAAGTAGTTTTGGTATGGAGGTTTGGGTAAAATCTCTGAAGTAACCCTAAAAATAATGTGCAGGGTGGTAGTAGAAGTGTGTGCATGTGTTTTGTTGCTGGAGGGTAGGAGGAGGGTTTGGGTTTAATTATATACCAACTCAGTGTTTTGTTGTTGTAATTTAAAAGTAATCAAGAAAAGTTCTTATTCCTAATGCTTGTAATTATTTTACTGTGGTTCAGCTCTGATTCAATTTTGTGAATTACATGAAATAAGGGAAAAATGTGAATGCACTTTGAGGGGAAAATGTATAAAACATAAAATTTTTAACATCTTTTAACACATTTGCATTGAGATAGAACCGAGCTGTTTCTTGAACTCTTCTGCACTGAGCTTGATAAGGTGTTTCTTTAGCTCTTTGCATCAAAGCTTGTTTAAGCTCTGCTCACAGCTTAGTATGGAAGAGATAGAGAGAGCATGTTTTACTGGTTGAAAATATAACTCAATCTAACCAAAATTTTAAAGGCATTTCATATTTTTGAAAAGGTAATTGCTGGAAGAGTTCAGGGCATCCAAGGTGCAATTAATTTTTCTATCCTGCAGTTTGCAAGTACAGCCCAAACTTTGTTACATTAGTTTGCAGGATTAGGAATGTGTTGTAAGTACCTACTTCCCATCTGTGGTAAATGATCCTTTAAATCAAGTTGCTGTTATGGTTTCATATGGTTTGAGACTTTCATATCAGGAATATATACTAATGTGTATGGCATTTATATAAATACATGAGAACTTTAATCTTTTGGTAGTGTAAACATTTACTGAAGTATGTTGGCAAGAGAAAGGAAAAATACCTTGAATTTTGTTACTAAGTGTAGTAGACAGCACTGCCAAACAGAACCTTCCCAAGTGATACTGGTCAGTATTTTACTTTTAAAATGCTGCTACCCTGCACAGATGGAATAGCATCACTCAGTGTCACTTGGGCTGTGTGTCACTTCATGTTAGTTGCCAAACATTTGCTCTCCAAAGCATGTAGACCATAAAACTTCGCGTGTTCACTCCCCAAGCACTCCAATATATGTGTCATCCCCTGGATCGTGGAAACCACAACTCTTTCAAAGGCTTGTACTGAGCTAAGCACTTGCAAAACAGAGCTGTAGTTCTTGTAGCTGCAGCCTGACATCCAGAAGTAATAGAAATAATGGATGGAGAGGCATCCAAGTGTGCTGGCTGATGTCATGATGGGGCTGTTCTCTCTCATCATTCAAAGGATGTGATGGCCAGGGGAGATTCCTGATGAACTGGAGGACAGGGAATGTCACCCTGCCCTTCTGGAAGAGCAAGAAGCGATACCCAGGGAAGTGCAGGGCAGCTGAGCCTCTCTCTCTGTGGGGCAAACCCTCCTGGCAGTCACCTCTGGGCACAGGAAGGACAGGGGGGTCCTTGGGAACAGCTGGCATGGATTTGCCAACTGCAAATCGTGTCACTGGCCAGAGTGACCTTTTTGGTGGGATGTCTGGCATTGTGGCAGGGTGGAGTTTTGGTGTTTTGGGGTGGGTTGCTTTGGGGGAAATGGGTAGGAGGTGGTTTGATTGTTCTGTGGTTTGGGGTGGACACTGAAATGATTAGGAGGATGAAGCACACAACGTGCAAGAATCAGATCTGTGGAGCCTTTGAAAAGAAAGCCAAGAGGAGATGTCACTGCTGCTTACAATCCCTCGTGGGAGGGGATGGAGGAGGCAGGGCCAGCCTGTTGTGTGGTCAGACAGGTCTTGCAGAGATGGGATGAGCAGTAACAGGACAAGCTGGATCGTAGGACATTGTAATTAGGTGGAAGTAAAAATATTTTACCCTCAGGGTGGTCAAATAGTGGAACAGATTACCTAAAGTGGTGCTGGTGTTTCTGTCCTTGGAAATACTGAGAACACAACTGCAGAGGGGCCTGAGCAATCTCATCTAATTGGAGCTGATTGGAACAGGAGATTGGATTAGGTGACCTCCAGAGGTCCCTTGCAACCTAAGCTGTTCTGTGATCCAGTGAGAAGAAATTCTCCCTGTGAACAGAATTGGCTTTCCCTTTCCTCTTTCCTGATGACCACATGAAATGGAATTTGTTCAGGCTTTTAGATTAAATCACTGTACGTAGCAGGCCCTTATGTGATACTAATCAATGCTCCAGATCAATGCATGCTATTAAAGAGATACTTTAAAATTCTTGGTTATGGGTCTAATAGCGAAAATTCAGAGAAATATTTTTCTGCTCCTCATTTTGAAGTGCACTAATTCTGAACAGCGTTTCATGGCCACTCAGGCAGCCTTTGCTTCCTCCGGTGATGGGAAGGGTTGGTTGGCTCAGCCCTCCTTTTGCTAAGCTTTCCCTTTCAGTGGGAGCTTTGGGATCTCGTAGTTTCTCCACACATTGCATTCCAGAAGCTCAGCCCACATTCATAATGCCATTCACACTTTTTTCTGCTGTCTGTGGCAAGTGTTAAGAAACCAGGAGTGGACAATCATCTTTCAGATCCTTAAGATTATCCAGAAGGGTGAAAAGGTAGATCTTTTGAAAAGAGGGAATATTTTTGGGCATAGTAAAGATCCTCCAGAAATTCAGGCTATGAGACACTAAGCCAGAGCTTTGTGCCTCAAGGCAAAAATGAGACTGATGGGGATCAGTTTGTACCCAGCGTGTCATGAGCTGCCCCACACTTTGCAGATAGAGAAGAAACCTTGATCCTTTAGCTCCCAGCTTGCCTCTTTTGCCAGCTCTGTACCTAGATCTGCCTTTTTTCTTCAGTCTGCTTCTTTTGTCACCTGCTTGGCAAACATCCCACAGTTTCTAATTGTGGCACTCGGGTGTGAGTCTGAATTACTGGGCTGAGTTTGTACAGGCTGGGTCTCACTCCATTCTCTCACTTCTCTAGAAGCCCTGTATATTTACAGATCAAACAGGGGTTTCTTGGTGGACTGGAAAAGAATCCTTGCACGCCTCCATTAGCAGCAGTGAGTGGCTCCCAGTTGGACTGGAAGTTCCTACAATGAGATGCTTCAGTGTTGGCCCGTGTGGTTGAGTGACTGACTGGCTCCAGAGGAGGGCTCGACTCTTGCATGGTGAATCAATGCTTGTGGAGTGCTGCAGAATTACAGGAAGAATTGATTGCTCCCAATCTCAGTTCCTGTTTAAAACTTCCATTATATTCAGGTTGATACAGTGATATGGTTGTGCAAAGATGTCTCCACAATTTCCCTGTTAGGGCACTCATTCAGCAAAGGGATATACTGCATCAAGTATGTAAATAGTACCTGTGAAATCCATGCTGGATAGAGGAGGGGAAACTCAGATCATTGAAGGCAAAATGAATTAATATAGGCTGAGCTCAATCTGAGCTCAAAAGAATTTGCTTTTTTTCAATCCTTTCTCTCTCTTTGGCTACGATTTTTATTTATTTAAAATCATTCTAAAGGGTGTCCTGGTCGGATTGATTGCCCTCAAGTCTGCAAGCAGTTTTTGACAAACCCTGAAGTGAGGGCTGCCCTTGGCAGATGGTCTGTGAGCTCTCTGTGGTGTGTGCAGGCTGCCATAGGAGTTCACTGCTGGGGCAGGGGTTGCAGGAGGCTCAGGCAGTTATTGATAAGCATTTTGGGCTCCTGAGAAGGTCAGAGTGGGGGCTCCCTCAAGGCAGCTGCAGAGCATTGTGCTCCTGGAAAAGCCGCTCCTCTGAGCGCTGGAAAATCTGCCAGGAAAGGAGACTGAAGGGAAGGAGGAGAATTAAGAGAAGGGGCTTTGGGGATTCAATTTCATTTGTACAACAGGCTAACAAATAGGAGAATTTCACTGAGGTTAATGTCCAGTATTTTACCATCTTCAGGTGTTTCTGTAGATTTAAGTGAATTCACTTTTCAGATGCTGTAGATTTCCCTTCAGTTCAAAGGATGTTTGGTGCCACTGAAGAGAGTGCTTACAATAGTGACATGAAGATAAAACAAAAATGCTAGAAGTTTTTTTATTAAAGAAGTTATTTCAAGTGGTCTCTGAAATAGAAATGCACATATACTGTAGGGTTTATCTTCTTTATGACAAGGATTGTTTACCCCCCCAAAATGAAGTTGAAGCCCACGTCAGATGGTCTGCAATGATTATTCTTTATAGTGGGATACTGGGGAAGAAAGAGGCTCAGAACCTCCTTCGTTTGCTTGGAACCTTTTCTTCTTTTTCCAACATTTTTCATTCTTAGTCATCTCCAATTACAGCTGAGCAGAGATCAGAACCAGCTACTGAGGGTTCTCTTTTGTGCTGGGTAGTGATGGCAGAGTGAGAAATGAACTACGAGCTGTGACCAAAGGCAGGCTTGTAATTACTTGGATATAATGATAATTGGCCTTAATACTGTAACAAATGCTCTGAGTTTGCAGATCTGAACTCTGCCATTTGGATCAATTTGCTTGTTTACAAAATCAGCCTGCCTTTGTTAGCACCCGAATTACCCAGGAACAGAATGGGGAGGTTCCCTGCAAAAGAAGAAAGGAAGGAGCTGGAGTTTGGAGGGCACCCGAGTGAAGTGCAAATAGGAAGTGTTTGGTGACCTCATCAATGCTGTTTGAGAGGTGTGTTGTTTTCTTCTCTTACCTGGTGTGAGTTTAGACTCCTAAACTGAGGGTGGGAAGGACTGCAATAAAGAGCCTGAGAACAGCTGACACAAACCCTCCATCACACGCAGCCGTGTATGAAGTTGATTTACCCTCCTGCTAAATACTTATCACTCAGAGCATCCACCTTGTCAGCCTGAAAGTGGGCCATGAACCTTCTCCTGAAATACAGGTGTCCTTCCCCTCCCAGCCCCCCATACCATGACCACATCCTTGGCTCTCTCAGCGTGAATTATTCCCACAGCTTGTTGTTCAACACCCCGATCCCAGAGCACATGAGACAGTCATTCCTGTTGCTGCTGATTTACTATTACAGCTGCTTCCTCTTCTAGTGATTTAATTTGAAGTTTCAGCCCACCAGGGGGCTAATGGTCCCCACCTATGCAGCTTTAAAAGCTCGCTGTTGTTTTCCACTGCAATGTTATTTCCATTCCTAGCCAGTGATTTATTTTTCCCCTCAGTGTGCATCTGGTAACTGTGAGGCAGTGTTCCATTAGCCATTTGCATGGGAAAAAAACCCAACCAGCCAACCCCAAACCCATGCAACTGCTTAGGTTGATGGCTTGCAAATGAGAATTCCTCTTTTACAGCAGAAACTCAGCAAACAGGTAACAGCTTTGCAGTGTTCGAAGGGCTGCTGGAGACTCCTGTTGAAAAGAAAACCCAAACAAAGGGAAACAGGACCTTAGCGACCATTTAGATCCTTGGCATATGCATTTCACTTTCCCCCCCATATTTCAGGAAAATGTAGGGCAGGCAGCAAACCCTGGAGTAGGTTTCATGGTGAGAGGAATTCCAAAGCATTAGTGAGCGCAGTGGAATCCACGGTGTGATCGTGTGGATTCTGCATGGGGAGCTCAGTTTGAGGGAGGGTGCAAAAAAGTTGTGACAACCAAAAAGTTCATACTTTAGCAATGCTTTACACCAGACCTCTTACAAGATCAGAATTATACATCTCTTACTGACGTATTCTTGAAGCAACACTTAAGAAGAGATGAATTTTTTGGTTAACCTTTGATTTTTAAGTATTCCTCGTTCTAAGTATTAAATGCCCTTGAGAACCTTTCTATACCAAGAGTATAACTTGGGTGCTCAGCAAAGCCTGCTCTCTGCCTTTGTTGTTACACTGTGAGTTTAAGAGTAGCAGTCTTGAGTTTACATTTGTTAAAACATCTGGTTTCCCAGGTTTATTACTTTTTCTGTGGTTGAAGTCTGTGTACATGTTTATATTTTCCCTTATCTCAAGTATATATTTGGAGCATAAACATTTACATTTTATGATGCATTCTCTGCTGGTCCAAAGAGTGCTTTGATGAATTTTGCACCTCCTCGTGTTTGGATGTTTCCTTTAAGCGGTTCATAGTCGGTTTGAGAAATTGATTCCTGGTGGAGTTAATGGTGTTCTACCTTGCTGGGACCCACAGCTGTGTTCCTCCCAGGCACCCTGCTTGTGATGGCTTTGGGTGGTGAGGGAAGGGAGAGGGCTTGCATTGCCAAAAGGGTGAAAGCTGGGCAGGGACACAAGTGGCTGTGTGAGACCTCCTTGCTTTCAACTATTATTAAAGAGTGGTACTGTCTTTCCCCTCTTTGAGTAGGAGGGTATTATTACCAAATATCAGTGTTCAAGCTTGCTATTTACAATATAAATCAAACATACTGCTTCCTAAGACTCCAAGTGATGGAAAATAAAGCCTTAACTGTCAGAAAACAGGTTTTCTGTACTGTCACTGTCATGCAGTAGTCACTGACCTTTTCAATGGCACCTTAATATTGCATTGCTAATTGTGTAATTTAAAGAATACAAGTTTTTAATACTTATTCCAGGAGGAACATTAGCCCCAGTGCTTTAGAGCTGGTTTTGCTTATTGGAAGCTTACCAGTTAATAAGCCAACTCCCAGTAGTAACCATTAATGCAAACTCTGCTTGGGTAATGTTGCTTGTGGTGTTTAATGACTTAGGCTCAAAACCCAGAACAGAGTACTAAACTTGACTGCCTTGCTGTAGCGGCAGCACAGGATTAGTCATTGGCTGTGAATGTTAATCACTGCACGGCAATGATAATTTACTGCATTGTTGTAGCACTCTTGTGCTCATAAAATGAACTTAATAACCCTCTGCTACCCATGGGATAAGCCTTCCCTCTCCTTCCCTCCCCTTTGCAATTGAATCCCCAGTGTGGCTGCATAATCGCCTGGTGAAATACTGCATGTGAAAGAGTGAGCAGCTGCATGATAAAATCAGCAGCTCTAAAGCAGCTTTGTTAATTATTGTGTCTTTGATTCGCAGAGGGTGTCTGTGAGCTGTGGCTGACCAGCGAGGACACGGGGGCTTATGGCAGAGACATTGGCACAGACCTGCCCACGCTGCTGTGGAGCCTGGTGCAGGTCATCCCTCAGGGAGCCATGCTGAGGCTTGGCATGACAAACCCGCCCTATATCTTAGAGCATCTGGAGGTAAGGAGAGAAGGGAATCATTTCTGTGCTGGCTTAGGCACTCACTGAGTGAGTCAGCGTGGAGCCTTGTGTGTGGTGTGTTTCATTGGAAGAAATGGTAAACTTCATGGAAATTTATAGATTTAGACTAATGGTGTTAAGCCATGTGCCTGACACATCAAGTTATTGAGATAATAAGATACTCAAATGATTTTGTGTTTATGATATTAGTGGGATCTCTGGCCTGTAGGAGTTCACTGTAGGGAGGTTTGTTTGTGTGTATGTCTAGTGTTTCCAGTAACTAAAGGCAATGCCATTGGCAGGTGATGGACTGTGGGATTGAGTTTGTCTTCCTGCTAAAACCCAGGCAAATGTTTCCAGAAACTGATATATGCTGATCTCTCTGTGATGTATTCATTACCCTATTTCAAATGTTGGTTTTAGAGCTCCCTTGGTAAGAAATGGAAATCTAAGTGTATATTTGTTTTAAAAAAATGTAACAAACCAGTGCAATGAGGTTAGAAGGAACAAGGTGCACAACAGCATGAATTTGAAGGAGTATCCTGTGCATGCAGAGGAGGAAGTGAGAGTTTCTTCTCAAGCTGGGTTGGTTTGTTGGATTCTGTCACGAAATGAATTGATTGGAATTTCTAGGAACTGGTCACAGAATGGTAAAGGGCACAAAAAAGCAGGAAAGGATGTAGTTGCAGATAAATTCTGTAACCAATACCCAGATAAATGGCTGGTGTCCTGCTGCTTTCCCAGGGATATAGTACAGCATTAATGGTCCCACTTGTGCTTTCTTAGCATGGCAGGGACAGTGTTTGCTCACCAGAGTCCAGAACTGCACCTTTCCCTGGGGCTGAAGCCTGTGGAATACGGCAACGTCATCTTAGTAAGTGTGAGCATGTTCACAAGTCTGGAGATTTATGGTCTCTGGTTCTCCTGTTGATGAATTTCCTAGAAGATGCTGTAGGGAGGACTTTTACCTGACTCATATTTAGGAAAAGGGCTCCCATCTCTTTAAATATGGATCTTCAGGTGTCATGGCAAAGTTAGAGGAATTCATGAAAGCCTTTTAAAAATGTCTTGAGTGGTGCTGTGCAGAACGTGCTTTATGGGTGCACCAGCCTGCCTGTATAAGAACAACTACATTGGGTTCCATACAGTTGCCACTTTATATGATTTTTTTTTTAATTTCTGTGTTTCATGTGTGACCAAGAATTTCTGAACGTGAAGTTTGGTGCTGTAATTTTGATTTGACAAAGTAAATTTGTAAAGTTTTTTACCTTCTGCATTTTCATCTTATCTCTTCTCCCAAGCTCACCAGACTTGTGTTTGAAGGATCTCTGGGCAATGTTAGCAGTCTCCTGTATACACTGTCACCAAACAAAATAAACTCTTTTATGGGGAATGTGCTTTTTTTCCAGTTGAGGAAGGACTGAAACTATAATTTGTTTAAAAACCCCCAAAATTAAAGGAGAAGTTGATTAACCTTCATGGCAGTTGATGCAGATAAAATCCAGATGGAGATATGTTATCTCCTAAGAAGGGTATGAAGTGCTGATATTTGTTGTAAACAGCTTTCATTAATTGTCTTAAAAGGTGCTGCATTTTAATAATTTATTTTGTTAGAAATCGTCTTGATAATTAGGATGGTGTTTGACTTTCTCTGAAAAAAAACTCACATAGGAAAATGTACAAATCTTGTGTCACTTTTTACATCCAGTGAAAAGGGCAAAGGTATTCCAGTCATGTATCTTTTTTAAACCCCAGAAATATTCAGCAATACAACTGTACATATGCAACCACCAGGCAGGGGGGGTTCACTTTAGAAATGAACACACATCTGATAAGTGGCATGGCAAAAGAGTCATGGAAAAGTGTAAATTCATTTTAAGGTCTGAGCTTCCCTAGAGACTCAGCCTAAAAGCAACGATTCTGCTTCATTTACATTATTCCCATGTTTATTGGAGCTTGCTTGCAGGGAAAAGGCTTGGCCAGTTTTATATCTGTCTTATTCTTGTCACCTCCAAAGTTTGTCAAGGTATTTGTTTTCTCCAATAACCAGAGGGACATGTCTGAAGGGCTGAGTCTCTCTGCCCCTGTCCTTTGAAACATGCCCAGCTTATACTGTTTGTGTTGCTCAGGGATATTTTTTAGGATGTAGCCAGACAGGAGGTGCTTCAGTTACATATCAATTAGCCTCGGTTGTTCTCAGGAAAATGGATTGTATCCATTGACTGAAAAAACACAACTTTAATGCTTCATGTATATAGGTGGAATAGCTTTCTCCTTCCTTAAAAGGTACTTAGTCCATTTTTTGATAAACTGCTTGGAGACTAAAATTGATTTGCAAGGGCCAAAAAGTGATTACAGACTCTTATTTTTTTCTTCAAAAAATAATTTCACAAATGCATTCTGAGCTACTGCCTGCTCAGAAAGTGTAAATGTGGTGGTAACAGTGCTGTGTGTAGCATGACTGGTCCTGGGATGAGAGGCAGCTGTATGTTTTCAAACTATAAATTCTGCGTTCAGTTGGACCTTTTTATTTGTAAAGAAAGAAATATTTGGAACCGTGCTGTGTTTTATAGTCATGCAGAATATTAAACACTTTGATATGCTGCATGCTGAGCTCAATCTTTACAAAAAGAGCTGTTATTACAATTATTCAGAGTGTGATCCAAACTACTAAATGTGTGATCTGCTGTTTTCTTCAGCTGCAGATCCTGTCTGCACTGACATTGGTGAATAGTGTGAAAGCAGATCAGCAAATCCCAGAATTTGGTACTGAGGGCACTGTATCGAGGTTTACCTGCATTTTGGAGTCTCTGCTTCCAAATAAGTCTAATTCCCTTAGTCAGACCTCCCCACTACCTGTGATCCTAATATGTCCTCAATGCAACATGGCATTGAGGGAAACTTGGGATTTTATCTACATGGCAGAAAATGTTAGTAAACAGCCATGAACTGTGCGTGGGGGAAATGTTTTCCTTCTATTCGAGTCTATTCACTAGTGCTGTAGTGAGGTGCTGTTTAACATCCACTGCAAGTGGCTGATGGAGAGGGAGGGTTGGCAAAAGCCCATTGAAACAGTGGCAGGAGGTATGAAGGGGAATTAGTCTGAAAAGTAAAAAATAAGGCCAAATGTATAGCAGCTTGAAATTAATTAATGTTTGTGGCATGGTGTTAGATACTAATTTTTGCCTTGACTGTATTTCATTTTTCCTTAGGTTTTAACTTAAATTTCTTTGTGTGTATCTGGGGCTCTGTCCAAATGGCAAGGGAGCAGAGATCACCCAGACCCCAAAAGGGCAGGCGCTCACATCTCAGCCTTGGTTTAGCTCCCTTGCAGATTTAGCACCGCCTGTGCTCCCAGAGATGTCTGGGATTTCAGTGCAGCACTTTGTGTGAGTGATGGGATGCTTCCAAACCCGTCTGAAGGAGGCAGCTCACACCTGCCATTCCCCTAAGTGCTTCATTTCACATGACTACATGAGGAGTCGTCTTTGTCACCTGTCAAAACGAGTCTGTCTCAGCCCATACTCGGTGCCATCTGTGGGCTTGTCTCCGCTATTAATTCAGGACATTGGAGTGCAGCACCAGCCATGGAGATGGCTCTGCATGGCAGCAGTGCCTTTCCATGCAGGAGGTGTGCCAAGGGTGCCACGAGTTGCAATGCCATGGCCTTGATTGTCCGTGTCAGCTCAGGGCTGGAATTCCTTACCCTCACTGAGGCTGATGCCCTGCAGAGGTGCCCTGACACAGCACACAGAAATAAACGTATTACAGTAAAACAATTCACTCTGCTTTTTTCCTCTGAGTGCACCAAACAGTTCTGAGCATTGTGCAGAAGCAAGTTTGGAATAACCCAGAGTGTAAGCTGATTGGAACTGCGTTTGAAAAGGGAATCATATGCACACGTTCCTCAGTGGCAAATAAAAGGGCAGCATTACTTCAAGAATTAAGAGGCCTTCAGGGCATGTATTTGCTTTGTTTCTAGTATTATTTTTTGTCATTTTCATAGACTGCTGCTTTTGAAAGTGCCAATTAAAATCTGTTGATTTGACCAGAAAAAATGAAAACTGCAGCATACATTTAAATAAATGAATAGTTAAGCCCCTGACTTCTTATTACTGGGAGTTTTGTAGTGTTTTGTACTCGGTGGACCATGCAACTTTCCCTTGCTGTAATGACAAAGTTGTCTCTGTGCAAACTGAGTTTGTTTTGCTAGCAGGATAATTGAAAGGCATCTCAGATGCTAAAGGGAGGAGGACAGGGGCATTGCATCTGGGCTTTTAAGGAAGAAACATAAATTGGGGGGGGGGAGGTAGGAAGGGATGTTTACGATTTCCTTTGGTATTATGTTAAATGCTTGTTGGTCCTGTGTAAGCTGTGAGTGCATCTTTGCTTATTCTGTGTATTCCTGCTTTTTATTTTTGAGTGCTAAAATAGTCTGTCTCCCCTGTTCTTCCTCTCCAAGTGTTCTTTGTCTTTGGGGTTTTCAAATATAGCACATTTCCTTGCAATTACTCCATAAAACAGGGTGTCATGGGAGCATGAGCTCAGCCCAGAGTGAGTGTATTTTTTGATATTATAGGGTTGGGAAATGGATGATTCTGTGCTTTGGGATACATTTTGTCACACCACTTTCTCTAATCTAGCATTTTAAGATCTCAGACTCAGCAGATCCTAGTGCCTCTAAATGCTTGGTGACATGTTCATTTCCAGCTGGTGGAATATGATTTGGCTTAATAAATGTCAAAATAAGAACCCATTTTACTCTTCCTGAAGGTTTTATGCCATATTTGTGAATCCTATGTGCTCTCAAAAACCTTAACAATGTTATTGTATTGGGAGCTTTGATGAACAATGAAGGTTTCCTTCCAGGCAATGTGGACAGAATATTTGTGTTACTGGGACTGAAGCTCCTGTTCTTTTTTAACACTAGGAGAAAACATGCTTTGAGATACACAGAGAGAGAACTGATTTTCTTCATGCAAAATTCAGTTTTCCACCAAGACACAATATTTTATGCATGCATCTAGTGCTCTGCTGCATTTAATAATCTGTGAATAAAAACTGGTGCTGCAAAAAGGGGTTACCATTAAGTAGCACGCTGCTTGACCAGGTAAAGCTGTGCATATTAACTGTCCCCTAATTATGATTTGCTGCTGTGTTTCTCTTGCTCCTTACATAACATGAGAATGAAGAGTATGTAAATGCAGGCAGATCCACACCCAGCCTCGTGTTGTGTCAGGTTGTCTGTCCATTCCTTACAATAAATCCTGTGTCCTCCCAGCAGCCCCTTGGAGCTGGGCTTGCTTCTGTGGGGAATTGCTAGCAGAAAACCAAAATCACCATTAACTGAGCAATATGTTCAACCAATGGGTAATGCATTTGTTGGGACACTGCATTTGGGCTGAACAAAGTGGGGATTTTATCAGTTGCCAGGTGCTTCAAGGCATTGAGGTAGAAGCTCCTGTCAAATACATAGCTTGCAGAACAAGCTGTGCCATCTTTTAATATCTCTGCCTTCATTGTTAAACAAATAAGATTTCACTTTCCTGGTTAGTTATATTGTAATACATAAAGTTCCACCAGCTACTCTCCATGCTGTTCCAAAAGCTTCTGCTGAGTTGAGATGCAGAAACCCTTTTGTTTTCTTTGATAGATGAGCTGTCACATTTGTTGTGCTTTGCAACATCATCTACATAATCTTCAGTAAGACTGCTTGCTTCGTTAGGCTTTGGCATTTGTTTAAAAAAGGTTGATCTTTTTTGAGGTGGTTATTCTTTAAAAATGAGAAGAATAACATATTCTAGAAACTTCAAAAAACTGCACACTAATATTGGGTTTGGGTTTCTGTACCATTGTTAATGGAGAAAAAGACACAAAATCTCTTCTACCCAGTATTTGAAGTCAGCTGTTTTAGTTGTGTTAAATGTGCAAGGGCTACTAAAGGAGGTAAATTCTGTGATATCAATCTTGTCATTATGGTTTGGAATATTTTTATTCTGTTTTACTATGAAATTTAGGTCAGCTCACAAAAGAAAGTGATAGTACTTGCCTAAAGGTTTGAGTTTTGATTAAAACCTCCCACTATTTGGGAGGAAAAGCATAGAGAGGGTTCCTGGCACTTCTGTCTTGGAAAACTGAGCTCTGGAGGGGTGTGCCATTCATCCTGTGACTTCCTTCTGAGCTGGAACCATCAATTCTTCTCTAGCCTGTGGGATTCTCGTTTTTGAGGTGGCAAACACATTCCTAGTATGGCTGAAAGTGGCAATCCATTGCACTCCTCCAGCTTTCTGAAGGCAAAAAGGTGGTGTGACAGTCCTGCTTGCCTGTTGTATGTGCCTCCCTATGCTTTAATTAATTTTCAAGGGGTTATTAGCATAAAGTATGATTGGGACAGAGAGTTATTTAAAGTAGCAATGTGCTGTTGCAATAAATCACCTTTCTAGGGAACTCCACACTGTGTTTCTGATGCATATTGCAAAGAGGAGTATTAATTTACTTCTGGAAGAAAATATTTCATTTGAGGAGTGCTTAATGATGAGAAATTACGGAGCACCACAGAGAAAATGAAAAAGTGTGCATTTTCTTGCACATTAGAATTAATCATTTCACCAGGAATTAGTATTAACTGTTTGGTGGGCTGGCTTTGCATCATTAAACCAGCTGGGATTTGGTGACACAGACTCAGCTGTGCCTGGGCTCACCACAGACTGAGCAGTGTGAATGCTGGGGCTCAACATTTTACCCAGAGTAAAGTCAGGCCTGCTTTAACATGGGGAGCATGTTGTGATAGGGATACCAGCTTGCTTATTGTGAAGAATAACCCAGTATAACTCAGAAGAATAACTCAGTAACCCTGCTGTAAGCTATCTGTAGTGGGAGTTACCCTTTTTATCAGATAAATGCCAAAAAAGGGTCCCCTGCAAGGAGTCTCTGTCTATTCCTGGCTATACCATGTTTAACCTTGGAGGGAAACACGTGTGCCTGTTAGCAGAGTAGGAGAGCCCTGGATATTTTAGTGTTTAAAAGTGAGGTGGCTCCTGTTTGGTGCAGTGTGTCTGCTTGTCTGTGCACTGCTCACGGGAGGAGATGCACCAAACCCAAGGAAGCTTTGGGCTGTGGGGTACAGTCACACTATTGTGATGATTGCTGAATATCACTTTTTGTGCAGGAACTCGAGCTGGCCTGCCTTTTGAAGTCTTATTAGAAGTTTTTGGTATGGCTTGGTTTGGCTTTTTAAGGCATGAAGCCTAATATGCAGCTCTGAGGGAAGGGGGAAGATGGCTTAGGTATGCGGGTTTGTGTCCTGAGGCTGGCTGGGTGCAGGGGGGAGATCCCCCAGCCAGGAGAAGAGCTGGGAGCAGCTCAGGCTGGGCATGTGGCTCTCAGGGCTCTCTCAGCCCATCCCAGCTTGCAGCCTGCTTCCCATCCACGTCTCAGGGTGGCCTGAGCTAAGACCACTTTTCTCTTTGCTAATGTAGAAGGCATTTTTCCCATATGACAAAACAGATTTTTGCCCTCCATCTGGCAAGCCAAAGATTTGATTTTCTGAGTTTCAGATTACATTGGTTAGGATTGCGTGGGCTTCTAGCTGCTCCAGCGTGACTTGCCTTTATCCTAATGGCAGGATAAAGCCCTGAGGATGTCACATCATATTACGCAGGGCAGGGGCTGCCTCTGAGCTTGCCCATGTGCAGCTTTGTTATCTCTGCCCTGGTTGTCACACCGATGAGGGACAGGCACTCCCTTCCAGCTGGTGTCCTCGGGGGGCTCTGTGCTCACCCATCCCAACCTCCCTGGGCTTTCAGAGCCCCCTCGCTCACAGGAGGTGGGGCACAGTTCCCTCTCCTTGGCTTTAGCACCCACTCGTGCTGTGTCATCGCTGCCGTGCCCACGTCACAAGATCTGTTCTGAGCTGAGAGAATGGGCCACACCATGGGATTGTCATCCAGCCCGTGCTGGGGTGGCACCAGTGGGCTCCTGGAAGGAACCAGCCAGCCCTCAGCCCTCCTGCCACGTCCCAGGCTGGCATCTGTTTGAGGGAGAGTCACTTGGTCGTGTTTCCATGTGGACGAGGGCAGAGGACAAAACCCTTTTGCTGGGAAGCAAATTAGTCACATTATCGTGAGTCAGACACGAGGCAGAATTCAAAGAGTGGAGTTTCACCTGCTTTAGGCTGGGGGCAAGAGCCACTGAGGGAACAGCTTGCTGGTACTGCCCTAAAGGTGCCCAGATCCTGGTGTTCATTGTCCCTGTGATTCCCTGTGGATCATCACAAACAGAAGTGATTTCTGGTTAGGTGGTTAAACTGGTGTATTGTAATTACCAGGACAAAATACACAGACTAGATAGGAATCTTTCAGGTAATGTGCCTTGTGTTCTGATGTCCTCCAGCTGCCAAGAACAGGGGGAAAGTCCTTTCCTATGGGATCAGTATCCTAAAGGATGTGCCACATACATTGTTAGAGTCCAAATGTGGATGACTCCTGGTTTTCGTAGTGAGGTTTGAGCCAATTGTGCTACTCTTGGACCTTCTCATTCCTACACAAAATGTCACTTTTGTGTACTGTGTCCCTTCATTCATAGAGATGTTATCAGATTCCAGGGAATAGGGAGAAAAGGCAATCAGCCATTTCTGTCATGATGACAGACAGAAATTTTCTTTCACAGTCACAGAATTTCAAAAAGTTGTTCATTTATTGTTTCCAGACAGAAATAAAATTCTATGTTGCATTTTTTCTTCTAACTGAAATATGTAATTAGATCTAGTAATGCAAAGCACTTTGTAAAAATATATATGTATTTTTATAAAAAGCCCCAGGAAACAGATGTTAAGCTTAGAACGCTGAGATACGGTGAAGTACAGTTATGCATTAGCCCATGATGTCCTTCAAATACTCTTTGGAATATTAAGTGATAACTTTATTAAGTGATGAAATCTAGTACTCTCTGTGCAGTCTGTGGTATGGGGGTCTCTCAGCATTGACTCCATCTGTGCAGAGTAGCTGTAATTTAACCAAACCTATGTGGGAAAGAACTTCAGGGTCATTTTAGGTGTAGGGAGGGTAAAAGGGAGGACTGGAACAAACTTCCCTTAAAGCTTCAGGTTAGAATGTGACATTTCTATCTGAACACTGCAAAGCTTGAAAGATTGATTTATCCAGATTTCTGATGGAATCGTGCAAAGCTTTTCTTTAGTTCATTATTCTTTCTCCTTCAGAGTGTCTGTGGAATGACAGTGAGTCACCAGGTATCTCTGTCTCGTGGCTGGTTTGTGTTAATAATTTGTGTCCTGCTGAATTCCAAGTTGGTTGGTACAGCCCTGAAGCACCTGCTGGGCCAGCAGTTCATCAGCAGGACCTTTAATTCAAAGCACATGCAGCATATTTTAGCTGTAACTTTAGATAGAGACAGTAAACAAAGAAAGGTCACAGTGGAGTTGTTTGCTTTCTTTTAAAAAAAAAGTGATGTTTCTATCCCAAACAAACACAGTGAATCTGTTTAGGGTATTTTTCCTATCAATGATCCTCAGCCTTACAAAAGCTGGAATGAAATAACACTTTTGTATCTAGAAATTCTAGTATTTATTACTTTCGAAAAGACTTCACAGAGCAATCACATGCTGAAGAGGCTCTCATTCAGAAGCTGCAAAACTGAAGAGGAGTGGCAAAGAATTGATTTTTTTATTCTGTGTTTTAGGGTGAGTTATTTTTAAGAACTCGTGAGATTGAGAAACATGTTATGAAACTTGACTTTCTTTAATTTCATATAAATGTTTTTGAAGATTGAATGAAATACTTGGAACTAAAAGATAAGCCTAATAACAGGCTTGTGGTCCTTAGCTCAGGTTTCAGCCCTTTTGCCATTTCTCATATTTTAGAAACATATTTTATTACTGATAAGCAAAAAAGTCAGATGACTACTAGAATGCTTCATATAAATTACATTTAAAGGGTTTTTTAAATCTTCCAAAAAAAAGGGGAAGTTTTCCTAATTTTGTTCCTTTGCTTTGCAGAACTTGTTCTGTGTCGTTTCATTTTTGACAATACATTCTAGCTGAACATCTAAAATTATTAAGGGGATAGGCAAGTTGTTCCATTTGAAGTGGACACATAAAACTTGTGGGAGCATTTTCTTTACTCTTGTGTACCTTTTTGTCCCTCTCACGTCCCATCACCCTGCCCAGCCTCACCTGGGGGCTTGGTTTGGCTTTCATCTGGGGGTTTCTTTGCATTTTGCTGTTACCATTATTATTTTTTTCTTTCTGACCTTTTGCATTTGTACAAACTATATCATCCCGTGTCTCTTTTCAAGCTGTCACTGTGCTTTTCAGCTGCCCCTGATTAATTCCATTCATTTTGTAACCAAGCACTTTTAACTCCTGGAGTGTTCTCTGAATTCACACAGGTAACATTTCAGACCAGACCTGGAGCAGGTTTGCAAATGGCCAACTTTAAGGGTACTCCAACTGGAGCCTTTTTCATATTGGTGTCTGAGAAGTTATTTCACTGACAAGAAAGCAACTTACCCTTGCACCTTCTGAAGCTGAAAACAGCCAATGTCTCAAAGCACCAATTTTCACACTACTTTGACTCTAAAATTTTCCTTAATTGCATAATCAGTACTACATAGGGAATGGGATCCCTAGCTCAAAGAAATTCAATCTCATTGCCTTCTCCCTCTTTTAAAACAAAATCCCTTCCAGATACTTTCACCTGTCCCTCCTGTTGCAACTCAGTATTGTTTGGGTTTCAGAAATATTATTACTGTTTCTTACTCCCTGTATTAATTTAAAGGAGTTTTGGGTGGTTTTTTCCTTACGTGTTAAAGCTTCTGTTTCATTTTTGTTTTCAATAACTCTTAGGAAATGGCAAAGATTCTCAATCATCCCAGAGTGTATGCTTTTCTGCACATCCCAGTGCAGTCAGCCTCTGACAGCGTGCTCATGGACATGAAAAGAGAATACTGCGTGGCAGACTTCAAACAAGTGGTGGATTTCCTCAAAGAGAAGTAAGTCTCCCAAAATCTGACAAAATAACAGTGCTGGGTTTGGTGCACTGTCAGGAACATGTGGCCGAAACACAATTATTTGCAACTTCACAATTAAGGTATGAAAAAGAATGAGGTTCTTGAAGCTTTCCAAGTCTTTGAGTTCTCTGTAAGCCCCTTGATGTGGTTTGCCCCTTTGCTGGAGCTTTTATAAGCAGCTTACATGTCTGCATGCCATGCTTTTAATTTGTCACTATATTCCTAATCTTTTTCAAATAATGCATTCTTAAATAATTTTTTCTCCTTAAACTGCTATATATAGATTTCTTGGAGTTAGTGAAGTTGTCTTTAATGTGGCTTTTGAGCATTGTATACTTTGTGTACTGGAGATGTTCCAGCTCAGCAAATTCAAACGGGTTGGGTTTGTGTTTGTTTGTTTTCAGTAAGTATTTTACGTTCTATATCTTGTGTAAATTTACATCAATAATACCCTAATCTTGCTTGTGGGACTGATGAATTCTAGAATAACTTCAACATTATTTCCCTTAACACCAGCAGTAATGGTGAGAAACAGCAGAATGGATCATTAATGTGTTTACATGTGCTGACCTGAAGTTCAAAGTTCCATCCACCTGCAAAGCTTCTGTGACTCAAGTAATAATTTAATATCGAAGGAAGTATTTTCTGAGTTTGTGAAAAGTTATTAAGGGCATATTTTCTTGGATATTTCTGCACTGATTGTCCAAAAAAACGTGTCTGGAGGATTATTTCTGTCACCTTGCTTGGCTGCTTTCTGTCCTTTGGTTCTGTGCTCGTTCAATGGCTGAAGGACAGTGACATTGTACCTTTGGCTATCAGATTGCATTGAAATACTTGTACATACATTTTCATAATCATTTTCACAACCACCTTAAATGATCATTGAAAAATCCAGAACTACAGCTACGTAAAACATGTCATGCAATGTGTAATGTGGAAAGAAAGAAAAGCCAATAGACACAACAGAATCTGTTTGGCAAACTACAGGTGTAATTTCTACAGGACATTGTTGTGCATGTAGGACAGCTGATGTGGAAGTGGAGCTCCTGGAGTTCCTACAGCTAGATTGGCATTCATTTTCCACCATAAACAATGCCCATGGATTCTTGGCCCTGCAATTTCCTGTGACCGTGGGTCAGTGCTAGTTTTTAATTAGCAGGTATGTTGTACTCCCATGTACCTGAAGTGGAACTGTGTCAGGTTCTGTCTCAGTTGGCTTGGAGCTGATGCCTGCTTCCCTTCCCTGCTTGCAGCATTGGCAGCTGTTATCCTGACAGCAGCTGGATTTTCGATAACCTGGTACTGCTGGCACATGCTGGGGCATGTGGGAATTTATTAAATCACTCAGCTCTTGCACACAGAAAAGAGTGAATTACTTAATACCCAAATGTAAAACAGCTGGTTACTGCATATACAGTAATCGATGTCATACATATTTTTCCATGGGCTTTTTTGTAGTGAAGTTAACAAGGAAGAAATAATTGGTTTGATGTCTTAATTTTAAGTAATAATAAACTTTATTTATCCAGCTTATTAAGAAACTGCTAAATTATCTAGGAGTTCCTGTTGGAAAATAGTCTCCAGATATTAAGATGGAAAATTCTTGGTCCCATATGGCAGCAGTATAAAGGAGCTCTGCAAGGCAGAGAAAATGTTTGGGATATTTGAACACGTGCTTATCTGTAAAATATTTCTTTTTCTTTGCACTTAAAAGCATAGAGTCTTCATTTGTAGACTTTTGGCTTAGGGCAGCAGCCAGCTATTACATTCCCATGTAAATATTCCTATAAAGGTCTCAGCACAAAGTTTGCCAGAACTGAACGTTGCTGCAGATGACTCCAGAGCCCAGAGCCAGAACAGCTAAAATTAAATATGTGGTTTAACTACTTTAATAGCCAAAAGATACTATTTCTATCTTTCCTCTGTCGAAGAGGAAAAATAAAAGTAGAAGTCCCTATATCTCCTTCAGAAATTAGTAGTGAGGTTCTACTGCTGTCTTTTGACATTCAACTCTGTGTTTCAGAGCCTGTCTCCCCAGCCAGGTGACAGCATTTTTTGGTTTATCCTGAAGATCAATTAGCAAAATGTATATAATATAAAACAATATAAAGCAAGAAAGGCAGATCCATTAGGCTGTGTAAAACTGAAGTATGGAAGGCTTGTTTTCTGCTTCTTTTAGAAATTCCTTCTGTGACTTTTTTGCACTGAAATTTCAGTGCATTGAAGTGTTCAGGAAAATACAGTTGGTGTGTAAATAGCTGATGTACAGATATAATGTGTGTATATATTTATGGAGGATTTAATTGTAAACTGTTCTAGAGAGCAACGGCATGATGTGAGAATACATTGATTAATTCAGAGGTGTGCACAGTCTGTAGGGACTAAGGACTTGTGTCCTGCTCGGTGGTCACTGGGGGGATTATTTGTGAGACTGATTCCTGCAGGAGATTTCAGTTTCAATGTGTTTGCAACCAAATCCAGGATCTTGAGAAATTGCTGCTAGGTAAATTTAATCCAGAGACCAATTTAGTTTTGTATCAGAAAGCCTTGTAATTGTGGTGTCATTATAGCCAAATGTGAGTTGTTTTCAAGTGAGCTCAACTTTCAAGATTCAGCACAGATTATATTTCTGAAAGGTGATGTTTGTAGTTGCAAAAAGAGCAACCCAGCTTTAATTATCTTGAAGTTTTGAAACTTAATCCCCTGAAATTTACTTTTGCTGATAAAAGCAAACAACTGAAATATATTTTAGTTAAAGAAACCTGAGATCTGAATGTCATATTCTGTAATTGCTTGAATAATCAGCAATGTGAATATTCACCCATTAAAAAATCCTTAGACTGGTAATGTGTTTTCCAAATGTCTCGCTTGCTTTTGTTGTCCAGACTGTATTCTCTTTCCTCCATGGTTTGTGGAGCGATTAGGATGTTCATCCATGTTTATATTCATCTTTCCTATTCCTGCTGCCTGGTAAGAGAATTGTAAACCCAAAATCTAGGCAAAAAGGTAGGGGAATTTAGAGCTAGACTGAAACACTCTCTTTGTTTGAGAAAACAGCGTAATGCTGAGGAGAAGCTGAGTTTGCCTCCCGGTTGGTTTTGGTTTGTGTTCTGAGATAGCTGCGTACTGTTAATTGTGGGTGGCTGCTGCTCACTTGAGACTGTCTCATAGTTCAGCCTGGAAACAGCTGAGCTTTCCAGTAGCATGGCAAAGCCAGCAAACCTGGGCTGCCAGGGGAGAAGCCACAGCTCTGCCAGGCAGGAAGGTCTGTTCTCTTATTCACTGGTTCTTGCTCCTCTGTTGAAGTCAGACCTACCTGCAAGCCTCTCCTAGCTCCATTACTTGGAGTTGTAATCTCATTTTTCAGCACCTGTAGACACAGAATTACAGGCAGTTGGAAGAAGGCAGTAAAGGACCAAAAGCAGTAAATGTGTGCAGTGGCAAATAAATCAGGGGCTTGGGCAGAAATGAATGGCTCCAGTGCAAAGTCAAATCCCAGTTGGCCAGCACTTGGAGACAACTGCCCAGTGCCTGAAGGAACTGGAGACCCCGGGGGAAGGTGTCACACAGCCCTTTGGGACAGCTGGCTGCAGGGAAGGGGGCTCCCTTCTTCTTGCTTTGCGAGGAGTTGGGCCACCAAGTGGTACCTTCAGCAGCTTCCTGGGCCACTCTTAGTTCTGCTCTGAAGGGTTTGGGGGGCTCAGGGGTGACCCTGGGGCTTCTCTGCATCTGCCCTGCCCTTGCTGCAGTGGCAGCCAGGCTGGGGCAGAGTGGGCCTGCTGCTGTCCCCCAGTCGTGTTAGCCAGTTTTACAGCAGTATCTGCATGGAGCTGGAAATGATGTTCTTCTCAAAGATGTCCATGCAGGAAGCTCCTGAGCGTTGCTAAATCCACAGGGGAAGACAAACAGCTAAATGAATCATCACCAAATTTAAATCTATCCCAGGCCTTGTGGCAGTAGCATTGTCTTTATTGCATTGTTGTGCCTGTTGCTGAAACTAGAATTTGCAAGCCATGAATAGAATAATTTTAAAACAACCACTTACTATTTTTATATACCTTTTTCTCCTCACTTTCAAAGCGCAGGTAATTACGAAGTAGCCTGTAACAACTGCCTCACTTTTTTACAGTGTGGATGTGTTTTCTTTCTCCAAATGCATTTTCTTTCTCTTTTATTTCTCCAAGAGAGACATTGTTGAGCTCACTTTGCAGATGTGCAAATCGTGTCCCTAACAAACCGTGACAAGTCTGTCAGATTTGGGCCTTTTTAATGGGTTTTAGTACATCTGTTCTGTCAGTCTTAACTCCTGCAAATGTCATCTGTTTAAAATCCCAATGACGTTTTCCGCTAAGAAATTGCTGAGTGTATTTGGTACTTATCTGTAATTTTATACCTGAGTCTCTAGACTGTTGTCTTTGCTCTGTCTTTTGTCTGCTCCTGCAGTCTGAACTAATCACTTTACCAAACGAGTCTCTCTTTATGTTTTAGATGAATTGGGTGTTTTTAAACAGTATTGGATTAGCCCTAAAAGCTCGACCTGGCTGGTTTTCACCGAGCAGACGGAGCACAAAGGTGCATTGAAGGTTGTGTCTACACTTGACCCTAGTGTTTCGTGGTGTAGTTTCTGAGGGACCACAAGCTCCTTCTACCACAGGCTTAGTTGTCTTTAGGTGTCTTGAAGTTTAAATTTGGGCTTGCATAAAGCACTTGCTAAATTTATAGACCTTCCTGCCCTGTGTTTGGTTTACAAGGTCATGGAAAGAGATACAAGTGGGTGAGGGGTTTCAAAGGTGCTGAATATGTGCAGGTCCATTATTTCCATTACAATGTTTTAATATTTAGTGTGCAACTACCTACATTTTGAAAGTTTCTTTTTCTTTGGAGAGACAAGCATTAGGCATTTCAGGATCCTTTCTTTTTTTACTGTAAAGTTACTTCTACCAAGCTGAGTGTTGTTTTAGGATGGCAGTCTTCCTATTTTGGCTGGTACAGCACTCTGCCCTTTCCTCAGCTAATGCTCCTGTGCCCTCACCTTTTAGCAAGGAGAAATACTTTCCTAGAGTGGGAGTGGAAGGAGGGAAGGAAGGTCACTTGCAAATACCTGCAGCTTCTGAATCTTTGTCTTCCCTGCTCTGCACATGGTTGGATTGTTCATGGAGACACCTCTTGCTGACACTGCTCACAT
This sequence comes from Dendrocincla tyrannina, assembly GCA_035047865.1. Taxonomy (NCBI): domain Eukaryota; kingdom Metazoa; phylum Chordata; class Aves; order Passeriformes; family Dendrocolaptidae; genus Dendrocincla; species Dendrocincla tyrannina. The sequence goes on along the minus strand of JAWWMP010000081.1, from coordinate 58,915,690 downwards.
AATTAGATCTGCTGCCACTTTGTGAATGACTAGAGTCCATTTTCTAGCCATAGTCCTTCATGCCCAATGCATCAAGGATATCAGGAGTTTTCTGGGCTCTGAGTTACTCTGTTGTTTGTACATCTGTCAGTGTGATTCGTGTGTGAGGATGGACCCATGCAAATACTCAGGTCCAAATTGAATCGTGCGATGTGATATAAAAGTAATTCTGAGTGTTGGACTCCATCCTTGTGGGTCCCTTCCAGCTCAGCATGTTCTGTTACAGACAGCTTTGAAGAGTAGCTGACACTAAATGTAACTTCAACCTATTTATTTTTGGGGAAGATACCGTTTAAGAAGCACTATTTCAGAATTTCTCTGTGCTCCCTAATTTTGGATATGAAATCTCTTTGGATTCTGGAGCACACCCAGTTCTGCTTCCTGACCTGTTTGAGCAGGATGTGCAGGGTATTCACATTTTACAGCATTTTCTTCTAAATAACACCCCTGTTCTTCTGGAGCTGAGAGGGTCATTGTGAGAGGGTTAGTTTGGGTTTGTTCCTGGTACTCCTGTTCCTGTTCCACTCCTGGAGTAAAACCTGGAGGGTGGAATCTGAGAAACAGAGGTGCTTGCTGAGTGCAGCTCAGTGTGCACACAGGGCAGCTGCAGTTTGGGCTCTGTGGTATTCTGCTTTGGCCAGGAGTTGGGGGAATCAGCTTTGAATGGTTGCTGGAAAGAGAAGATATTAAATGTAAAAACAATTTAGTCCTGTAATTATACTTTTCATGTGAGCTGGTTTGCTCTTTTAACTCAATATACCCCATAAAGTTGTTTGCAGTGGTACTTTCCCTGGGCAGTTCCCTGTGCTGTCCTTTTTCTGGGAGTCTCATCTGCAGTTTTATTCTGCAAAATCCTAATGGGAGTGTTGTTAGATTATAGAGCTGAAATTACTAAAGTACATCCAATTCCATTTCTTAAATATATCCCAAGATGGTATCTTTTTTTTTCCTCTTCCCCCTGAGGGTGTGTGAATGTGTTTTTTTAGAAGTAATGATAGAAAATCTGTAGTAAGGATAAAAGGAAGGAATTGTAAGCATCATGAAGTAGTAGAAATAAATATGCTTAGATCATTTTAAATTTAGGATGTTTAAATGCCTGGTTTTACTTAGTGTATTTCTCTAGTATTTTTAAACTACTTAAAATAACTTCTTGTTTTCTGAATATATATTTAAATTTAGTTTCGAAGCACAGAACTGAGAATTTGAGGGGGAGTCTAATTTGTTTCTAAAACAATAATCCATGCACGTCAATTTGCTTAATAGCAGATTGATTTGACATAAAATGCTCAGTTGTGCTTTGCTCCTGAGTTTTTAAACATATCCAGACATATGTTAGGATACATAAGGATTTATTGTGATGTTTTATTAGAACACATCCAAATCCAGGATATGGGTACACCTTGTAGTGGTCAGATGTGACCATTCTGATGGCTGTATTCAATTTTCATATTTGGTACCTTTAAGAGAAGTATTTGTTCCTCTAAATGTGTACATGTTTCTGATTTTTGGCATAGTACTATACAATAAATTAATTCTGCAAGCCATTTACTCTGATCGTGTTAGGACAATGTGGCCCAAAAGAATTTTTGAGGAATGTGGTGCTTGGCCAGCTGATGAGCCTTGACTGAAGTTACATTTGTGTTGAGCTTCCAGGGAAAATAAGTTGGAAAGAATGATTGAAGAAACAAAAAGGCAATAATTCTATAGCTGGTCAGTGCCTTTAATGGGGATTTTCTTGAAACCTAAGATAAGGAAAGGAAGAAAAGTAGTGAGTGGAAATATGCAGAAGTGCTTAAACCTCTTTAAAAGTGTAGCTCTACAATTTAAACACCACTGCATGCAAGAGGAGTTCTGCTGCCCAGAGGTTTTGTGTGTACATTCCTCTGGGGACAGGGAGATCACAAATGACTTCAGCCAGCTCAGTTTTGTGTTCATGTGCATCTTATATTGGCCTGTAATTTGTACTCGTGAGTGGAGGATTCACCTCTTTCTAATAGGAGAGAAATTTACAGTTGTAAACTTATTTATTTCACGGCAAAGTAATCACAAACATGATTTTTTTAAAAGATTTGTGCATGAGAGTAGTGGCTATAGCAGATGAAGGTTTATTTTCCACAGTGAAATCGCTGATCTCATGCACTTGTAATTTTCTTTTGTCTTTCTATTTTGCTTCTCATCACGATGCAGAACTCTCCTTTGGTTTAGTAGGAGAAATTGTCAAAGTACAGCTATTGAGTTACTTCATAACAGGAAGACAATATTGCAAAGGCATAAGGAGCAATATAAATTCTTCTCAATCCACTTACTGGAAAATTGTGGTTCAGATGCAAGTTCAAGGTGGAAAATGTTAGTGTGTCCAAGCACCTTGCACATAGGAGAATATAAGGCCAGATTGTGAGCCGTTTGGACTTAAATTTGGAGAAAATACGTGTGAGGAAATGTGAGAAGGCCCAGAAATTGTGCTGGCTTGCTGTGTGGGGTGTCCCCTGGCTGGCCCTGAGCAGGGCAGCAGGACACAGTTCCACACACACCTGCAGGCAGCAATCCCTGCTGCCCCAGAGTTCCAGACCCCAGCAGGCTCCAGGTGCTCTCCATGGGAGTCATCCACTTCCTGATCACACATCCCACATGCCACAGAACAGGGAAACAAAGTGCCAAATAGTCGGGAGAAGATTTATTTGTTTATCTGCTTTCTTTAAGCGTTTTATGGTGTGCCCATCAATGAGGGGATCCTCTTCTTCCCTTAGTTTTGTGTTAGGACCTGTGTGTGTGTACCTGTTGAGAGTCAAGGGAGGAGTCTCACAGAGCAGAAGTTAATTTTAACCTTATATCCTCCCATGGATGTGTGCCTGCAATCCCTGGACAGTTAGCAGTAATTAGAAATTAGCAGGGAGCAATTGTGCTTTCCCTGAGGATCATTTGTAGCTCAAATTTAAGATGAAAGAAATGAGAAACTGTTTTACTGCCACTCATTTGGATTATTTCCTTAACTCCTTGTAATAGGAAACGACCATCAGAACTTTTTAATTTCCTGAACAAAACTATTATGAGATTTTGTTGGCATTTTTGAATGTTTACTACTTTGAAGAGTTTTGCTGAAATTGAGCTATTTTCTATCTTCTGTAGGTGACTTTGTATTAACCCCTCTCAGCACAGACCATCTAAACATAATGTAGGTCAAGCTTTAATGTTTAATTTTCCATAATTTTTGCCTGTCCTAATAAGCACAGCAGTTCTAAGACTGAATCCAAGCTGCTTTAGAAGCAGAACAGGATTGTTCCACCATTGACTTCATATCTGATTCAGCTCATCTGCTCTAAAAGTGGTCCTACCTGCTAGCTACCTGCCAGTGTTCTATCAGCCTCTCTATATGTTAAATTCTGTTCTTTAACCCGAAGCAGGGTGGCTGTATATCCATGATAAGACACTAAAAAACCTGAGCTATGTGTAGAAAAGCAATTCATACAAATTGAAACAGTTCCCAAACTATAAAAATCAGAAATACAGCTATATAGAAAATGTTCCCTATAATGAAGAGGAGTTTGTGTGTGGTGTAATTCAAAATCCAGTGGACACAGGAAACAAAAGCTGCTGTGAATGATATAATTTCATCATTAGTAACTGAATTTTCATACATTTGCCTTTCCAGATGCTGTGGGTTTATGCCATAGCATACCTGCTCCCTCCCAGCACTGCAGGGCCGTGGGGAACAGAGGTTCTCTTCCACTTCTCACACATCTCTACCACTCCTTCCTCCCCAGGAGGAGGACTCCTCACACTCTTCCCCATGTCCAGCACGAGGTGTCTCCTGTGGGATGCTCCATGAACATCTCCAGCATGAGTCCTTCCCACGGGCTGCAGTTCTTCGTGAGCTGCTCCATTGTGGGTTCCCCCTGGGGCCACCAGTCCTGCCAGCAATCCTGTTTAGTGTGGGTTCCTGTCTCCACAGCCCACAGGTCCCTGCCTGGTCCAGCACAGCTTCCCACGGGGTCACAGCTCCCGTGGGCATCCCCTGCTCCAGTGTGGGCTCCTCTGTATTCCTGATTTGTTGATGTCTTCAACATCCTATGGAGTTGATGGCAATAAGTCAACATGCTTTTGTGCTGTTGGTTACCTGAAGTAATTTACTTGTAATTTCTACAGAATGCAGCATTCTTTGAGGTATTCTGAGGGCTTTCATCAGCACAAGAATAGCAGAAGTGAAGCCTGTCTTTTACCACGTTTTCACAAACTGCAGCTTTTACTTGACAGTATTAAAGTGAAGCACAGTAATTATCACATTGAGTGAGATAATATTTTTGTGTTTTCATTAATAGTGCAAATAAACATTTTTTTCCTAAGGCAAATGTTCAAATAATTCTTAAGAACAAATAATTGTTTTGTTGATTGAATGAAATGTGCATTCCAACTGTGATGATGTTTATACAATGACAATGGCTGGGGATTTTTATTCTTTTTTTGTAATGTAGCATCTGTAGGGGATATGCTCCCATTCCATGCATAGAGTGTGCACAGAAATTAATTGTTCTTTCATTAGATTTCTGATTAAGTTGGAGCATCCTGCTTGCACTTGTTAACAGTGTCACAGAAACTTGTTTCACATTCGGTTTAAATCCTCTTCTAATACTCTTAATGAATTCTTTGTATTAATTTATCCTTTCATTTTAAACTTCTGTCCTGAGGTTTTTTCCCTGACATGCTCAGTTTTTGTCTCCTTGAAAGAAGAATGTCATTCCTGACCTGACACAGATTTGACTTTTCCTTGTCTGTCGAGGCAGTGTGTTCTTTAGCTGGGAGGAAAAGGGGATTTGGGCTCCAATCCTTGATCCTTGCTTCCATAAAGTCAAGGCAGAGCCCATGTAGAATCTCTCAAGTCCTTTTCCAAGGTGACACCCAACTTTGTTATTTTAGGAAAGTCACTGTACCTTGCTTTTTGCCTTGAACCTCCTGCACTTTTTACAGGTGCTTATTTTGTATCCTGCCTGCATTTTGCCTTCTGTGTGTTAGGGGAGAGCCCCAAAGTTTGCCATTTTCCTCCATAAAAGCCTGATGCTGGTTCCTGAGCAGTTGCCTTGCTTCATCCTGATTTTATTTCCTTCTCCATGGTAATCATCCTGCCAAATTGTCTAGTTGTGGGAGCCTCAGAGACTGTTTGGGTTCTGGGCCTTCATGTGCCAGGGCTTTCTGCCTTACCATGTCAAGATACAAGAAAATGTTTCCATTAATCTTCAGATATTACTCCTGTGCTTTGAATCGAATTGTTAAACCCAATTGGTATCGATCCTCTCTCTTATCTAATTATGTATATTCATATATGAGAAAGAAGTTATTCCTCTCAGCTACATCTTTATTCATCTTCCACTGCTATTAGATTGACCTGAAATCATATTCCCTCAATACAGTTTTCATACATTACCTATTCCAGTGTTAATGGTTCAGTGATGCCAAAGAATGGATGCCATAATTGGAATGCTGTCATATCTCGGAGTTCTTCATCAAGCATGTTTTTAATTTTGCCTTTGAACAGCTTATTAATGTTTTTGTGCTGATTCTCTTTAACTTTGTCACTGATAGGTCAAATCAGGTAATTGTTCACATCAGATTTCCTGGATTATTTCTCTGCAGCATGAGTTTGTTCACTTGGAAAGTTTCATTTTCTGGCTATTTTGCTTCTTTAAAATGTGGTAACACATTTGTACTGTGTCTGTTCCCCAGCTCGGTGGAAGACATCTGACAATACAAGTCCAAAATGTTTCAGGTGACCACCTTCCAGCCTTCTTGTTTCCATACTTGGGATGGTTTCATTCAGCTTTTCCAAACTTGTACATTTTATTTGGACTTCATGAATAGCTTTGCTATTACTATTTGCTGATCCTTCTCCTCATATCGATGTGCATTATTCCTCTTAAATTTGGGTGAATGTTTTATCATTTGCCACATAGTGAGCCTACCTTTAGGCAGCAGAGCTACTGCTTGAGTGAGCTTAAGAGCTGTGACTGTGTACAGCATGAGAGTCCTTCCAAAAAAGGCACCTGAATGGATTTAACTTTAACAGGCCTCTATTTGACTGAAAGTTTTTTGACTGTGACAAAATATTTTGCTGTCCTGATAACGGCATGGTGAACTATATTAATTGTGATTTTTAAGGCATGTGCCACTGAAGTAGCTCACTGAACTGAACAGGGGGAAGTGGGTAAGAGCATCCCTGAGGCCACAGTGGCTATTGATTTTGGGTGGGTTTAACTTGGCCATTGACAGGCTGCAGTCTGCATTTCAAACAGCAGCTTCTGTGTTCCTGGTTTTGCTTGGGATGTCCTCTATGTGTGGAATGGGGTGTGTGTATGAAGCTGAACATTCTCCTTCAAAACTTTCCACGGAATGCATTTATTAATTACTTCCATTTGAGCCAAATGTATTCAGTGGATTTTGTCTTTTACAAAGAAGTGTTCTTAAATTGCTGGCAATTCTAGACAAAGGAAGCTGTTTCCAAACATAAAGTGTGTGAGAGCCTGCTAATTGAGGCCATCTTTTGTTCTATTAGCCACTATGTAAATTATTATTTTACTGTTATGCACCAGTTCAGTGTATTTAAGGGAATCTCTCATACTCTGAACTCTCGTGCTGTTTGGGTGTACCTGAGAAGAGAACAGACACTCCCCACAGTCACTTCAGTCTTCCATTAGCCCAGTGAGCTGTGCTGGCTCACAGGTTTGGTTTCTGCTGTGCTTTCTTGAAGTTCAGGTTGCCATCAGAGCATCTCCTGAAAGGGATGAGACAGCGAGCTGCAGACAGCCCTTGTTGTGTGCTGTCACCCCAGTGATGCCCCTTAACTGAGTCATGCCCAGCTCTTTCTGTATATTGTGCCAATTATTATTTTACATGAATGAAGGAATAACTCTTTATACGCATGTCCTTTGGAACATTTACTTCGTAATTTCTTTAAACTAATTCTTGCAAGGTAAATTCTCTATTTCCCAGTGATCCAAGTTGTATTGCATTATGTTGATTGAAATGTGATTATATCAAAATATAATTAACTTTATCTTATCACTCTTTCATTAGTAAAGCACACTGGATTTCTTTGAAGTTAAGCTCATGGGTTTTGGCTTAATGAGGAAATAGCATTGATTGTAAGTCTGAAATGTTGCCTCTGAAAATGTAATTCTGGAGCTCTATAGGGTTGTGTTCTGAGCACATCACAGTCCTTGCTCTGAAGTTCTAGGACCATGCAGTCACATCTGTCAGTGTAGCATGGAGTCAAACTGGAGAACTTTGGAGTTATATGAGGTGCCTCTGGATCTTTATGGAGTAGGGAGGGTGTATACGTGGAATTTTGAACCAAATACTACCCTTAGTTGTAGAACTGACAAATTTATTATTATTATTATTATAATTTGCTTTCTATAGTGCTCACAGAAGTAGTAGTTCCCTATGCAGCCTTTTTCCATGTGCTCATGTACAAATACTGCTCTTTAAGGAAAAAAAGTTGTAGAGCAGTGATAGTAAAAGGTTTTGACCTAGAGGATCTTCCTTTTCTGAAGCCACAAATCTCAAGCCTGCCTTGAAACATTTCCCAGCCCCCTACATGCTCTGTGCAGCTGGTAGTCCTGAAAGCTCTCTGGATTTACAGGTATTAATCTGCAGTTGGGAACATCTGAATAAGGATGTGCAATTGTAGCTATCATAGCTTTGCCATCCAAAATGCTGGTCTGCTATTTTTCTATTCTGTTCTTAGTGTCCCAGTCCATCCTCTGAAGTATCAAATTAACTGTGTACACTGCTAGTGTTTGCTTCCATTTCCAGGTATTCCAAGCCTGTTTTCTCAGAGACAGTAATGTCCTACACTTGTAGGAAAGCATGCCTGACAATTGGTCCATTTGTATTTCATGAGGGATAGTGGCTCTGGAAAATTCCCATTTAGGGATGTACAGCGAGAAGTGAGTGGTGCAGAACTGCAGCACTGTTTAGTTATTAGGGTGCATGAGCTGTGATTTCAGTGTCTCTGGCTGAATGTCAGAGAAACGGCTTGTGGCTGCTGGAGCTGTGGCTCTCTCTGAAAACTGGGACTGAGATTTCATTGGGACAGCACCTTCCTGAAGTGCTGTGCTCATAAGGGTGTAAGGTGCTGTGTTTTGGGTGCCCAGCTGGGGTGGTACCAGCTGTATTTCCGTAGGTACTTTGAAGGTGGAGCAGAGACTATGTTCAATTTACTGCCCATCATGCATATGTTGGTATCTGCTGTTTCCCTCACAGTGCTGCCCCTGTGGATGTTTGCAACTGGGAAACTTTCCATGTGATGATTTCTCAGGAAGGAATAAGAAAAAAAAAAGCCCTCTCAAATTGTTTGTATAGCTTGTGAGGGAAAGAACTGTGTCTCTCTTAAATCTATCAGCTGTGTGGGGGTAACTCTTTTGAGCTGAGCATGTGTTTCTCAAAATCTCCTTTGCTTTAATGTCTGTCTTGCAGGAGCCATTCTCCTGTCTTTCTTTGTGCTGCAGAAGTTATTAATATAAATGATCTTGAACCAAAACCTTGGAATAAAACAGCTGGCCCAGTGGCAATTTTAGTTCCTCGTTTCTTTCTCTTGATCAGTTCTTGGTTCTACTTCAGACAGAAATCTTACATTTTCAGTTCATGTCTTGCAACTTGTCATACACTACTCCTTTGACAGCTTCTTCTGTTCCCCTCTGCTTCCATTTGCTGACTTTGGCCTGTCTTTGAAATGTGCTTGACCTTCCCTTTGGTTTCAGTCCCAGCTTATTTATGTTCCAAAGCTTCACCTAGCCCAGTGTGTTTCTGCAGTAAGTTATTCCCTCCCAGCAGAGTCATACCTTAGGGGGCAATAATGTACTGAGAGGGCTGGTGTTCCTCACTATTTAACATCCAGCTGAAGTCAGCTCACAGCCCTTGGCTTCTTTATTTTTGAGAAGATATATCCATCACTCAGTCTCTTTTAATGGCAGGTTTTCCCCGAGTTTCTATTCAGTAATAGCTCAGGAAGAGGTGGAGGCAGATGCAGATTTGAAGGGGTAGATATGCTGGTAAACCTGGGCTTCTCACTTGAAGCAGGTGTGGTGGGATGCACCACAGTGTTTCTGTGTCTGCTGAGGTGACAGACAAGTTTTCTCCCTCTTTTATTTGGCAATTTCTGTTTTCCCACAGCAGAGAAAAGCAGCACTATGAGTCCTCTTTTCCTGAATTTTAACACTGGTTATATTGGGAAGGGATTTTCACCATTTGTGGCCTCTGTTGCAGACTCTGCTCTCAATTTCAGAACGTGGCTGTTGTCAAGTTAATGTGTTTTAATGATTTTGAGATGTAACATTTCTCTGGGTGTGGAGTGTTTACCAGTGCTGCATTTGTTTGGTTTTTTACAAATAAACATCCATCATTGGTATTTCTCTCCTGTCCTTTACCTTGCATAAGGTCCATTCCTTTTTGCTACCTGCTTACTAAAGAGCAAATTAACCCAAACCTTAAAGAAAAATTCTAAAAGCAGATCATTTATCTAAATACTAGAAGTACTTTAAGAGATTTTTATCTCGTTGTGCCTGTATCATTAAATGCTGTCAACACCTCTCTCAAAATGGGTATGGCACGCCGGGCAGTGTTCCTGTGAGGACTGACAGAGGTTATCAGAGGATGGCACATCTGTCACCCAAAGGACAGTCAGGATGGCACATCTGTCACCCAAAGGACAGTCAGGATGGCACATCTGTCACCCAAAGGACAGTCAGGGCTCCTCAGCCTGCAGAAGAGCTGGTTGAGAGGGACAGGAACAGGGGGCAGCAGTCCCATGAAGGGCTCCAAGAAGGTGGACAGGGTTGTCACTGGTCTCTCCCAGCACAGCAATTAGGGGACATCAGCAAATGTCAGGCTCAGGAGAGGGTTTTGTGTCCTGCCAAGTGGTTGGGATATAGAGGGCTTTGGATTCAAGGGGAGACTGGGTGAGTCAGTGGAGGAGAAGTCTGTCAGAGGCTCCTGGTTACAGAAACAGCTCCCTGACAAAATCCAGCTGTTGGAAGGAGCAGGGGATTCCCAAACGCTTCCCTGGCCTGCCTGTGCTGCCCTTTGCTAGCAGCAGACTCCTGGCTCACTGGGTGGGCCTTTGGACTGGTCTGTCTTACCTTCAAAGCCCCTGAAACCTTGTAGGACTGTAGGTTAGAGAGGGGCAGAAAGACACCTTCAGAAAGTTCTCTTTTGTTCCAATTAGCCTTTGTTAATGGAGCGCTGCTTGCAATTCTGTCATTTGGTTTCATCATGCCAGAAAGGCATGTTAATCATTTGGGTTTCTGTGCCTGATTTCCGTGTCAGAGTGAAGAGCTAAATGACTGTCACCAAAACAGGCATGACTGGGGCCTCAGAGCCCAAGGGGTTTAGTGTTGGTGAGAAGCACTGTGTCAGTGAGGAAAAATACATCCTACTCTCAGCTACTCTTGGCTGAGATCCTCTCCTCTCTGCCCATGCCTGGCAGCTCCAGTGCCAAAGAGGGAAGAGCCAGAGCAAATCAGGGCCATTTCAGTGGCTGCTTCAGTGCAGCAAACGTTAAGGCAGTTCCCAAGAACAGTTCCCTGGTGCAACCCCTTAATCAATTCAAACTTTATTTTTAGGGATGACCTTTAGTAAGGCGAGCCTTGATCCATTGAGATGCTGTTCACTTTTGGTGCATCTCCAAATCCCTTTTTTATGCATTTTAAATCAACACACGCTTATTCTGAATTTATGTGTGTGGATAGACGGAGAGATGTAATTTAAACACATCTGTTCAAATATGCATTTCAGATCAACTTGGTGCCGGTTCTCATAATACGGCGGAGTTTTTGACGGGTATTATATCCCTAAAGTACACAGCAGATGGTATTTATTAGAGATTGAATGGAAATGAAGTTTAAGGATGTTGAGCTTTTTGTCTTAAGTCACTCATTTTTTAATCATAAAACAATAATGATCTGAAGTTATAAATCTGTAATGAAGTTCCTTAAAATGTTTCATGTTTATGGGGAGAGTAGAACACCTTGTATTTGAATAAAGTTAGTCCAGACCTTAACTGTGTGGGGGTTTTTGAAGGAAATTGCTAATGGGAAATATTACAAAGTTTCTTCTACGTTTGGGCTGCATCTAGTAGGAACTCGAGCCACCTTCACTCTAATTGTTTGAAGAGAGTAAAACTGTGTGTATTCTTTCATCCTCAGGCAGTGAGCCGTGCTAATTATGAGATACACTTTTTATCTAGGTCACTATTCCCCAGTAACAAGGACAACCAAGTCCCCACTCGCACAGCCCTCCACGCCTGTACCTTCTCAAGCTGAGCTCTGGAAATCAGGTCTCCTGGCTGCCTCCAGGTGTCATTCAGCCCAGTTCCTGAAAGAACTCTTCTGGGGGCAGGAGGTGGGTTTGGAAAAGAACAGTCATAAAAAGCTACCTCTTCTCACTCTCAGTTAAACTCTGAGAGCTGTTAGACTGTGCATCTTGATCACTGATAGTGTCCCACAGCCTCTTGGAGGTGACCTACACCAAACCCAGCAACGAGTGCACATCCCCAAGCCCTGGAGCAGGGTGGGAAGGAGCAGCTGTGAGTGCCCTCCAAGGGGTGCGTGCAGAAGGCACAATGCACCCAGTGACTCTCTGGCTGTCCAGGTGGGACTCACCACATGGTCTGTGCCACCCTGTGTCACAGTGTCACCCCAGCCAGCAGCCCCTCGCTCACTCCCCACTGGTGGGTTGAGATAAAGACAGTCCAAGAGGGAAAGCAAAAGCCATACACACAGTTTAAAAACAATTCAGTTTAAGCCTGATTGTTAAAGAAACTCTTTTAGAGAGTGAGGCTGTGGCTTTTGCCCATTTCCCTCAGTGTCTGACACTACTGGATGTAATACAGATTTAGGGTTTTTCCAATACCATTTATTACACTTGCAATAGGAATTCAATCAAAATGCAGTAAATTCTTCTTTTCAGTTGGCTCAATCTGATGAAGAGTTTGATAGAAGCAAACATAAGGGCCCTCAGACTTAAGCAAAGCTTGATGTCAAAGGTATTAATACTAATTATAGAAAAGTGGAAATGGATGCTACTTTTGCATTACTTATGTTTACTTTATTGAGGTCTGACTCTCTGGACAGGTTCACACCAATATTTTGCCATTTGTGTGTTCCTTTAAATTGTATTGCAGTCTGTGAAATGTCTGTCTTCTCTTGCCATTTAGACTTTTATTACTGAATTTTACAGTAGTATTTTAAATACCTTTCTTGAGAAGTCATGATTGGGTCTCCCTTACCTTACATTCAATTGCAAAATCTCTCCTGCTAATTTTGATGATGTCATTATGTTTCTAAAGCAACTGAACACTGGAAAGAAGGTGAAAATCAGAACAATAGGCTCTCTGGTGAACTGCTTGTTTTCTTACATATTTTCTTAACTGTTAATGTTCATGACACGTATAGCTGCATTTGAACAAGCTGTACCAAATAACAGTTATCATCTAAAAGGCTTCACACAGAAATGTTTGTGGCATGTCTGTTGTCACTGGACCAAGGTCCTTTCCACTCTCACTCCATGTGTAAATCAGTTGAGTGGTTGATGTGAGGGTTCAAAAGAACCCTTTTTTCTGACACAGAGGTTTTGAACTTTGCACATCCTGGACGACTTTGAAACACATATGGAAAAGATTGCTAAGACAAACATTGTCAGTGGATATCCATTTATTAGAGGCCTGTTCATCCATTGTGTAATTTAGGGTAAATGGTAAACTGGAAAGGATGGCAAACCCCCTGCTTCCAAAATTATGGTCATGTTTAGTGCCCTAACTGCAGACACTTCAATGAGGAGTGTATTGTCCTGTGCTGCATTCATAGTCTGCAGAGAGGGAGAGAAGTGCAGGAGGGTTTCAGAGCAGGAACAGGCTGAATTCCTTGCTAGAAATGTGGGGATTTTTCCACAGCTTAATTCCTAGGTTAATCTCCATCCAGTCAGGAGGGAAGCAGGGTGAAGTTTGGTGGTGTTAGCAGCCTTTGACAGAGGCAGTGCCTCCAGCTGGGCAGGCTGTTTGTCTTGTGCTGGCTCCAGCCCCTGTGATCCTCAGTGAGCAATTCAAGCTGCAGTCAGAAATCCCATAGGGCTGGGCCTTGTAGGAGGAAAGGAAAGAGGGGGAAAGGGCTTTGGGAGGGCTGTGTGTGGTCATGGGGAAGGTGCAAGCATCTCCTCCAGCCCCAGCACAAAATGGCATGTTGAGATGCCTGTCAGGTTCTGTAGACGGGCTGGAAAGGTGAGCTCACCTTCAAATTATTCCACCCATTAACCTCATTTCATTTGCGTGTTCTCTAAATGAGCATATACTGCAGAAGTGTTCTAAACTGTGAGCTAGTGGATGATGCTGAAGTAACAGTTCAGAGAAGACTGGGTTTATTTTCATAAGAATTACACTTCTTTTCCCCTCACGTTTTTTCAATGCAAATTTCTCATTTATGAATTGAGAAGCTGCTAGGTCATCACATTTTTCCTTTTGACCTTAATTACTGTAGATTACAGAGGCAGTTCTCATACCCTTCTATAAGACCATATAGTGTTGTAAATTTATTCATACAGCTCTTTATTCTAATCCAGTATTTGGTTCTGCTGGGAGGGTTGGAGGTGGGTGATCTTGCTTAAGAGCAAGCTGGTGGCTTTAAGTCATTTCTGGATTTAAATGTTAATTGCTGAAGTGGAAGTGGAAAGAATATGTGATCATGCAAAAGAATTTCAATTGGTCATGTGAGTAGCTGAAGGTGATAATTTTAGCTCCTTTACATAATTTCCTCCCCGAGCATGGATTTGGTTTGTAATGGTTATTGCTAAAGGAAATGTTTTCTATAACTAAAAACCACATGAAATGGTCCATGTAACAGGCGAATTCCAGAAAGTTTCCCAGTTTTGCTGCTGCTTTTCTTGCTCTGTGCAAATGGGCAGAGGGGGTCGATGTTACTGCTTTATATTTCACAGCTCGATGCTTTTATCTCTTTCTTAAATCAAATGACCAGGAATTTTGTATTTCGCTCCCAACTAACCTTCCATCAAGAGTTCTCCAAGTCCCCTGGCTGGTGAGTCAGTGTGAGTGGTGGCTGTTGCTGGAACATCTCCTGTGCTGGCCTGTCCCTGCTCTTCCATGGTGACAGAGTCCCCTGCTTGGCTTTGGGTGCTGAGAACTGCCCGAGGTGATGGTGACGGAATTGCTGATCTAGTTCAGAATGACAGAGCATAAATGTGCTGGAGTAGATGGGAGGGATTTACCTGTGCAGAGGGACATGGGGGACAGTGTTCAGGAACACTGAGTGTTAGGGCTGTATTACCTTATACATGGCATTGGTTATTCCTCTGAATCTATGTAATAAAGAATTTTGTGCTGCTTTCTTTCAGGCTGTCAGAGTAAAAGTCACTTTGATTTTCAAGACTGTATGTGTTTTATATTTTTCTGTAATTACATCTTTTCCCCCCTCTTTTTTTTTCATTAAGAAATTATGTTTCTCATGTGGAACTAATTGTATGTATTTTTGTTCATCAGTGCTTTGAAAAAGTCTAAGAGCTTGATTTTTGACATTTTGGATTTTATTCTGAGTGAAATCTCATGCTTTTCTCCCCTTTTTAAACTTCTTGTGAAACAATATAATCAACAGTGATATAGAAATGCACTGTGCAATGTCATATTTTAGGCAGTTATGCTGGATTGAACTGTAATTAATTGCTGTTCCTGAATTCACTGTGGTCCTTATTCTCTCTTCATACCCAAGCTTTTCTTTGTGTGTAATAATTCCATCCTGGAATAAATCTAATTACTAAGATAATTAACACCTTATCAGCAAATGGAGTTCAGACATTTGTAGAGTTTATGAATTTTTAAAATATGTAATTTCCTTTTAACTGAATGACAACTTGTGTTATGGAGAGAAAGAACATATTTTATTGTATCCAGCTTGATTGGACCTTATAATTCATGTTGCTATAGAAACAACCAAGCCTTTATCAAGGATGGGGTTACTACTACCAGTGGTAAGAAATGCTTTGACTGTTGCCAGTAGTGTCATTAAAATTGTTAAAATAACTTTATTATATGTATGAAGGAACATTTGTTGGTGTTGAGGAATGGCAGCTGATGTGAGGTGGTGTTGATTTATAAAGGAATGTGAGCTCAGTGTTGCTGCACAGGATGCTCGTGAGAGGGACAAAGTCACACTGTGCAACATGGTCCTTAAAGCTAACAAATTTATTGTTGCTTGATATCAGGCAGAACTCTGTGCCTTGGCATCTGTCAGTCCCAGGAAAGCAGAGGTAACTGAGGCTGTTTAGCCAACAGCTCTGCAGCTTTCTGCTGCTCTGGGTGATATTCAGCCTGTGTGTCCCACTTGGGGTTATTGGACCAAGCCCTGGGAAGTGGTCCGTGGCATACTGGTTTGGGTTTGTCATTCAAATGCCATCTTTTAACTGCAGCTCAAGTTCTGGAGCCTGAATACATGAACTCAAGAAAGAATTGGTAGAATGTAGTTTCCTTGGGGGGGATTTTTCATAACAAGATTGTGGAAGAATATTCTAACAGTGTGTCTAATAAATTCCTGTGCTGCTACCTATCTATGCAGATGTGTTAAAGGAGGACAAGACATTTGCTTTAATATAAGCTCATTGCCAATACCTAAATGAGGAAAAATTATTTATCTTTTAAAAAAAAGTCACAAAGTATATTTACTACCATACACTATTTATATGAAGGCTGTTGTGAATATAAGCTCTAATATTCCACCTAGTCAAATCAATAAGAACAGTATTCTCTGCTTCCCTTCTCTTGGGTCTTTGGCAAACAGAATTTTCTGCAGAGCCCCTTCTTTGGTTGTGACAGTTGTCTTTATGCCACTCACCCCTAAAAGAGTCTCTCAGCTCCTCCCTTGCCTGTAGCCAGCCTAAGGACTGGAGAATTAAATTGATTGAAAGAGACCTTTGGAAGCAAGGCACAGTCTGATTTTATAGAGGACTGACTTAGAAATGAACTTGTGACTAAGAGATGCCTTTTTGGCTCCCACGGCACTTTTGTTTGAATTTGCTAAGCTATATGACATGCTGGTCCCCTCTTTTGGATACCCTCTTCTACTCTGATAGCTGCATTATAAAACATTAAATAGTTGACATTTTCCAATGACTAAGTCTCAAAAGGTTTAAATGTATGTATCAAACAGAATTCAAGAAATACCAAGTTCTTTTGGTCACCTCTAATTTTGAATGAAGAGTTGATCCAGATGTTTTCACTTCTGTCCCAATCCTAATCCAATGTTTGTTGCAATATCTTTCTTCTATTCCATTCACTCTTGACTGAGTACCAAATACATTCTTTATTACCAAGTAACTGTGTTAAAATCTCTTTTTTTTCCCCCAAAATCATTTTCAGTCTCTCTTTCTGTAGCTACAGTTGAAGAGTTGTAAGTCTATGTACATTAGCTTTTAAGGCAGCAAGACTTTTGCATTCCTTAGTTAAGTTTTCCTTTCTACTTTCTTTCCAGAGTGCCTGGGATAACAATCGCTACCGACATCATTTGTGGGTTTCCAGGAGAGACAGATGAAGATTTTCAAGAAACAATGAAACTTGTTGACCAGTACAGGTTTCCCAGCCTGTTCATTAATCAGTTTTACCCACGCCCAGGAACACCAGCTGCAAAAATGCCTCAAGTTCCAGCTTCAGTGGTAAGACCCATTTTCTTGTGCCACTCTCCACAGTGTCCCCAAGTGTCTTTAATATATAAAGCATGTACAGGGAAATGTAGGTTTTCTGCAGAACTGCCACAGCTCAGTTCAAGGCTTTGTCCAGTCCAGTAAGTGAAAGGATTGCTGAATTGCCTTCAGATGTTAGCTAGGCTATGGTGTGTTTTCATGTCTGAATGAATTGTTCAGATTGTTAGGAAGGGTTAAACCGTGGTTGTACTGCAGATCTTGTTCCCTTTCTCTCAGGTTTGGAGTGAATGAGTACCCAGGGCCGTAGCTGACTGATTACACATAGGATTTTTTTTTCCATTTTAAGACTTTTGTGGCTCCATCAATCTCAAACTTATTGCGAAGAATTATGCAAAGTATTAATAATAGAGTAATGAGAGTGTCTGATTTATTTGTCAAATAGGAAATTTGTGTGCCACTTCCTCTTGACTCTCCTTTTACACTGCCCATAAACTTTACTTCCTTCAGCCTGCATGTTAGAGGCCATTGAGAAAATTGCATTTCATCTTTCACTTCTTAGATGTTTCCCTTCTCCCTATCTCCCTTTCCCTCTTTACCCCTCCTTTCTCTTCCCCTCCTTCTCTCCCTCCCAGCACTTCCTTCCTTTCAACACTTCCTGACTGCCAACATTCTCATCTTAAATTCCCACGAGGAAAGCAGCCTCTTTTTATATAGAAGGTAGATGACTATTGACTCTGTTTTGCTTGATATAAATAGCTATTTATAAGCAATAATAATAGCAAGCATATCTGAAGGCATGGTTTGATTTATTTCAAAAAAATTGAATTTGTTATTTTTGAAATCTGAATCTCAAACCAGCAAAGTATACAAGACTGATGTCTGTAGTAATTCTGTTCATTAGCATCTCATTATTATGGGCATAAATAACCTGGATATTTCCTTTCAGTGTAAGAAAGTAAGTCAGCCAGCAATATAAATCAACTGAAATAAACCCCTGTTTCTTTCAATGTATGTATCCTGGTACACCAACAGAAGTCAAAACAACATATCAGACCTTGTACCCTTTGCTTATGTATGTGAAAGCTAAAGGGAGTATTTCTGCTCTCAGTGTATTCCTTGAGTTCCAGGGGAGGTGTCAGCTGCTGGAGACAGCAGATGAGATGGTATCTGGCTTCTTCAGCTTACTGTTTAGAGAAGTCCAGCTTGAGCACTGGCTGGTCATTTATTACAGACTGTCTCCTCGTGGGAAATAGAGTGTTTTCAAAGAGAAATAGCTGCTGTTGAGGGCAGCCTTGGTGTAACCAACTCGCACTGCTGCATTATTTTTGTTAGTGTTGAATGCTTTTTAGAGGCTTTGGTAAACGAAAAAACATCAGCAATGTAATTTCTGGAAGGCAGGAAGCTTCAAAATCCAACCATCAGTGTATGTTTCTGGTTTGTGGTCCTTCACTCCCAGCTTGTTGGGGGTGCTGTTTTCACAGGGGTGCAAAGGGCTTAGGGTAGTTCACCCTCCTCTCTTTGACTGGGTGATGTGGGAAGGCAGGGTGGGAAGAGCTGAGTTATTAGAAGAACATTAGCTGTTCTGTGGTGAGAAGTATTACTTGGAAAATGGTAATTGTCAGTTTAACCCAGTTTTACATTCTTTCTTCTCCTTTGTAGCACTAGTACTTATTGCTTTCAGTGAATTAGAGCCTTCAAAGAAGATGAGGCCTCTAATCCAGGGCTGATGAAAATCTGTAATTAATAGATTTTGTTTCTCTTTTTTCTTTTTTTCCCCCCCTGTAGTCCTTCAAAAATCCTGTGTTATGAGATCCTTTGTTCTTTTATCTCTTATGAGAAATGGAGAGTAACTAGTCAAACAGAGCAGGGAGAGCTTGTGCTAATCTCCTATGGTTTATATTCACATTACTTCTCAACAGCAGCTGATGGGCTTTGCCAAGGATGGACAGGCACTGCATTTGTCATTCCTTGCCTTCAGTAACTTGTGTGTGTTTCTCTGCTAGGAAAAGGAAGTAGCACGTGGCCATCTCACTATGTGCTCTTAGCCCTGCATCCTTTAATAATATGTTATCCATCTTAATAAATTCATTTAATTGCATTTGCATGGGGAGAGAAGCAGCCCACGACCTGGCGTGCAGCTGGCTCATGGAAGCTCTGGGTCAGGCCAGCCTCAGTGATTCTGCCCCAGTATCACAGCTGCAATAAGAACATATTTCCCATGTCACTTCCTTTTAGGTGAGTTTGTTTCAGAAGACCTTATAACTTGTAGGGACAGTCAGTAGAGTGTTATATAGCACTTCCAAATTTTTAGTGTGTATTTTGGATGGACATCTTCAACGTAATTGCCTTTTAGAGAAAATCCTCATTTGAGTTTATCTTAACAGGAAAAAACCTCAGTAGGTCAGCATGGAATCATCCCTTCACATTGATAATTTATCTCTGAAAGCCTTCCAGGCACTGGTATTTTTCTAAAAGGGCAGATGACACTAATCCAGATGGACGGTTCTGCCACCATAAATTCAGAAAAGGCAGTTAAGGCTGCAGGCCTTCCTTAATTCTCCTGGAGAAAGAATGTCCATGGAGAATCAGACATCTGTCTGAATGGTCTCATCATTTCAGAGCCATCAGTTAGATTATGCTTACCATAAATGCTGCCTCCAATTTAGAGAACAGTTAGAGCAAACCTCGCCGTGATTTATTTTTTTAATAGATAAACTGGCAATTACAGTGATGCTGAGTCATGGATGTGGAAAATGAGTCAAGATGTTGCTCAGAACTTCAAGGCAATCCCATTTTTTTCCTTGTCTTTGGCCCCATTTAATCTGCCTAGTGCTAAATACACTGTGTCAGAGCTGAGGCTGGGTGCTGCTCCTGTCCAGTGGGCTGGCAGTAGAGAGCTCTCACTCTGAAGTGTCTTAATGAGGAGGTGCTATTTGGTGTATTCTTATTGCTCCTATTAACATTGTTATTATGCATCTGATTTTCTCCATTTGCTTACTGTGTTTAATTAAAAAATGATAGTGCTGGTAATTATATAACTCAAATTACAGATTCTAGTCAAACTAACAATAAGCAATGCAAGAGAACATGATTTAGATGTGTCTGGTAGGGAATTCATACTTAGCTGCATTGCAAAGGATCAAAACGCTTCAATTCCAAGTGTGAAAATTACTCTTTCTCTAAAATTAAGGGGGTGTGTAACACCCTATGCTTTTGGTAATTTTAATTTCTCTGTTTGTTTTTTTTTATATTCTTTATCTTTTGGAGGCAGCTCTTACTCATATGGGGAGGGTTTTGTCTCTGTCCTGTGTCGTTTGATCCATCACAATTGCTGAAACATTAGGGGAGATTATCATCTCAGGATCAACTTGACTTCTGTCACTTGGAAATTACATGAGGAAATAGTCATTGTGAAAATAAGGATCATAGTAAGGTACAATTATGTTCATCTCTACTGAGAATAGTAGATGGCAGCTGTTTTGAGAGCAGTAATGTGTCTGCAGCTTCCTGATTACACTGCCATCAGCTGCAGCGTGGATTCTGATCTTTGTTTCTATTTTCTATAGTGTAAGCAATTTGGCTTCAATGATTGGTGTCATTATTAGATTAAAAAAAAGCATTGGGATATCGAGATAAGAAACCATATATTCACTTTCTTGTTCCTTCCCATTTTCTGTATATCATTAGATAATTCCCTTGCTCCCAGCTAGGAAATTTGGTCAGTCAACTATTGAACATTTCTTTTAATTCCTCCAAAGTGTCTCATTAAATTTTTCTTTCTGTATTAGTTGTATTAAGTCTATAGTTACTATACTGAGGTGAATAACCAAGTTACAAACTTCATAACTGTCCTGGTTTGGGCTGGGATGGAGTTAATTTCTTCCTAGTAACTGGGATGGTGCTGTGTTTTGGATTTAATGAGAATCGTGTTGATGGCACACTGATATTTCTAGTTGTTGTTTAATGGTGTTTATACAAAGTCAAGGGCTTTGTCCTGCCAGCAAGCAGGCTGGAGGGGCAGAAGCAGCTGGGAGGGGACACAGCTGGCACTGTGGCCCCAAACTGGCCAAAGGGCTGTGCCATGCCTGGTGGCATCATGCTCAGGGTACAGAGCTGGCCAGGGGCAGCTGTCTGGGAACTGGCTGGGCATCGGTCAGAGAGTGTGAGCAATTGCATTGTGGATCACTTGTGTTTGTGTATTCTAATTCTGTTATTATTTTCTTCTTCCTTTTCTGTCCCATTGAACTGTCTTTCTCTCACTCCATGGGTTGTCTCACTCCTGTTGTTGCTGTTCTCCCCGCTGTGTGCAGGGCTGTGCAGCCCTGGGGGAGCAGCTCTGGGTGCTGCTGTTGCCAGCTGGGGTTAAACCACAGCACACCTTTCTGGCACCCAGTGGGGGCCTCTCCAACAACCTCCTTCTCTGGCAATACCGAACTCTTTGCCTTCTGGTCACTTCCAAGGCTGCAGGGTGACTGGGATTTCCTATTTTGTGTGCTCAGTGCCACCCACGAGCAGCAGTTGCCTGGTGTGTGGAGGGAGACCTGCCCTGGGAACATCCAGCTCCATGTGCCAGTCCAGATGCTGAGAGCAGCTGTGCCACAGTGCCAGGATCTTTTGGCACTGCAGATCCTTTGCATCTCCAACTTCAGAGCCACCCCAGGAGTCAGCCTGGAGTCTCAGCTGGTTCCTTCAGCCAGAGGCTCCAGGTGTGACCCTTTTCCTCAGCTCAGTGTAGAGCACATTTTTTCCATCTTGCCCTGTCTGGACAAGCCCGAGGGCTCCTGCAGGGACAGTCCCCTTGCTCAAAGACTAGCTGTTGCTTAGGGCCTGTTTGAAAGTGACCTTCTTCCAGGTCACTTGAGAGAGTGGGTTGAGAATCAGTCTGTCATTTGGAGTATTGCCAGAGGAGGATATTATTGTTAATTTTTTATTCCTTTTCTATCCCTTTAAACTGTCTTTATCTCAGCCTGTTTTCTCACCTTTGTCCTTTGATTCTCTCCCCCATCCAAAGCATGTGCTATTGTGATGGGGCACAGTGTGTGCAGGGAAACCAGGGGCAGAGCTGAGGCAGGAAAGAATTCCTCTGCTGTCTGGGATGGATTGAGAGAGAACTTGGTAGGGTTTCATGCACTGTGATATGTAACACGACCTACTGCACTGTTAAGCACTTGCAGGTCAGTGTGTGCCACTTCGGGTGGTGTTGGCTGGTTAATGTGATTTAAATGCCTGGAAAGGAAAGAACCAACTAATTTCTAACACAGGCAGAGCAGAGTCAATAATACCTCTTGCCTTAATGCTGGCCAATCTAAAGATTGTGCAGTGGGATTATGTAGGGATATTCTTCTTCTAAAACTGAAGAGGAATGCTGGGGAGATCAGAAGGTGGGAGAAAAGGGAAGAACAGTGAGGAGAGAAAGGAACAATGCCACTTATTCAGCAGTACTGCCACTGCAGCCTCCCATCAGTACCTCTGAGCTCCCTGCTAAGTGCTGTGACTCAATGGCATGACATGCCCCAGGAACTCAGTGCAGCTGTGATAACTGTGGCGGGGCTCTGGAAGCTTCTTGGCCCCTGACACCAGTGCCCCCTCCCCAACACATGCAGTACCACGTGGGGTAATGTGCAGAAGGGGCTCCACGTGTCCGAGAAGCCAAGGCTGATGAATGTCTGACTTTGACTGCTGCACCTCCGTAGCAAACCTTGTTTTTTCAGCAGTGCACTTGGATTTACTGCTTGCTGTTCTGCCAGAATAAAGACCCGAGTGAAGACTTTAATGGCAACTTTGGGACCAGGGAGTTAAAAATGTGAAGGCTGGAGGGGAAAGCAGACCATAAAGCAAAAAAACAATATATAATTCTTCGTATTTTGGCCGAACTGTTGTCATATTCCAAGTTAACGTTTTCCAGCAAGTTGCTTTCTAGCAGCTTTATTTTGTTCCCTTCTGATTTTGATGATAACAATATGTGAGGTGCTGCAGCAAGCCCTACAAACCACCAAGATGACCATGAATCCCCTCACCTACAAACCCAGTTACTCCCTGATGGGATTTATTTTGACTGGGACGTGTGTTGGTTAGTGACATATCCATGTTGGTTCTTTCTGTTACATTCTGGATGGTTACAAATAGTTTTATGTGTTTTCCTCCCTGGTTTTTTTCCAGGAACTGTATCAGCTGGCTGACCTGTGAAAAGCTGGTTCCTCCTTCCCCCTGTTTGAAATATGGTCAAAACATTTGACTACTTTTATGCTGTGTCTTTAAATCTCCCCCAGTGCCCACCACTTGGTGTGTAGCCAGAACTGCAGGGTTTTGCAGTGAATTCAAAGGCAGGTAATTGCCTGTGAATAGGGAGTTTGTGGTTCCACAAAGTTACTAAATAGAATTTTAGAGAACTTTAAGGGCCGCTTTATTTTAGGGCTCGATTCCACTCAAGTTCATACCACTTCAGGTTATTTGACCAGGTGCTGAAATGAAAATCTGTTTTTGTTGTTGTGGGAGACAGTCGAGCTGGTAGGTTTTAAAATAGGTTGTGCCCTCTTGGAAAGCTCTAAATGATCTGCCTCTGAAGGTGCTGAAAATGCAGTTCATGCTGAATCTGGGGAATGAGTTAAACTGCACAGGAACAGCTGGACTGTGCGGGGCCAGACCCCTGAGAAAGGACTGAACTATTTTTACTCCAGCCTGGAGCTGTGGCTCTTAAATCTGGCACTGGTGTCCTTCAGATGCCTGGCAGAAGAGAATTCTGGCGCTCTCAAGGAGCACAACTGTCTTGCTTGAGGAAAGCAGTCAAAATTCCAAGCTGGATTGGAAATGCACTTGGGAAACCACGTTGGTGCAACCACTTTTTTGAGTTTTCATTTGTTTTTAGAGCAGAAGCTGACTGGGATGAAAATGGCCAACAGCTTCCCCATAAACTTGATACAAATCCAATTTGAAAATGTGAGCATCTTAAAGTACTACGGGTTCAATCCAGGGCATGTTGTTAAGAAAAATAAATAATGGACATTGGAAAATGAAATGTGAGAATATACATGTGGAGGAAGAGGCAGAGTTCTTTCTAAACTTCTAGACTTCAGGGGCAAGCCAGGAATAGTTCCAGAATTTGCAAGGATTAGGAAACTACCCTTAAGGTCATATAATTTTGTGGGCTGATACTTGTAGCCATGTGCATGCCACATGCTGATGCTCGGTATAGAATGGAAATATATGTGGAAATATAATGTAGAGGCACAAATCTAGGGGTGTCATGGAGTTTTTTTCTTTTTATTTAATTTTGGTAGGTTTCTGTGGTTTTGCATCTATTGCAGCTGCTCATAAAAATTCAGAAAAATATATAATTCGTCTGTATTTCCTCCCTAAGCCTAGTTCACTGACATTTTCAAGGTTATAACACTGTTCTTCAAAAGAAGTTTATATACAATAACATCGGTGTAAAATCAATGCATAACTTTGTTACTTCTGTTATATCTAAATCAGAGGACAAACCATGACTCTATACATCCCTGGAGTATATTGGAAGCCTTTGCCATTAATTGCAAGGATTGAATCAGTCAGTTGGCATGAGGGCACTAAAAGCTGAAAATTGTGCATCTTTCTCCTTTAGCAGGGATTATGAATTGTGTGCTTTGATCTGGGGCTTCAAGTTCGGGTGTTACAGGAAGTTTAAGGACTGTTTTGGATTCGTTGGTTATTGCAGATTTGGCTTGAGTGCAGGTCAGCAGAGCTTGTTAGCCCTTGGGAAATTCTCATTTGCTGCCCTTTCAGCAGGTAATGCTCCTGCCTTTGGCTTGCTGTTTTGTGGTACAGCCCCACCCAAATCCAGAGGTGCAGGTGGAAGAACCCTTTCACACAAGCTCATACAGAACAAACCTCTCTGGCAGCTGGGTGTTTAGACTAGATATTCTTTGTCCTTCTGTCCTCTTCACTGGCTCAGAATGAAGTGGAAGAGCCATGGAACTGTGCCTTCTGGTAATTTTTGCTTGAATTACAGCTAGCTAACTTGTGTAATATTAAAAACTTCTCTATTTTTTTAATTTGGCATTTTAATTCACTTTATAAACCAGTCTGCTCAGAGCTAGAAACAGTGCCAGCATCTGTAGCCACAAGGAAATACTCCCCATAGCTTATTCCAGGAAACTGGATGTAGGCATCAGAAAAGAAAGAGTTTCAAGATTCCAGACTTCTTCAAATAAGAATGTGGTTTAGATCTAATGGTTTGTGACTTAACACAGATAGCAAATTAATGTGTATGGTGGAGGTGACTAAGCTTGTCCATCATTGCAAATAACATTTGTGATGGCCCCAAAATGTGCTCTGGAAGAAGAGGAGCCTACAGTATCCCGAGGTGGGTCCTTGGTGACCCTTCCCTGAACTCCGTCTGTCGTGGATAATCCCAGCACACCCTTCCAAAGACGCCACAGCCCATCAGCTCAGGGAGTGCTTTGGAACTCGTGTCTTGTGCTGCTCCCAGTGCTGTGCCTGCCCTCTGCTCCCAGGGCTAAAACCTGGGAATTGCTGGCACTGGCAGCAGAGTGGAGCACTGAGAACCGGACTGGGGGAAAGCAGTGAGGATTCTGCACACAGGCCATTCCCAGGGGGTGGATGTGAGCCCATGTATGTCCTGAGCTTCACGTGTATATAAAAATGCCATTTTATTGCTAAAATGGACTTCGCAGCTCGTTCTGGTTTATATTATTGTGTAGCTTGCTTCAGTGACTGTATATATTCCAAATCAGTCTCTCCCTCGTGCCCAATCACTTTATTCCTGGTTTAGTGTCAATCGAATTTGAAATGTGGCTGAAAGCCCAGGCCAAGTTTCTGTCAGATCCTTTAGTCCTACGAAATGTTTTTGAGCTAAACACTTACAGTGACATCCTTAGAAAATACCCACCTCATATATGTTATGAAATTTCTATATGGATTTCAGACAGAAAAATCCACCAGAGGTGAGAGCATTTTACAAACTATACCCAATTTAAGGACCCACAAGTGAACAAGTGCTGAAGGCCTTTTGTGAAATCAAGGGTTTCTTTGTGAAAGTCCTCAGAATAAATGTAAAATAGACTAAACCATGACTATTTGTGTTGCTGTAATCCTGAGGACAGGATCACTTTAATGTTTGCAATCATTTTCTAGTGTTAATGATTAGTAAAGGTGTGTGAAGTTTTATATATTTTCCTGGTTTAGAGAAAAACACATTGCATGGAATCATAAAACTTCTGGTTTTTTTTCTACAAAGAATCAGTTCAAAAAAAGAGTGTACAAAGTATGAAATATGAATGTATAGTTCTGTTATTAATTGAAATTGGAAAAGATGTCCACTATCCTGTAACTCAGAGGTGAAGCCCTGAATGGCACACTGCACAGGAAGTGCTATTTTCAATGTGTGGATTAAAAATGATTAGAAAGTCATTTCCTAAAGCAAGCTGAACGTGTGTGTGTGTGAGTAACTGAAGCAGAACAGTGAGTCTGTTTTGCCATGGCAGTTCAGGTAGGGTAGATCAGAAGGACTAGCCCATCACCAAATGATTTGGTTTGCTTCATTACAAATGTGATCAGAAGGGCAGGGAGAGTATCAGGAGAAGTGAGTTAGCTCTGGGAAGCAGAAAACTGGCCACTTCTGCCCTTGCAGGGCACAGATGCAAGAGCCAAATGAACACCAGGGATGATTTTATCACAAAGTCTGGCCAGGGCACAGTGTCATTCTGGGGATCATTTCTAAGAGGGTGATGAATAAATTGAGTCAAAGGGGTCGGTTCGCTGGTTTCTGATGGCTTTTTTAAGGGCTGTTTTGCAGCACACAAAGCAATCTGTGAACTTTGGTAATGTTCCAGTGGCTTGGCTCACATCTGTACTGTGGTTATAGGGCCATGGATTTAAGGCTTTATGGATTGAATCTCCAAGCAAGGCTCTAAATGTACCCTGGGTGGAGGCGTTTCTCTCTCACTGCTGTTTCACCAAGTGACTCTTTGGATATCAAAGTCAGTCCAGTTGGGGGTTTTGGGCAGGAGGATCCCAACCCTGTTCTGTTTTATAAAAATTCAGAGTTTGGAACTTCCCAAAGCCTTTGTGGCTTTGAGATCAGAGGTGTAATGTGAAGGGAAAGAGAGACACAGCTTTGTTGCTGGTCGGACAGTGCATGTTCCAGGATGTGTCAGACATCGCTGCTCCAGGACAGACAGCTCCCATCTCGTGGGTTTTGCCCCTGATGCTGGAGTCTCTGTGCTCTCAGTTTCACTGGTGAAGAAAAGAGCTGCTTCATCCCTCTCCCGAAGTGTGACAAAGTTAAATTTCCCCTTGGCTCACTAAGCTTGGTGTGGTTTTAGCCCTACTGTAATGCCTCAGGTGCTGCAGGACGAGGGCAGGTGGGTTCCAGGCTGGTTTGAAAGACAAACACGGTGCTGCTGCTGGTTGTGGGCTTGCTCGAGGGTGTGAGATGCTTTATTAGCTCTAAATTAAATAAGGTTCCTGTGGCAATATAAAATAGTCTTATTAATTCTGATCAGTAGTATGTAGAACAGAAATGAGGGAGAAGATTGATAGATGAGGGAAAGGAACTGAAATAAAGACATTAATTTGGTTACCTTGGCACATTATTCACTGTGCTCACAAAGGAAAAGAGGAGTATTTGAAAGGAAACAGGTATGTGTCCTCGTTACTGGAGGGATTTTTACACCTTGGGAGCAAAAAAGCAGAGGCAGGAGAACTTTTCTGGTCACATATTGAGGCTGGCACCTTCAGGGGAACTGCTGGAATCTGCAGATCTGTCACAGTATTAGGCCAGAATTATTAAGAACTGTGAAGGTGAAAATAGACTTCATAAAACTGAAAGTTGAGTCTAAAGGAAATTGGTAATACCTTCATATTGGGCACTAATTTTGCCCCTTTTATTCCTAGATGAAAAACTGAGATTATTCCATTTAAGTAGCTTTAATAATCTGTAATAAAAATACCTCAGCAATATTGTAGTTCTCCTTCACAATAAACATTGTAGACCTGTGATGCCGTGGTTGAAAGGGAAATAAACAAGTTTTACGCTACATTAAAATCATCTGAAAGACAAGTAATTATCACCTGAGCATGAAAAGAGGAGCACCAGAGAAGTGCAATATCCATGTGTGAGTCTACAATGTTTAGCATTTGGTATGGCTATTTAATTTATTGTTTTTCTAAAGCATTTCCTGCTGAAGGGGTTATCTTTAGAGCAGCACGAATTCCTTGGTCTGTCCTTGCTCTCTGTGTTTTGAAATGTCTAATATTTCTGGGTTTTAGAGTTGAACTGCACGTGGTGTTCTAGAAAGACACCAATTGTCATTAAGCATCCTTAACTCTGTGCTCGAGACCTTTTCCTCTCTCTGTATTCAGAGTCAGTAGAAAGCAGTCAAATGCTCTTTAGCTTTAGAGCAGCATCCTGGGAATTTGGGGACACTTCTTCATGTGTATCTCAAGATACATTCCATGTCCTTCTATGGGATGGATTTCCAGCATTTCCCCAGCCAGGAATGTTTTGGTTTCTTACAAAGCTCAAAAATGTTGTGGCAAGGCAGGAAAGAAATGGTGATTTTCTCTAATAAAAGGTGGAAGACTGTCTCAGTGTGCTGTGTAAGGGAAGCCATCCCCATCCTTCAGCGTTCTGGAGAGGGGCTGAGGGAGAAATAGAGGTGTTTTCTGTCAGGGTTTTCCTGAGTGTTAGTAAAGCTAGTGCAGTCAAAAGGAATACAAGAGAAATCATCTCCAGTGACAAAAAGCAGGAGTTGGACATCTTCTGGATTTTGTAGGGGTTTTTCCTAGCCAGATTAGTGGAGGCCTCTGTAATTCAAATTAAAATGCTTTTGTCTTCTTCCATGATACAGCATTAAATTAGCTTTTTAGTAATCATTTCGATATCTCCTTTTAATTTCTCATCACATTTCTCCAAATCGTCTTTATCATGTTGTAAGCACTTTGTGTATAATGGTACTACCAGGGAAGAAGTCGTCGTAAGTTGGTGATTTGGAATTTGGACTGATCCTTTCATTTGAGGTTGTTTTTTCCCCACTGGAAATAAAGCAATATCAGTGAGGGTTAGAGGGTGAAGTTTCCTTACTAGGGGAGATCTTTTCTATGGCAAAGGCATGGTGAGTTGCTGAGAAAGTCTATACTAAGAAAAATATGAGGTTTGGTTAATTTTAAAGCTCTGTATCAAACTGAAACACATCGTGTTAGATATTCCATATAGCAATTGAATAGAACTATGTATGACAGAAGTAACCTCTGCACACTGAGAACAACATTTACCATCCTCCCTCACCTTGAGGAGGGGACAGCAAGTAAAAATTTGGTTTCTTGACTCTTATTGGCCTAAAGCATAGGTAGGGACCTGACAGGAGTAGTATTGATCTGATAGCTTTAATGATTCAGAAATATCCAGATGTCATAAATTCCTGCTCGGGACAGAAGTTACCACTTCTATAACTAAGGAGCTGAACCCTTCACTGAAAATAAAAACTGTGTCAAGAAAGGAAATACAGAGTTTATTTTGTACAATCAAAAGTTGCTAAATTGCCCCACAGTCTCCAGAAGTTAAAATACATAAATATTAGTCATGCAGTTGTCTGTTGAGTTCTCAGCATGCTGAAACCATGAACAGGTGCTGCCAATTTAGCTGGAAAATCACTTTTAATGGCTAAATGAGACACTGGTGTGAACTCCTGACGAGGAAAGTCGTTGCAGTTGTGTCCCCTTCCCATTTTCCAAGGTGCAGAGCCTTCCCCAGCTGTGCGGATTTTGCCATAATAAAACGGACCTCTCCCTGGCTCCCAGTTCACAGGATACAGCTGGGGCTCTGCTGAACATCAGCTGAAACCACTGAGAGCTCTGGGATAAATTCAGGAGGAGCTGCGTGAGGCAGGTTTTGGCTTTGGGCTGTGCTCTCCACAGAAGGAATTCTTTTCCCTTGGCGTTAAATAGCATATCACCTATTAATTTTCCACAATCGAGGCAAGCAGAGCATTAGCATCAAAAGAAATTGAAAAATAGCAGGTTATTCTTCTTGAAACTGCCTCCCTTTAAAGCTGCTCTCCCATGAGGTAAGGCTGCATGTGCGTGCTAGAACAGTGGACAAGTCTTTGCAGGACTGTAGCCTAATCTCTAAGTTTTGTTATCTCTAGCCTAAAGCATTATTTGTGATTTATTGTGCAAAATTAAGACTAATCTGAATTGTTTACACATTCCACTGATGTTCCACAGACTAGTGTTTGTTATTTATGAAGGATATTTTCTGAATGGTGTTAATATATATGTTAATTGTTTCCTGTAGTATTTACTGTCCTTAATCTGCATACATTGCTCTTCATACCTACAGTTCCTTTAGCAGAGTGGGGAGAGAATGTGTTTGTACCTGCATACAGCTTTTTTTTATTTTTTTTCCCTAACTTTTCTAATATGGTTTATTTATTAATATTTCTTTGCAGAAAAAACAGAGAACAAAGGACCTGTCCCAGCTGTTCCACTCGTACAATCCGTATGACCACAAGGTAAGAAAAAACTCTACTGCCTATCTTTGTTGCTAAGAAAAATTGCAAACATTTTTGATAACTGGTGGTTGTCTGGGGCAAGAAAAAGAAACACACATGTCACTATAACTTGGTGCTTATTTGTAAAGTGTGGGAACCCTGGTTAAAAAAAAACAGAAACAAAACAAAGTTATGTGTATTCATACTATAGGAGAAAAAAAAGGTTTCTTCCTTAAAAACATTGCAATGTGAATTAAAAAAATAAAGGTGTTACAGGAAGGTTTTGGAGACCAAGAGCCAGAGATGACAGTGTTTCTGTGCTGTGCCTGCTATGGGGTTATGCAGACGCTGTGCAAAAGAGAGCATTAAGCAGCACATTGAAGGAGGTTAAGTGGGTTTGTAAATATTCTCCTGGAGCTCCTCCTCTCTTGGATGCATCTGGGGGCATGTGTTTTAAGGAATTGCAAAGGGATGAAATGCATGAGATGTCTGTCTTTGCTGCTTCTGGTTTGCAAGTACCCATTAAAGCAGAGGAGGGTTTGGAACATTTCTGGTGGTGGTGTTGTTCAGGCATTTCAAAGGAAAGGTCTGAACTGTAAATGTGTGTAACCACACACTTGTGTATGAAAATCAGTGGATTGCATTTATCAGGTGGGTTGTTGCTGTGATTTTACTGAGTTCTGGAGTTACCAGCAACTTGAAACCTTGTGGTTTAAAAAGTCATTGTCAGCTGGTAGGTGTATTCTATAATTTTATTTCATTTCAAGTTAAATCCATCACTTCAAAGTGCTTTTTTTATAGATGGTCTCACATTATTTACAAGGATTGGTGAAGCAGGTATTAAGGGCCTGTGAAAATGGAAGAACATGAAGAATAAAGGAAAAGAGTGTGATGGCATTGTTGCTTTTTTGAATCGAAGCATTTTAAAGTAAATGTGATAGTGAGTCAAGTAAGAGCTAATGAGGAGACACAACTGATGACCTAGAAGCTCTGATGTTCCTCTCCATGTCTAAATTCTCCTGTCCCAAACAGTTTTTATTCATAGTACAAGGAAATTCCATTATTCTTTTATTAGCAGTTTTAATGGAGCTTGGCCATTGGTAACTCTGCTGCCTTCCTGCTCATATCCTTTGTGGCATTATATCAAAGTAGCCTCGACTGATTTTGGCTGCAGTTGTGAAGGCTTGTGCACTCTTTACAAATTAGTCATCAGGCAGTGTGGAGTTGAATATAAATGCTTAGATATAGGCCCTTTTGATCTTTGGGTTAGGACCTTTAATGAATTATTAAAAGTAGCACAGTTGTGTGATGAGTGATTTCTGAAACTCCACTCTTGCTGCATCCAAGCACATTTTGTATATATATATATATATAAATATATGTGGGTAAAAGAGGGGAGAAAAGGACAGATGAAAGTTCATTAAAGTTACAATCGTTCCTCATTTTCCATTTGACAGTGAAGGTTTTCCTTCTGCTGCTTCCTGTTTGTGGTGGCTGCAACAAACTCACTGCAGAGTTCTTGCTCTGTGCTTTAATTCCCACCTCAGCTGCTGATTGCACAGTTGTTGCAGTCGAGGGGGGGCTTTTAATATTTCCATTAAATCTAGTAATAATCAGCATGCGTTGGAAGTGCAGTTATTTCAAGGGGGTCTATGTTAGTTTTGGTCTAGTTCTGTTTTGCTTGACTTCCATGGCATGAAAAGGGAGATTTCATGACTTGTGAAAGGCTTGGTGAGGCAGGATCATGGCAGGAGTGATTGGAATTAGTGACTTCCAGGGTTCTTGCTTTGTTGATGAGAAGATTTTTCTCTGAGATCCTTTCCAAAGTGGAAAAGAGATAAATTTAAGGATAAGTAGGCACTTAGTGGTAGGAGTTAAAACAGATGTAAAAAGCTTATGAACTACAGTGGCTGAAATGGGACTGGCTACCAAGATTTGATAGTACTTCATCCTTTAGTAATGGGCTATCTCCTAGGAAAGAGAAAAACCAATCAGAAAATGTTCATTATTCCGTGCTTGTGTTTCACTCACAGAAAGTGATGTTTTGATGGAGTAACTACAATAAGCTTACTAACCTTACTACTACTTATGCATGGTCAGGAGGCCAATAGCTCTTAGTAGCTGTTTTCCCTCAGGATATATTTGCCTCTCTGGAGTAAGTTACTGCATCCTGAAGGATTTAAATGTGTTTGGTTCTGCATTCCCAGGTGCAAAGCTAGCTCTTTTATAGAGGTGGAAACAGGGATTTACTTTTCCTTCCACTTGCAGGTGTGGAGTTTTGATGCAGCGAGACCCTAATTCAGCAGCAGGGGGGCAGAGCTTTTAAATTCCCCTCTGCAGAAGGCATGGGAAGTGGGAGATCTCCCCCCCTGCTGCGAGCAGAGGCAGGATTAGCTGAGCTCCTGTATTCTTTAATTCTTTAAACAAGTTCACCTTGCCATGTAGTGCCCTAGGCTGGGTACTTGCCCTGCCCAGGTGGGTTTGCTCTGCTTCCTTTAAGCTGGGTCACCACAGGGCTCACAGACCCTTTGGGTCTCTTGGCTCCCCTGCCACTGACAAAGCTCTTGCAGCATCAGTCTTGAATGCCTGGCAAACATAGCGAGTTCTTCATGTCAGACACATACAAAGAGCTCCCTTCTCTCAGGTTTTTCTTCTGTTCTTGTTAAAATAAGTATCTGCTAAAATTTTTTCTTTCCAAATCTAGATAATTAGTTGGGAAATGCTGAGCTGTATCTTGGTTATGTGTGTGATTGCCCAAACTTATTCCAGTTAACATATGTAAAAATACATAGAACTCTATTTGTAGATGGAGTCGTTTCTTGTTCTGAAATATTTGCTTTTCCCTGGGTTTATGTGGAGTAGGAATATGTATAGCCTGGTTTAACTGAGTGTCAGGTTCTGGTTCTGTGTCATTTTTCTCTGGTTAGCAATAGAACAGCTCCTCCAATTATATGTACAGTTTATCTTTTTCTAGGACCATCAGGAAAAGAACATGAAATTGGAGCCTCATAAACCTTTACTAACAGTTTAAGTGTTTTAAAATTTAAGAGAAGGTAGCTGAGGAGCACTCTTTTTACCCTTAGCTATAATCTGGCCAATTTGAATGCAAGATTATGTTTGCACACAAGTAATTTCTGCTGGATGTTCTCTGTGTGTACAGCTTGAGGTTCCCCACTGCACACAGCAGGAGTTCTACTCCGCCTGCAGGGGATGTTTAACTCGAAAAGGATGGAGTTGGACCTTTCTCCCAAATTGTGTTTGGCCTTTAATATTTATGCCTCAGATTTTCCAAAGCCGTTAAGGTAGTGGTGTTAGTAGGTTACCTGGTCAAAGCAGCAGGTTTGAGAAGCTTAACAGGAGCTTCAGGATCCAAACTGAGCAGCGCAGAGCCCTGGTTCCTTTTCTCCTTTTTGTCAGGTAAGTTTAAGTGTTGTTTAAAGCTGTAATGCTCAATTTATGCTCTGCAAAAGAATGGGTTTGCATACAGTGGACACAGTATAGCAGAAGTATTCCTTTCTCTGCTCTGCCTCCTTGGGAGGATGGCCAGGGAGACCTGGGGCATGGCCCTGGGTGCCTCTGGCTGTTTTGGGGAGAAACCCCCAGAGAGCTGGGCTTGGAACTCAGCTCTGTGTTTGCTTCTGCAGCCTCAATCTCCTGCTCTCAAATAGGGCATGAGCTAGGAAAAAATAAGGTCATGTCTTATAGCATTAGGGATTGATTTTAGCATATACCGTGTCCAGCCAAGTCAGAAATAAAGTCAACACTCATGTGATTTGAAAAGAGTTTTTTGACGTATTTTCTCCCAAACTGAAAGTGCTCAGGATTAAAAAAATTAATGGCTGTTTCAAAATGTGCTTCAAGTGATGCAATATGACTAAAGTAATTGTAAAATTGTTAAGCCTTGTGCTTTTAAATGTTCTTTATTAATGTGTTCTGGAAATGTTAAAGCACTTATAAAACTAAACCCCCCTAGACAATGCCTGTGTGTTTGGCAGATTCTATGGGCCACTGTGTTAAGGTACACCATTAAGTGACAAAAAGCTTTTCCTTGGTTGCTGGGGTGGGGTTGTTTTGGGGGCTGTGTTAGCTCTTAGCCTAGTAAACAATGTTGGGAGGCAGGGCTGGGATGTCCTTCATTCTGCTGGCTTTGGTAAAGGTGGGTATGTGCATAATTGAGCCAGGGAACAGTAATAGCAAGGCTGTCCTTAAGGTGCCGGTGGCTGCTGCCACTCACAGACCTGCCACATTTCCAGCCAGTTATTTCAATAGTACAGTCTCTCCCTCCAATTTTTAATGAACAATAAAGAATCTGATGTTAGATTATAATGTTATAGAATCTATAATGTTAGCTTCCTTGTGCTGAGGCTTCTCACCTCTGTAGCTCCTCTGGATAGTCGATGCTTTGTGCCAGAACGTTCCTGGTGGCAGACATCACCATACTACTCCTGCTAATTAGGCCCTAAAAGCTTTGGGTTTGCAGGTGTTTCTGCATTGTGGTTGTGAGTTTCTGATGTGGTTTCGGAAGTGGGCATGTAAACTGAACTGCTGGACACTCGCAGAGCTGGAAGTGCTGCTGTGAGAGCACTTTCCTGAAAGAAGCTGGTGAAAGACTGAAATGTAGTTGCAGCATTAAACACACCTGGCAGGTGAGATTTGTATCTTCCAGACCTCTCAGACTTTGACATCTTCTACTCCTTTGTTTGCTGC
This sequence comes from Dendrocincla tyrannina, assembly GCA_035047865.1. Taxonomy (NCBI): domain Eukaryota; kingdom Metazoa; phylum Chordata; class Aves; order Passeriformes; family Dendrocolaptidae; genus Dendrocincla; species Dendrocincla tyrannina. Next base: position 58,880,771 of record JAWWMP010000081.1, on the reverse strand, counting down.
TGTCATCTTTCATAGCTACTGGCATTGTTAAGTGGTTTGTTTTATATGTGAGGCATGGCAGCCAGCATGTGTAAGTAAACAAGGCTTGGATGCTTTTTGGGGTCTGGAAATGGGAAATTACAGAACTGCTGAAAACCACAAGCACTTCTTACTGGTTTTCCTAAGGACAGTAATGTTTCTCAGTTATTAACTGGGTTTTAGAAGATGTGCTGTGGAGGTTTTACTTCTGAGCCAAAGCAGTTTGGAGGTACTGTGTCAGCCTTCACATTTTTTTGGGTAATGACTTAGGTATATGATTCTGGAAAATAATAAAAATCCTTTTAACCCATTTTCCATTTATTCCAGGAACAGCATTGTACTAAATCACAAGGCAAGTGTGAGGTTGCAGTGCCTGTGATATAAGCCATGGTCTGAATTTGCTAAAGGAGGTGCTTTGAGTTGCTCTTCTGTAAGATGAATAGGTTTTCTAGGTTATTGCTGAAGAGGGACAGAGCCTTTTGCTATCTCCTGCCTTGAAACAGGTTTCAGGTTTAATTTAATAGCTCAGATATCAGAGATGACCATGTTTTATGGAAATATTCTCATTGTAACCTGCATCCATTCTTGTCTCTTCCCTTCCCTCCTGTTCAGAGCTGCTTTTTGGAGGAGGTTACATAAAGCTGTTTTATGCTCTTGATCTGATGTGAGGCTTCAAGGAAGACTGCTGAAAGAGAAAAGCCATTTCTCTTTGGCAGAGCAGTGCAGTGGCCTCGTGCTAATGGCACACTTGAACATTACTTGATGATAGTGGAGAAAATCTAAGTGCGTGAAAAGCTCTTCCTTATTCTTGGCTTGACTGTGAGCTGCGTTGAAGTTCATGGCATCTGTAACTCAGAGCGAGTTAATACACAGACAGCTTGAAAAGGGCTGTTCAAACCCTGGGAGTTTGTAGGAAATAGGTAAAGAAACAAGGCAAGCAATGCAGTGAAAAGCCTCACTCCTCCAATGAATATGCTATATAGAGGGAGACATTTCTGCTCTGCTTTAATTCTGTAGCTGAAATTTTGGGATAAGAGAGTTGCAGTCTTATTGGAATTGTGTATTGCATCCAGATAGGGAAAACCAACCCAATTCCTGACTTCATTGCTCTAAAATGAGTGGTTTGTTGGTTGATTTTGTTTTACACAAAACCTAAAATACATACAGACTGGTATATATAATCAGTATTTCAGTTAAAACCATATTTAATGCTGGTATCTTTTGCTGTAATTGGATTTTTCATGCAGCTAGCTAACTGCATAGTTTGGGATTGTTCTCTCAATTTTCAGCCAGAAGGGAGGCACACGGTTCAATTGCAGCTATACCTGAGCCTGTGTCAGAAGGAAGGTGCAAACTGGATTTTCTTATCAATGCACATTAACAAGGCCCATTTCATTCCCTTCATATTACTTTCCCCCTGTATTCTGGTATTTTATAAACATAAAAGGGTTTTCCTCCCAAAAAACTGCATCCATCCAAAGATGTGGTTCTAGAGACTACCTCTCTGATTTGCATTATGTGAACTATAAGATGCTTGTGGGGCTCATGGCATGTTTAAGGTTTGGTATTTCATGATCCATCAGTATAAAAATGGGGGGGTTATATCTCCTTAAAGAACCAAAAGCATTACAATTTCTTCACGATAAATGTGGCATTTTCTAATATCACTGGAAACAAGTGAGAAGTTGATCTTTAAAGATGGCATTTCAGTTCATATAAGTGCTGCTGCAGGTCGTGGTTAGTTTTTCTTTCACCCCTTTCTCATGCAATCATGACAGTCATACCTGGTCACTTGGCCTTAGAGAGAAAGGTAGTTGATGCAGGTCTTTAAAACAGCAAGAATTTTTCTTCTTTTGCAAAGTATGTTCCTGTGAAGTGGGATATATGTAGCCCATGTAAGAGATGTGCTGTGATAAACACTTCAGGTTGCAAATAGAAGCAGTCATGCTGACAAATCCTTTATTTCATACTGTCATGCCAGTTCCAGGAAAGAAACACCTCTGTGTTATTAGTGCTGCTCATTTTTGCCTCTCCTTTAATACTGCTATCATCATTTACGAAGCGTGTGGATGGTGAATTATGCTTCTTCATGCCTTGCATTTTTACAAGCTCATTTTTTAAATCACAGACCTGCTGGGTACTAAACCTTACAAGATGTAAGCCATTGCTGTTCTGCGTTGCAAACCCCAACCTTGTTTTCCATGTAACATTTGCAGAAGGTGTGTAATAAAGCTAAAAATACAAACCACTTGTAAGTCCTGTGTGGGAACAGGCATTAAATACCAATTCACGTGTCAGACAGACAGTGGCAGCTGCTTTGTTTCTGTATGGCACGAGCCCACATTAAATCAGATGGCAAGTGCACAGTTTGACAGATACTGTCATCAGTGCAAACATTATTAAACCCATTAAAGGCACTGCTTTTAATTTTTTATTTGAAGCCCATATAGTGGGCTTGCAGAGCCTTTCCCAGTCAGAGCCTGCAGCAGCAGAGCCCTCGTTCATTCCCCAGTGCCTTTGGCTGCTCCTCAGGGGCAGTGCCCCAGTGTCTCTGGCTGTCCCTGCATGTCCTGTGGTGGGGTCTGGGACAGAAACCCCCTTGGAGAGCAGCACATGGCTCTGCACAGCACTCAGAGGGCTTTTCCCTGGGATGGATGGCTCTGGGTCTGCACCATCTGCCCTCTGATAGGCTGCATTAATCACATCCCGAACTAGGAAAATGTAGGCAGGGCTTTTAGTGATGGATGTTGAAAAGTGCATGGTTGTATTTATTTGGGCTTTTAATTCCTGTGAAGTCCCACTCAGGCAAAAGGAGCAACAAGGCTCTTAGGCAGTTTGTGTTGAGTTAAATTGTCTCTAAAAAATCTCTACTTACGAGTGCCCGTATTTCAATTTTTCTCCTAGTTTTGACTTTATTGCATTTTGCTTTCTCTCAGCTGTTTATAGCCACTGCCTTGTGTTGACGTTATTTTTTGTTAGGAACAATGGACTTGTCTACTTTTTCTGTTGTCTCTCACTAATGGGTTTGTGTTTTCTTGCGCATTTATTTTAAAAACAATGCTTACTTGTTTGTTTACAGTCTCACAGCTTTTTAGAACAGGCATATGGGGTTGAGAGAATCATAATTCACCAATAATCTGTGCTAAATTAAGTATTGGTGCTGAAAATTAGGATGAAAGATATCCTGCTTAATCATTGTTACGAAAGCACCATCTCCATTGGCTTGACAAGGAGGATTTTTAAAACTCTCCAGGACCCCAGGACTGATCAATGTATGTTCAGTGCCCTAGAAAATCAACAGCTGATCCTGAGTAATGTTGCCATGGCCCCAGAGGCAGAGAGCTCCCACCTTATTTTGCCTGAATCATTGTAATTAGGGTTTACCCCAGAGACATGATGGAAATTAAAAGGCTAAAGTCTTGCCAGCAGGTGTAATGAGCATCTTCTCAGGTTTGTGGGAGCTGGAGCCACCCAAGGCAGTGCTGGCAGCAAAGCCTGCAGTGACAAGGACAGCTGTTCATGGTAGCATTCTGCAGAGGATCCTCTGGGCTGGGGGAGATATGAACCAGATAGATTGCACTTCAAAATGTGGAGGAAAAAGTAAAATAGATATGCAGGTACCTTCCTGAGAGCAGGAAAATCATTGGGACTGCCATTGACACACTGGGGTGTTTTGTCAAAGGGTCACTTCAGGGCCCGCAGGATGGTTGGGGGAAATCCCTAAAAAGCCAAACATTTATAGTGTGCATCTCCTTCCCTCTCTTTCCAAATCTGTGTCAGCTTAGGGAAATAGCCCACAACTCGTCATAACACTCCTGGTGGTTTTGACTCTATGTAAGCAGCTTAATACGAAGAACCACCGTATTACCATATTTCCTGAAATTCAAGGCATGTCTGTGCTTTTCAGCTGAACAGCTCCAGTCAATCCTATCTTAGTCTGTGCAGGTTTAATGACTTTGCTTCCTGAAGTCAGTGCAGTCAATGAATTCTGCAGAAAGGAGCCCTGCCTTGCTGGGGTGGTGCTGGATGGTCTCCTGTCACCACTGTGGGGTTTGTTTCTCTTCCAGTAAAGACAACAGAGGGATTGGAACCTGGGGCTGTGTTTTGGGTTTGAATTTCCCTTCTGTTCTATTTTAGTTTTATTGTCACTCCCCATGTTGTGAGAAATGTAAGGAGTAAGCAAATACTCCAAAATTGTTCAGTTTTACCAGCCTCTGCCTGCATATTCCATCCTTTATGAAGCTCTCCAATGACAAGGCAGCAAATGAGGTGACTAAACCTTTTAATGAACTCCTGTCCAGGGACATTTGATGTACTGGTGTCTGGTTTTGCTCTCATTATTAGCAATATTGTATGAAAATACGTCAATTTATTGTAGGCTGTTTGGGTTTGGAAAACAGATGCCATTGGTAGTTATCTTTAAAAATTCTACATGTTTGTTTTTTAAAAATCTACAGGATTTGTTATGACTAATAACCTGGGAAAGTATGCACCTGAAGATATTTTTTTTTTGTAAATTATTTCAAAGGATTCTTGCTTCTTTGAGACTATATACAGGGGTTTGGTGGTTTTAAACTCCTTTATAAGTGTTGCTGAGCAGTTTGTCTCCTTGTGATGTGTGGTTTAAGGTGAGGGCACCTTTCCTGGCTGGCCCTGTGGGTGTGTAGCACGCACTGCTGCTCGTGGCTGGCAAGGAATGGGCCTGGGCATCAAAAGAGTGTGTGGAACTGGGGACAGGGAAAGGGCTTGCTGTGAAACCTTTGTAATGCCTCGTACCCAAATCAAAGGAATACAGCTCCTCATCCTGGCAATAGGGTGGGGTTATTGCCAAAAAACCTGCTTGTTCTTTAGTTGGTGGATAACATGCCTTTATATCATGTACATATATGTGTATATATATATATAATTTTCTGTTGAGAATGCTCTCCAAACTGTCTTCAGAATGAGCTCTGCTGGCCCTTGGTGTATTTTATTTCTTTTCCTAGAGCTTACCCTGCTCCTGAGAACATAATTGCATAAAAAGAAAAACCTAGAGCCAATAAGGAGGGAAAGTTAATTGCTAATGATATCTCGTGTGTTGTGATGGTGGTTGTGATTTTTGAGGAACAATCTCCTCCTTCAGAATCTTTCAAAATCCCACTTTGACTGAACTATTTGAAGTGTGCCAGCCTATTTTCTGCTGGAAAGTGAGCTTTTGACTTCTAAGCTAAAGCCTATAAATTATCCAGAATCAAAAGTTGCTGGCAGCTTATTTGTGGGGGGGAAAGGAATTTGCATCCCATAGGAGAACTAAGAGGCTTGTGAGGATGTATGAGCCCACAGAGAAGGCTTGGCTGACATGGATTTGTGTGTCGAAGTCAAATAGCAGTCCCAAGTCATTGTTCTGCTGTATTTCCTCAGCAGTGAACAACAAAGTGACAACTGCTGTGGTACTCAGGCACCATCTGTCTTGTGAACCCTGCCATTCTGTTCTTGCTGGAAGATGATAAATTCTACCTTAGTTTTCCAAGAAATAAAAATAGTATTAAATCTACAGTTCAAAAGCTGGATAAATTCCAAGTGAGGCCCTGTTAGTGGTGATTTCCTTTGTGTCTGGGGGTGTGAGTTTGGGCTTACACCTAAGCGTGTACATATAAATATTACAGATTTATTGCTGTGGGTGCTGTGCTATGCCATGCCACAAATACAAGTCTGTATACAAACATGCTATGCAACCAACAATCTTTTTAACAATCACAGTAATTTGTATCCACAATAAAGTAATTCTTCTTAACTTGTGTATCTCCAGCTGAAGGTTTTAAAGGTCTTCTGATGCTTGGGGTGGGGGAGAAGGGATTAAGGTTGGACTTTGTGTTTGGGTTTGTGTTTTGAGCTCCTTGCTGGTGGTATATTGTGGACAGCATCTTTAGGTGTTTTTTTATTTTAATTTCAGCATGGTCAGGTTTGAAATTAGTGGATAATTTTTCAAGTGCAGCTTTGGCCCTTGAATGGTTGTGCTGCACCACTGGCACAGTCAAATACATTGGGAGCAAACTGGCTCTGTGCATGGCTTTGTCTGACCAGGGCTCTGATGAGCAGGCTCTTAAAAACTGCACCCAGAGGTCTGCAGAAACTTGGAGCACCCTCTTCACTTTTGAATTTGAGCCTTTTTATAAAGTTTATACATTCATAGTCTTTAGGTCAGATACAGGATCTCTGGTATTGATTAAAAATCACGCTGTGCCTTGAGAAAAGGTGAGCTCGTGTAAAAGATGTAATTATTTTTAGCCACTCTGTTTTAAGAAAGTGATCTCCACACTGTCACTGTTTGCAGTGAGCACACCTACTGAAAGCAGTGTGTGAGGCCTTGAGTTCAAATTGCTTGGGTTTATGTACCGAGGGGCAGCAAACTGGGTCTCAAGGACTGAACACGAGCTATCTTATGGAATTAGATACCCTCTGTGTAGAGCAAAGACAACTTTTGCAATGGCACAAATCTGCAAGAATGGGGCATCTTTACCTTCACTGCTTTTATCAATCACTTAGAATGTGAATGTATTTTCATCTTTGAAATGTCTGTTTGGTATAATTAAGTCCTTTTCTTACACAAGTGAAAGAAGTCCTTTATTGTTTCTGAAATTATAAAACTGTTGTAAGAATTCCATAGAGGAATTGGTGGGGGAGCAGATTGTTTGGAAAGGTAAGGAGGTTTGTTCTCAGGTGTGGTTTTCCTGCTCTCTGTGCTCAGCTGTGTCTCTACAGTAGGTGCTGTTCCCAGAGGAGCAGGGGGAGATGGTGCAGGGCTCGTCCTGGATCTCCATAAAAAGGCTAACAGGGAAAAAATAGCCCCTTTTCTAAGACAGAATTAAAAGAGGGGTAGAGATAATGAGTAAATCTTTTGCCCCTTCAGGTGACAAGAGCCCCACTCAGGGCAGAGCCCAGGGGAGTTTTGTCACAGCATACTGCACACTCCCTGACCATGGAGAACTTTCCCTCTGGACCCTTTCTGGGTCCAGAAAGGAGAAAAAATTGCTGCTTGAGTACACTTTGATCTCCTGGTGTAAAAAACACAAGAGGGTCTTGCTGCCTTTTACTGTTCTTTCTGAAACTTTGGCCTATATATGCTGTGTGCTGCCTCTGCTCTCAGTGAAATATTCCAGATATGGGAACCTAGAAAGAAGTGAGAGTGATGAAAGGAGCAGTGTTGCAAAGGCAGTCAGTTAAAAAGAAATAAAAAAAGAGAGGAAAAAAAAGGACGATTAAAACCCACAAACCCATTGTAGTCAATAATAACCACACGTGACCTTTTAATGTCTGGCCCCTCTCCTCAAAAAGGGCTGTGAATGGGGAAAAGCCCTTGTAAATGGTGTGCCTCATAGAGGCACTGCTTCTGAATGCCAAGGTGAGTGTGCCTCCAGATACATCTCAAGAGGCTTATACAGGAGAAAAACAGCAAGGGAAGGAACAAATGCTGAAGGAAAGAAAAAGCAGTCTCCCACCAGACTCACTGTCTGCTTCACTTGGAGGAGAGACATAAATATTGTTTGCCACATAACACTGAAAAATGTGTGATGGATGTAGCAACTGTAAAACCTTCATTGTTCCTTCAGCTAAAACAAACAGAATGTGTAATTAGTTGGCTGCTTCTGCCTAATCCCAAATCCCCAGGAAATGACATGCCATTTGACTCATGGTCTACCTGGTTCTTCACAGGCGTGTTTGGGTTGTTTGAGCCCATCCCTGTGTGTGAGCACCAGAGCTGTGCAGGGGCCAGGGGGAGTTCCCACTGCCCTGCCACGCCACACTCAGTTCACTGACTTAGAGCCGTACCAGTGATTTCCAAATGTTTGTAGTGTCTTTTTCACAGTCTTCAACTTCGTTTGTACATTTGGTTTCAGAGATGAATCTCAGCGCTGATTTTGTTTTGTGGTTTTGGTTTGTTTTTGTTCCTGCTTAATCAGGCAGGTAATCCATTTTAATTTGTGTCTTCTGAAGTGAAGTTCACATTCACTTAACTGCAGTACACGAGGTTAAGTTGTTTGGGCTTTACATTTGCGAGGTCAAGTTAAATGCAGAATCTTCCTGTGGATGCCCTGTGGAGTTGCAGGTCACTGTGGAGGGGACAGCCAATGGTCCCACAATTTCCATTCATTCCTACAGCAAGAAAATCTTGGATGGAGAATGTGGAAAAGTCCATCAAAGCCAGTGAAGTTCTTATCTGTGGAACTGGTGTAAAATAAGCCTTGTCCTGGTCAGGCCACTGTGCCCTGTGCCATTCTGGAAAGGTCTGTGCATAAAGATGGACTTTCAAGTTCACAGAGACTGTATGCAGAGGTAATATCCTTTATTAGACAAATGGTTGCTCTTAAAGAAATTCTCAGGCTGCTGAAAGCTCCTCTCCTTATCCCAGCTGTATCAGACAGTATCAATTTATTTTAAAAAATAGTTTCCCCTCTGAATTTTGCTGTTCTTGTGTCCCTAGATCATTATGGCTGCACCACGATTTTAAAGTCAACCAAAGGGGATGGGTTATTTCTACCAATTTTAGTTACTTCATTTTCTGAGCCATTGTGAATTTCCTGTGCTGTAGCTTAAGATGCCAGAACTGAGTTTTAGGGGAGCAAGGAGGATTCTCTGGTTTCTCTCTTGCTACCTTTTAATGAAGGACCAAAGTACTACATATACAATCCACTTTGGAATGTTTTGTGGCTTTTTTTTCCTTTCATTTCTTTCTTGTAGTGAAAGGAAAACTCGTGCCCTTGTGCCTGGCCAGGGGCAAGGCTGGGGTTGGGCATTGGGGCAGCAGTCAGGGACAAGGTGGCATGACTGCAGGGAAACAGGAACACTAACCACCAAAGGAACCATGTTAATTTGGTGTTTTCTCAGAGGGATGTTTGCATTGGATTTATTGGATTAGTATTGTGATTTATAGATGGAACTGGCGCTTTTTTCCTGACTAGAAGCAGCCCTATCCCTTGTCATACATAACATCATGTAATTCAGCTGGTCTCAGATTTGCATATTAGGAAGTTGTAGGAGCTTATTCAAGCCAACAAAAAGAGGTCTGTCTTGCTAGGCTGGAGCATTATTTGAGCTAATCTGCCTGCTTGTGTACAGTAATGTTTTGCATATGGTTCTAAGAGGTATGTGCAGCTGGGTGGCATAGTTCTGAATTACTGGAGTGATTCATGGCCCTGGTTTCCATGCAGTCACCTTTTCCTGCTTTAATAAATGAATACAGCCTCAACTCAGGAGAAATCCAGGCTTTCTTTGCACTGCAGCACAAGTATTGTTTGTTCTTTATATTAAAGATCAAAGGATTTTTTTTAAATAGCAGCAGGAACCACAGATCATAATTCATTAAAATTACTTCCCTCCCCTTTTCAATCTTAGAGCTATACTATTGAGGAGTATTTATTGTTTAATTATGGAATGTAGATGTCACTGACTGCAGTTATGTTGATTCAGTATGGCCTTTTGTATATGTTTTTCAGAACTACAAATGATTGCATTTAATTGAAAAACAAACACATAAGGCCAGATGCTCCTTTAAATGAAGAAACTCATAATATGGGCGAGGAAGCCTCCCCATGTTTCTGTGTAGGAACTTTCCTCCCAGGAAAGTGCTTGAAATGAGAAGGGGTGGTATAAACACACATGTGCTCTCTGCTCTCCCTGCTCCTGCTTGTGTTCCATGTGTGTCATTCCC
>JAWWMP010000081.1:58844350-58870965 GCA_035047865.1 Dendrocincla tyrannina | reverse complement strand
TGTTCTCTCTCCTCTGCATGTCATTCCCATGTGCCCACTGCAGCCTTCACCATGCACTTCTAGCATGTGTTCTGTAAATCCCTGTGGCCATGTCACAGGTAAGGAAGGGAAAGAAAAACCTTTTCTTTATTTAAATATAGGATAAACTTCTTGCTTTGAATTCAGTTTCTGAGTAATCTCGTGTAAACCTTTTGCTCCTCCCGTATTTTATTATTTCCCCTCTAGCCTCATTATATTCTGTTTTGTGCTAAAACACCCATTTTTTTGTGTCCAAACTCCCCCATTTTATTTTCAGAAGTCATGCTTAAGGAAGGAATAAGAAAAGTTATTTTCCTCCCGCAGGTTATTCCCATGCTTCAGTGCCAATAATACCCTCCTACACTCCTGTTTTATGTGAAGTTATCATGTTGGCATTGGGTCAGAGAAGATAGAAGCTTTCAGATGGAAGGTGGGTGGTAGGGAATGCAGTTCCTAAATAGGCTTCCCCTGTTTGGAAATGAGACTAGCATGTGTATTGAAGGATATGTACAGGCCTAGAAAACAGGTCTGTTATTTAAATCATATGGAAAAATATGGAATCAGCTTGGCTGGGTTTACCTTTTCTCCTTCTTGGAGTAGAAACCACGTGTTTTATCTTCAGTGTGTTCTCTTACACTTGCCAGCTCTGAAGCTGTAAAGGTGAAGGGGTAGGGTGATTGCTTAGGACATTAAGTGGTTTAGTTTGCTTTCAAAAGAGACTTTTAAGGAGATCACAGGAGAAGTGTTTAAAAAGGGTTGGAGGAGGGACTTGTCCCTGAACGTGTGTAACAGGTATACACTCCTTTTCCCCATATTTCCACAAACAGTACACAGAAGTGTGGCACTGCTCACACAGTTCAGCACTGCTCAGGTTTTGGGTGTCTTGTGCTGCTGGCAGGAGAGCAAATGAGAGGGAGAATCCCCCAGTTCTGTCTGCTGGGTACTGAGAGTCTGCCCTCACCATTCCCATCTCTTTCATCTGCCCCACCTCAAAAACTTCCTCTGCTGGAGCAGAGGAGGGAGAAAGAACTGAGACAGACACACTGGGGCAGTGGAAAGAGCGAGCCAGAATGCTGGACACAATCCTGCACCAGAAGATTGCTTTCCAGAAGGTGCTGGTGGGCTTCAAGGTGGCAAATCCCCTCTGGAGTGACACTGGGGATGCTGCAGCCTTACTGGTGTCCCCAGCACTGGTCTGTCTAAAGAGACCTGAGCACGTCTTGCCATTCTTACAGCTTTGCTTCCCATACTAAGTCTGTATCCATCTAAAAACGAAAGCACACCGTACTTTTGATATCCACACAGTTCTTGCAAGGTGCAAGGAGGAATCTAATGTTACCTCAGCTGTCATCCTGTTAACTGGGTCAGGTTTGTTTCCTATTAACAGTGGAAAAAAATGAGGTAAATTCCATAGAATGTGGGGGATTTGGGTCCAGATGTTTCCAGGGCACTGTGTATTGGTTTAAAATAATAGCAGCAACACCCTGGATAGTGGGATTTTGGATGAAGGTGGTTATTAATGGTGTGGTGGTGCAATGGCCTGGAAATCCTTCAAAATCATATTTCTTAGATGTTAGTTATGTTGGCTTGGAGCTCAGACTGCCTTTGGTTATTCAGTGCTGTTCTGCTGCCCAGGGTGACATGAACCATGAGAGCTGAGGCAGATTTACACATTTTATATCTTAAGGTCTTGCCCTGACTACAAAAAGTTATCGTCTTAAGGTCTTAACTCAGTAGAGGCACGTTCTTTGTGAATAGATGTCAGCTGGCAGAGCACTACAGCAGTAGATAAATCAATGCAAGGGACTGGAACAATCATATCATGAAAATAATGTTTCTAAATGAAAAGGATTGATTGAATTGGTAAGAGAGGTGGTACTGGAGCAGACAAAGTCAGCCTTCCAGCACTGCAGTTGGGTTCAGAGAAAGAGAGAGTTTGAGACAGTCAAATCCCACCTCATTTTTATCCTATACTTCAGGAATTATTTCGATAGGCAGCAGTGCTGAATTGCTGTAAAACAAGTCAAGGAACTATTGAAGCTGTTCTTTTGTAACCTTCAGGCCAATGTAGTGGAACTCTCATGCCTGGCACAACTGCATTTGCAGCTGCATAATATCAGGCTTCTTCTCTGAGGCCAAGAATGCTATTTTATTTTATTTGCAGCATCAATAGGGGCAGTTGTTTAATAGGTGAAATTTGCAAATCAGAATAACGTGCCTTTTTACTGCTGTTGGGTTGTGACTGTTACTGTTGTCTGTACAGTGTGGGGTTGACAGTACAGACAGCAGGAACTCTCACTTAGCCTTGAGGCCAGGCATCTAGAGTCAAAATCTTGACACATTCCAGTATCGTTCCACCCCAATCTTAAAAGAGCCTTCCTTTCTCATCTGTGTTTAATACCTTGTTTCTTCTAGGGGACATGTAAAAATAATCTTATCTTACAGCACTATTGAATTGGGTTCATGATGCCCCTAAAAGACCTGTTTCTTTGGGGTTCACGATATTTTATCAAGCTATGTGCTCAAAGGTTAATTCTGTTAGTGTATTAAGCCAGTGAGATCTAGCCTTTCTACTGCTGTGTGATGGGCAAAGCCTCATTCTGAGAAAATTTGGAAGTGGTAGAAGTGGCTAATGGATGTCTTAAGGCCTGTGTTCTGTTTACTAAATAGGTGTAAAATAGGTTTTTCTCAGGTCCCCAGTGTGGTGTGTCTCAGTCGGTTTGGAGCACCTGAGTGGGGCTGGTGTGCCTAAGCATCTGCTTCCCCACCTGATGGGGAAAGGGGCTTTGGGCTTGGTTTGGGGTGTCTGTGCTTCTCTTTTCCCCATTGCCACCATCCTCACAGCACGAGTGGCAATCTGATTCCATCTTTGACTGTTCTCATGATTTTTGGCAAATTTAGAACATAACACCACGGCCGACAATTTTAATTTAACACTAAATTTTCAGCAGGGCATTTCGACCACAAATCAAGTGAATTATTTCGGGGCTGTGTGAAGAGGGCACAGCAGATCTAGTGTCGTGGTTTGTCTGTCTTTGAAAGGAGAAATCTCTCTAGAATACATGAGAAGGCAGCACAGCTTTGTAGCTCTCTGTAGTTCATGATTGCTTTATTCACACATGGGGCAAGTGCAGCAGAGGGATTTGAAATGGCTTTTTTCTGAAGGGAATGGCACTAGTGGAATTGCCGTGACACGTGAAGACTTTCTTGGACAAAACCCCACATTCCAACACAGCAGGATTTAAAGGAACTACACTGAGGGGACGAGTCCTTGGTTTGTATATAGAAATGGGTTCTAATCACATCTTCCAACAGGGTTTTTTTTTTTCCTATTATGCTAATTCTTTGCAATGTAATGTTAATGACTGGAAAACTACATTTTTTTTTATCCTCTTGTACTCTCACTTATTAGGAATTAGCACCTTTTTATTGTTTGTTTGTTTGTTTGTTAATAAAGGGTGAAAAGAATTAATATACTCTCAGGAAATATGTGAATAAGCAGTGTTCCAAAATACTTATTTTATGAGAGTTAAAAGAATTATTCATGTTATGTATGGAATGGATTTGCTGTGATTCAAGGTCCAGAAGGACCAGGACATTGCTAGTACTATTATTTTCATAAAATGATTCTCATATTTTTAAGAGAAAATGTTGAATTAATTTATTCTTCTCCTATAAGGTTATCTAGACGGGTCTGTTTAATTTAAAGGCTGTTTCATGATTAAGGGAGAGTAAGAAGTTCTTAATTGAGGAACAGATAAAAAGCAAACTAATTAACTCCAAATACATTTCTTTAGCAGCATCCAAACAGCCATTTCTAAGATGAACTCGGGTTACTCATCTTTTGAGCTTTTAATCATATTTTAGATTGCATTTTTACACCATCTGTACTACAAAAATGACTGTAATTTCTGTCACAGTTGGAAGCATCAGTTAATAAATGTTTTCTATTTTGATCTAGGGAGGTGTTTGAATTGAGGGGAAAAGTATTCTTAAACTAATTGAGTTAATTTACAGTGGATTGAGGGAGAGTGTAGTGGAAATGGTTTATTGTTATCCCTACCTGGTCTTGTTTCAACTGTGAGCTTGCTCTTTTTTATTGAAATGGTGGCCCAAATAAAGCCCTTGCCCCAGCCCCCTGCCCTTCTGTAAATTGCTGTGTGTGTTGGGCAACCCCTGGAAGTGCATCAATGCTCTCTCACTCTATTTACTAAAGATTTAGCAGTTCAAGCCTCTCAAAAGACCAGATGTCTCTGAGCCCCATCCGAGCTGGCCTCAAACACCTCCAGGGCTGGGGCTTCCCTGGACAGCCTGTGCCAGTGCTCACCACCCGCACAGGGAAGAGCTTTTCCAAATCCCTGATCCAAACCTGCTCTCTTTGAGTTTGGATCCGCTCCCCCTTGTCCGGTCACTCTGTGCTCCTCTGAAAAGTCCCTCCCCATGTGTCTTGTAGTCTCCCTTCAGGTACTGGAAGGCCACAATTAGATCAGCCCAAAGCCTTCTCCTTTCCAGGCTGAACAGTCCCAGCCCTCTCAGCCTTTCCCAGTAGGACAGGTGCTCCATCCCTCCAGTCACCTTCATGGCCCTCCTCCGGAGTGTCTCAAATACTGCTTTTGGGGAGGAAAATCTTTTACTGGGCAAATGTAGGGACTGGAATAGAAAACATGCAGTCTGTGCTCAAAGCATGCATGCTGCATAGAGAATTTTACATGTCTCTTGTAATCAGGATTATATATAACGTCCACTAGTAGTAATAAGTAGCTAAGCATTCTTGGGAATGCTCGGAGTTTAATTTAATTTCTGTGACAGACATAGGGAATATGGATTCCCAACAGGCAGGTGGCATTAAGATCACTTAAGCATATTAATAATTTGCTATCCTGATTTATTCAGTCATAGAATGAATAGATTTATGCTTTGGCATCTTCTCACGTTATTTGCTGTGTTTATTATTTCTATTTGCTGCCCAGTTCAGTGGGAAGCCATGTGTTTCAGTGTAATCTTATTGTGAGGAACAGATTTTTCCTTACTCCTGAATGGTGGCTGAAATACCTTGCAGTGGAGCCAGTGGACTTGATTTGTTCACTGGGAAGTTCACCCTTCCACAAGGAATGTGAGTTTTTTTCTTTTTTAGGGTTTTTTTGCTTTGTCCAACTCCCTGGTGTCTTTGTGGTTCACAAACAGCTTAGCTAGGGAAAATTGGTAATTATCCTGGTGCATTGCCAGGCCTTTACTGACAGTGAATAAAGCAGTGAATGCACTGATGTTAAAACAGAAAATGAAGTTGTATCAAAAGTAAAACTAATTTGCATCTCCCCATGGATTTTATAGTCGGTGTAATGTTTGTAGAAAAAAGGGAAAAGAGAGAACAGAAATATTTGGAGAACTTATATGCAATGGTACATTTTAGTTCTGGGGCTTGTTTTTACGTTGCTGGTCAAGGGACTCTTTCATGTAGCAGTAAATATTTTAAAATATAGATAATTTAAAAAATTATCAGATATACTATTGCATTCTTAATGCATATTTGTATATATTTTACTTTTGCTTGAATGACAAACTGTTTTAGTCTTTGGAGCGGAACTGATAAGGTTTTATTAATGAAGGAAAACAGCCCAAGGTCATCTGCCAAAGCCATTTGACATTTTTCGTGTTCATAAATAAAAGAATTTGGTGGCCATTAGGTAACTCAGCTACTGTGAACCCACTCAATTACATTTCACAATGATAATTTTAGTTATATGTGTTGCTCAGAACAATCTTTCAGGTTTCTTTTTAAATCCTGAAGAACATTTAAGTGTCATCCTAAACCTGTGCCAGGCAGTATACAAAGCCCACTGGGAGGATTCTTGGTAACAGTCAGACCTGAAGGAAATACTATTTTTTATATTTATTCTTTTATATTTGTACCTCTGTACCCCGTGCAGAGAGACTGGACTCTTAAATCCTTCTGCTCACATGAGCACTGAGTGATGCCTTGCAGGGCCTTGGCAGCCCATGGGCACTGCTTGGAAATGCTGGATTAAACTGGAAAGAAAGGAGAGGAATTGGAACATCTGGAACATGAAATTCAAGGCCCTGAAAAGTATTTATGTTTCTTCCTCCTTTTTGAACTGTAGTGAAGATGAGGCGTTTAAGTAGCAGTTAATCACGTGAAGTTCCTTGGGAATGTATTCCTGAGTCCACCTTTTGGTGTTGCTAACCTTTGGTTGATGCAGATGTTGGGATTTGGTGAATAAAAGATGCGTAAATAAAACATGCCACATACTTATATCCATTTTCCAGGGCATCTCTTCATTTTTAAGTCTGCTCCTTGATGATCCTGCAGTTGACTGTTTCTTTAGTTAGCAGCTGAAGAACCAGCTCTGTCGGAAAAAGCAGCTGGTTGCAGGAATGCAGCATCTGCTGTGACTGCATCTACAGCCTTGATTTCTTGGTGCTACCAAGACCAAAATTAACAATTCTCCATATCCCACTGATTTTACCATTGCAGTTGTTTTGCTTTAATAGCAATGGCCTGTTTTTGTGGCCTCTTTGCTCTTGTTCTGCAGTGAGAGCACTGAGGTGGGATGCAGAGAATGGCCAGCATGGCCACTGTGCTGACTGAACAGCATTCATTTTAATTGCATCAATGTGAGAGATGTTAATTAATGCAGTGTTTATGGTGAGAAATCAAGTCTGCAAAAGAAGGCATTCCAGAAGCATGGATTTTGTTATTGAGGAGACTATATTGTGTATATGCGAATGTACAAGATAAAAATCACATAGCAACAATTTTGAAAGATTTGAAATTCAGAACAACTTATTTTTCCTGTAATAGGAACTTTCCATAATTCCATCAGAACTTCATAGAGAACAGTGGCCACAGGAGTATTTTTGGAGATTTACAGGCTGGACAAAATGGGATCATCACTCCAGTTCTGTCTCTGAAGCTTCTCACTGTTCTCAAAGGATGACTTGGATTCTGTTTAGCCTTCCCATTTTTGCTTTCACTTGTGTACATTGCAAAAGCAGATCTCAGTTGTGTGAGCTTGGTTGCCAAACTGGCCCTCACATTGGGGTGCTTTTGTGTTCATCAACATGTCCAGTTTGTAAAATAAGGCAGCAAGGCACAACCTGTCCAGTGCCAATCAGTGTCAAGACCCCATGACTGTGCTAGGCACGTGCAGGGGTAACTTTTGGTTCCTGAGCTCCTTCCTTTCCAGCAGGGGCACCGTTCCCAAACCTGCTGAAAGCTGAGTTGAGTGTACAGGAAAATGAAGTGGGTTATCCTGCCCAGTTAGTGCTTTCAGGGCTTGGTAATAAATCCTGCAAGTTTCCAGGGGGGCTTTCTGTGCCACCAGATTTATGTCATTCTGAGAGATACAGATTAATCTTTAAAAGGCCATATTTAACAGGACATCTGCAGGTTTGGAATAAGTAGGATGAGTTAAATCTTTCTAGGAATATCATAGATATGAAATAGGGGTGTTAATCACAGCACTTACATACTTGTTAACTCCACTTTCCTGAAGATCAAAAAAACCAAAACACCCCCCCACCACCACCACCAAAGAAAACCCAAAACCCCCAGCATTTTAAAACTCTGCTGTTGGCAGCATGAATTTCTATTGAAGGAATGCAGTGACATTTGTTAGTGTCACAATTTCCATCCTTCATAGTCCTAAAAAAAAAAAAGGCTGTATCTCCATATCCTCACATCTCAGTTATTGATTTGTCAGTGACCCAATGAGCACAGTGATGTGATGTCACCTTTTCTCCTCTCCATTTTGTATATGGCTGGTTTAAAGAACTATTTCTTAAATAGTATTGAATGCCTTGCTATTATGGGATTAAGGGGAAAAATCCTAAATTTTGCTGATGGTGGCTCTTTGTTTGCTTTGGAGTGGATTTTTTTTCCAAGCATGTTTCAGGCCAGTGCTTCTGTTGCTTAAAGAATGAGCATGTGACTGACAGGATGCTGCTGGGGGAGTGATGGGCAGCCTCAGAGTAATATGACATTTTATGAGCAGCCTGACTGTTTTCATTACTTGGATTTATACTTTTATTTCTGTGCACTGAGGAATAAGTGAGCAAGGCAGCTGTGGGAAATAGAAAAGCTGTCAGGATGAGGGTGATAGGGCAGCATTGAAATGATGCCATTGTGTCTAATAAGACATTATGGCTGTTATCTTTAAACCCTTCAAATACAAAAATCTGATAGAGCAGCTTGGATTATTAGATTGGGATTAGGTGGCTACTACTTTGAAACACTTGTGTGATCTCAGCAAGAGGGTAAATGGTGATATAAATGAAATTCAGCACATTCATAAGCAATTAACACACAGCCAGTAGTGCATGGTGATTCACCTTACTGTTGATGGGGGCAAACACACGGCTGCGTTGATGTGGCATTAAGGAGTTCAGACAAGAAGAGCTGCTTGTAGAAGAAATAGGGCATTATAATGTTTGAGACACCAAATGCTTGTCTGGTTTGTTGTTTGTTTTTTTTTTTTAATTAGAAATTATTATAACATTGGTACAATTTGCAATACTTTTTCAGTAGCAGAAATCTTCTAAATTTCAAATAAATATTATCATTTCAATTGCAGCAAGACCAGCCAGTGACTATTAACCTGGCAGCAGAATGTCCTTACTAACAAAGATAGCTCCAAATAGTTTACAAATCTCTTCCAGTGCTTTGGAAACTGATACCATTTTGATGAAAGTATACACAAACAGACGTTCGAGCAGAACACAAAGCCTTGTATGTAACAAAAACTAACATTTCCTGTCCTTTCAATTAAAAGCAAACCAAAGAAACAAACAAAAAAACCCAAATAGAGATCTATTAATAAATGAATAAAAAAATTACAGTATTTCATGGTGGAAGTGAACCTTATTTGTTTGTTACTTATGGAGAAAGACATCTTCTGTAGAAAGTTGTTTCCCTCTTCCTCGTCCATGGAGGCAAACAAGTATTTTGGTGGTGCTCTCTTGCTGTAACATTAACCACACTACAAGGAGCCCCCAAAACTGTTGTGGCCGGGCTCGGATGAGGCTCCTTTCCAAAATAGCTGGGGTTGATGACACAGGGTCTGCTAAAGCACTTGCAGTAGTGGGAGGATGTCTCTGTTTTCTCTGCTATGGTTCACTCTCCCTGTTATCATACAGCTCTACCAGGTGCTTATAGCATAAAACTGGGTGAATACTTGCCCTGAGTGAAAATGAAATGAATTAAAATGAAATTTTAATTGCTCACAAGCTGTTTTTATCGTGGAGTTACAGCCATTACAGATTCATTCAGAGAGATCAAAGAGAAGTGTAAACCTCTTAGCAAGATTTATCTTCCCTTCTCATTTGTGTCTATTGTGGGACACTTCAGGTGCCAGCACAGCTAATGGCTCTCCCTGGATGTGGAAAAAAGCGTCATGATCCCAGGGAAAATGATTTATGTAAAGCTGGCAGGTTAATCAAAGGAGAGCAATGAGTAATTATAGTAAGAGTTAAAAGTTAGAAAACAAGCAATGACAATAACTAGGTGGAGTGAAGGAGAAGTGGTTGGAGCCAGGGGGCTGCTTTGTGTGTCAGATTGATGGGGTCGCCTCTGGGCAGGCTCTGCTGGCCTGTGGGTGTGATGTGGTGACATTTCTGGGCTCAGCCCCTTGTGCAGCACAGGTTTGGGATGTGGCATCTGATCACATCAAGGGGTTTCCCGGGCTGTGGAGGACAGAACACTGATTTCACTCAAACTGCAAGGGAGAAGGTAGAACATATTGAAGTGCTGATGCCTAATTAGCAGATGGACATCTCGCCTCTGGAGCTGTGTGTAGAGGAAGGAGCTGATTGATAGCAGTTATTAACACCTTCGTGGCTTGAAGAGCAGTGCTTGGAAGGCTTGGCTTTTCTCCAGGGTGCCATTTGGTCCACTCTCACCCAGACTGTGCCTTGTTTATACCTGCCAGTGCAGCAGCTCCCACTGCTCAGCTCTGGTAATTATTGCAGTGTTTTTGTAATGTTGGTACCCTGGAAGAGAAGAAACAAAATAATGACTTTGGGAGAAAGAAGGAAATAGATAATGTGGTTAGTGGTGTAAAAAAAGCTTTTGGGATGGCAGACATGGATGAAAAGATGTCAGCAAGTGAGTGTAAAAGGAGATGACTTCTGGTAAGAAAGAGTAACAGAAATAAGATCCTCAAATGGAGGCCTGGGAATGGTACCCAGGGCTTGTAGGAAAAATACAATACAGAATACAAGGAATTTCTCATGTGCACAATGAATTTAGCCAAGGGAAACATGCCTTTTCTCTATTGCTTCCCCAATACATCTATATCAACATCATATATAAACACAAACATACATTTCTTACTAAAACCATGTCATGTGTGTCATCATGCATTAAATGACTTGCTCAGAAACACTCAGCTTGCACAGCTTTGTGGCTGCTTCTTATTAAACCTTGTTTCTTTGGGGCTGGTCAGTGTTTGACTCTAACAAGCCCAGGGCCAGTGGGAGGTTTCCAGATGCCAGACTCTTGGTGTAAGCAGCACACAAGCCCAGGCAAAGGGAGAAGTGGCTGGCTGCATTTCACAGCTTCCTTTGCTCTCCCTCACTGCTCCTGCACACACATTGTTCCTCCTCTCCTGGAGCTCGTCCTTATCTTGTCCAACAGAGAGATTTCACAACTCTGCCAAGAAGGTATCGCTAGCTCTTCCTCCCCCTTGCCTACATTTCATTTATTTCTTTCAGTTCTCATGCATTCTTTCTAAGTCTTTTGGGTGCCTTGAGGTGTAAGATCCAGCTGTGGCACGTTGGCTTTTTCCTCCTTTTAAGTGTAGTCCAATACCCCAGACTTCCTTCTCTTTAGGCAAGCTTGGCTGGCCAGCTTTTGCAAGTTCCCACTGTTTCACCAAGCTTGCCCTTGAACGAAGGTTTAGTGAGTCTCCATTTCTTGGGAGATGTGGAAATAGAGCCCTGACACCACCCCCCTGAGTCAGGTGTTCACTGGGGCAGCAGGTTCCTCACCCCTGCCAGGTCCTGTGTGTTGTACAAAGTGTGATTCCTGACTCAGCAGGAGCAAAGCCATGGCTGTCTAATGTGCCCATTGGAATGATGTGTGCCTGGCCTCCTGCTGTCTCATCTGTACTGCACAGGAGGCACAGTGCTCCCTGAACAATCCATCAGTCCTTTAGCAGCCCTGTTCCAGTGTGGCCTCCTACCTGTTCATAATCCCCATCAGCCACGTTGCACTCACAGGCTTTGCACGGGAACTTGGGAAACAGTGAAAAAGCACTGCTCGAAAATCGGGGCTCTGAGTACAGAGAGCTGGTGGCAAGCCCTGCAGAAATGCCTTAGCTCATGGCTCTGCCCTCTGAGGGGTGTCTAAAGGCTCCTTTTTTCAGAATTTATTTGCATACGTATATGGGGTAGTACTTTGTAAAGTGGAGATAATGTAAAGAACTTTAGTCACCAGGGAGCTCTTAAAAAGTAAGAGCATAAATGGTATTATTTCCTGGCAAAAATAAAAGTGAGTCACGAGGGCATTTGGCATGAAATCAGTCATGCAGAAAGGAGAAAACTTGTCTGCTGAGTGGGCAGAAAAGATGATGTTGGCAGAGATGTGTTTTTATTCATCTGTTAAACTTCAGTGGTATCTAAATAAGGTGTTTCATACGTAACAAATACAGTCTTCATGGCACTCAGCACCATTTTGCTCTGCTGCTGTCGTGACTTAGGGAAGGGAAAGTTCAGCAGAAGATCCTAAATAAGTGCCATTCTGATTGAGCCCTGAAGTATTCATGGTGTGGGCTGGGTAACTTTGGGATCCTCGATTTTGGGTCCCTGCTATAATTAAACAATGTTAGGGAACCAAGTGGTCTCTGTCAGCTTGTGAAACTGTGTGAGGTGAGAGCTGTGTATTTTATGAAGTGATAAAAGTGACATTTGCTTAAACCTGTTTACGTCCAGCTACTCCTTGTATTGAAAAATAAAATTAAAGAAACTGTTGGTGTTTTTTTAGGTATATTTGCCACTTAAGAAAAGCTCTAAATATTTCTCAAACCTGAAGTTTGAATATAGTGTATAAATGTTGCAGGTTGGTATTGGAGCACTGAAGTGGAATATTAAGTTTCTGAGGGGAGTGCTGTGGCTGTGTGCTTATCCCTTAATCTATTAGACAGATAGATATGTATATATACTGCCTGAAGTACTTGTGAAGGTTATGGATTGGTCATTTTTCAGCTATTTAAAGAAAGTACCGGGAAAACATTAAAAATGTTTCAATGGTTGACCATTTTGCCAAATGACACTAAAACTTTATTGGCCAGCAGTTTCTGGCAGGGAGATGTGGGAACATGCCATGCATGCCCTGTGGAGGGAGGGGATGCTGCTCTTCTCCTGCAGTGATACAGAAGAAGGGGCATAACCTCAGCTAAAATATTCATCCTCTGAGTAATTTCTCCATCCCTGAAATTTGGAATGGAGGGGATGAAAAAAAACATCTCTAGAAAATTCTTCTTCTTGTGTTGGCAACACCTCAAGATATTGCTGACAAATGAAGTGTAAAATTTATTTTCAAATACCCTTTTTCTCAGAGTGATCTGAAATATTTTATTTCCCTTATGATACTGACTTTGACCTTAAAATAAGGGCTGAAATTTGAAAACTGTGGGAAGCTTTTTCAGCAAAGAATGGATAACAAGGGTATTTTTTCCTCTGAGAGCTGGGACTGGTAGTTGTGGGGCATTAGTAATCATTACTACACTTTGGAAAACATATTGCCAATTAGTTTATATTGTGCTGTCAAGTGGGTTTTCTGTTTATTCCCAAATATTTAGTGATCAGAAAGCCAGGAGCCTGTCTGCTCCACTTGCAGTTGTGTATTTTGATTTTACCAATTTCCAGCGTTCTAAATGTAGGCAAATGTTCAGTGTGACCTCCAATGAAAGCCAACATTTTCATGGCCAAGTTCTGCAGGCAGAGCTTTCTAAAGTGTCATATTCACCTGCCCCTGCAACCCTTCCTACAGGAATTTGAAGTGATTGTGGAGTGCCTCATTTCTTGTCCTGTAATTCTCGTGCCTGATGAAGTTAAACAGTTTAGGTGCTTCTTTAGGGGATAACTGTGTCTTTATGGTGTGATACCATGGGTTTGCACTGCGTGACTGTCATGATTTTCTTCTAAAATACCTGAAGAGTCTTTGAGATTAAACTCACACTATGATGTAAATAGCATTATTAAAATTGGTATGTTAAATGAAAAGGAAATTATCTTTACATTTCTCTATCGCAAGTGAAAATCCAAAACATCAGTAAACATTTTAGATATCGAGTGCAGTATCCAAGGGCCAGTCCAGGTATTCAATAAGGTGATTCTTGCTTTTTGGAGCATATACCATCCCATCAGGCTCACAAATAATTTTCTGAGCTCTAGAATTACCTGTGTTGCTCATTACTTTTTAAAGTGTGATGTAAATTAGAGGTTCACAATTTTCCTATGATTTGGATGGCACGTTTGCCCAGAGCTGCCCTGCCTGTGGAATATCATGAAATAACCCCTCAGAAAGGCTGGCCCAGACCCAGCAGGCGTGGGGTAGCAAGCTGTTCTGTGTGGAAAGGGCTCCAGCAGCCTGGTTTGCCTGTGGGTCAGCCTGTGTGCCAACCACAGGGGCCAATTCCCCCAGAAACACCACTCTGCTCCTGGATCCTTGTGAGTGTGGAGATGCTGACCTGCCACAAGGATGGATGAAACCAGGGCTTTGTGCAGATATAAAAACACATGCAGCAGTTGGAAAGCTGCTTTTGTAAATCTGAGGGCTGGAAGATGAAGAAAGAAAAGACATTTTCATGTAGGTTTGCTGGGGTTTATTGGGCTTTAATGTTTTGTTTTGCAGTGGCAATGCAACAATGTAAAATAAAATCACTAGAAATTGGTTAGAAACATCGGTTGTTTCAAGTCTGCAGAGTGTACAACCTGCACATGGATCCTCCTAAATCAAAAAGAGCATGTGAATTATTTCTATTGCCTTGGTCCCTTCTGCAAAAGGCTCCTTTCTCTTGGTTTCCCCCAGCCACACTCCATTCAGTGCAGTAATTGCTGTGCCCTTATCTCCCACCCCAAGCTGAGTTCAGCAGCTGGAAAAGCTTAAGAACTCAGTGCATCACATCACCCTCTCAGACTGTTGTTTCTTGCGGGCCATTTTGCCCTGTCCTCTCCATGACAGAACGTCAGAGCTTTGCTTTCTGTGCCCTTCAGCCTGCAGCATGTGCAGGGGTGTGAGAGCTGCCCTGCACACCTGGGGACCCTCCCAGCATCCTGGCTGGGCTGCCTTGCCCAGGGAGCAGCCTGACCCTTCCAGCACTCCACACCTTTCTCCAGCCTTCTCACCTCTCCTGGGATGGGCCACTTTGATTTGTCACTCAGATGTGCCAAAGTGTCATGGCACAAACCTATATAAATAATGGTATTATTGCCTCTCTCTGCAGAGGGGTTTACATGCTGGTTTCCCCTGGATGGCATCAAATCTTTTGCACGTGTTAAAGGAGCTGCAGAGAAGCCTGGCAGGGTGTGGAGGGGGGGAATGCTCTCGCTAAAGGGTTCAGTGTTGCTGTATGGCCTGTTCTACCCTCTCCACTTTTTCTGATGGTACTAATTGTAATGGTTTTACAGTCGTCCAGTCTCCTACCTGAGCTGAGACCCAGCAGTGGCAATCCAGCATTGCAGTTTTTCTACTGCTCTAGTTTTCACCTAATGAAAAATACTTTCAGTGTACGCTTTTTAAAAAAAATACTTTGATCTACATTTGTGCAGAATTTATCTATATGCACATGTTGAGGTTTTGCACTATAGTCCTCTCCATTGTGTAGGCCACCCACTATAAAAATGTGCTGAAACAGAAAGACAAAAACGCCTTCAAATGTCTTGGAAGGTCCTAAGTTTGTCACTAAATCATCTTCAGAGGTTCTGGCTCGTCCAGCCTGGCGCAGCCTCCCTCCACTGGCCGTGCAGGAAGGTTGCACATCTCAAGTGTTGGCTCTTCAAAGCCCTTCTTGTGCCCACAGGGAGTGTCAGCCTGCTCTGCCCCCCTGCCCACAGCCTGCCTCTGGCTTTGCTCATCAAACACTGGGGTGAGTTGAGTCCCTGACATCTTCTCTAGGTACCAAATACCAATTTTGCAACTAGGAACAGCATGGCTGAATTTGAAGTTTCCATGTACTGCTCAGGCTAATGCAACCACATTGTTTGTTGAAAAGTGTTTGAGACAATTTCTTTGCATAAAAATAACTAAGGTCTGATAATAATCAATTTACCCTTCGGTGTAGATTGATTTATAAACGTGTGTTGTAGTTCTTACTCAGGTTGTTGAAGGGACTCTTCCTAAGAGTGGTATCTGTAACACACCCTACTGTACTGTTGTTATCTACTTAGAACAATAAAGTAAAATTGTATTTGGAAAGTAGAATCTAAAGAATTACCTTAAAATTAGTCTGACAGTATCCGGTCTGACTGCAGAGCCTGATGTGCAAAGACATTGAGCTTGTGTGTCCAGCAAGCAAAAAAAAGACATTTCTGTTTCATTGTGTCTTGATTTGCTGCGTGATTTTAAGTGGGAGGTCCAAGCTCAGAGTTAAACATTAGAGGTTCTCTTATAACATTAGGACAGGTAATTCCACTAATCCATCCGTTCCAGAGGTGCCAAAGATTTGCTTCTTTCTGTTTGCCATCTGTACAACTTCTTAGACATCATCAGTGCAGGAAATGCATTACAAAAAATAATTGAACAAATGTTGTGTTTATTAATTCTAGGGCTCCATACAGTTAAATAACTGGGTGTGAGAACACCGAGGAAGGTTACATTTCACACTTAAATGTGATTTGGCACTCTAAAAAGTAGCTAAGTCAATTGGGGATGCACTAATAATTCTTTTTTCTTTCCACATTCATCAAAATTAAACTTTGCCCTCTTATACTGTGAAAATTTGGAGAGTGTCAGGTAACAGTAGACAATAAAAAGTGTAAGTGATTAGCAGGTTAACTTCTGATGTTTAGAAATATCTGATTGTCTGAATAAGGATTTCATTGTTTGCTTCTGAGTAAGGAATGCTGGGTAATGATCAGCACGCAGAAACATGCTGATCCTTAAAGGATAAGGTGCTTTTTTCTGGCTTTTTTGTTTGTTTTCTTAGGGAGGAGTTTTTCTTTTATCACTGGAGGTTGCATATGGTATGTGGAATTATCTTGAAGAGAGACTGGTCTTCCAGGACCATATGATAAATGAATGGAGAGGGTGGAGGAATTACACATTCAGAGTGGGATTTAGAGTGCATGTCTGCGTGTGTGTTTGTATAGATGGCAAAGCAAATTCAAATTTGGACACACACATACATATGTGTCTTAATTCAGAGAGGGAGGTAGCCGGAAACAAAAATATTTTACATTTGTAAAAGTGTTTATAAATCTGTCACTTGAAAAAGGCACATCTGGCATCCAATTGTGTCAAATATCACCCAGGACTCCAGTAAATTTCCAAAGAGCTGCATTTGTTGTCATCACACAGCAAAAGGTGTGTTAAGAGGGAGGAAATCTCTTAGCTGTAGGGTTAAAGGAAAGCATCTTTTCATTTAAAGCTAAAGCGAATATGAAGCACCTGTTTTGCTAGTTGAACACATAAATGCAAACGTCTCCTGTGACTACAGAGCATCCAATGGGCGACACAGGAATTGTTTGCAGAGATTATTTATTCTTTTTCCCTTGAAGTACCCGTGATGGGATGTTGCTTCACCCTTTATTCCATCAGCCTGTTTCAGGTCCTGGCAGTCATGCTTTTTGGTTAGGCAGGTTGCAGTCAAAAGAGGCAGTGGGTGTTTCCTATCGAATGATGAAGGGCAACCTAATGATTCTAATAAACCTCTGTGGTGTATGGAGCACTGCTGAAAGGTAGCATGATAAATAGCATCTGGCTGACAAGAGAAACCTCAAATTATGGGATGTGGTTTATGCCACACTGTCAGTTTTCACATCCTGAGTGTAGTTTAGAAAGGGAAAAGAGCAGCTCACGTATACGTGTAATACCTGCCTCTAATCCAGGGTATCTTATGATTCTGCACAGCACAGAAACATGAGGAGTTTCCATCAGTGTTATAGCTGAAGACTCCAGTTGCCTTGCAGACTAACAAATCAAACAGTTGTGAGGGTGGCTGTTCACCTTTGTTGAAAATACCTGATTGTTTTAATTGGAAATACCCACTCCAGCACTGTGAATAACCCGGCGTGGTTCTCTAATAAATTCTCTTCATTTCAGTTGCTGTGTTTCTGAAATCTGAGCCTGAGGAGGATCTGTCCTTCCCAGATCTTAATTCCTTTGGAGGATGACAGGGGTTCACAAACTTTGATCTCCAAGGCTTCGAGCAGTTTGAAACCTGCTGCTCTTGGGGTCTGCGAAGGGCAGAGGGGCTGGACCAATCCAACAAAATCTGTGTTGACTGGAAAGAGAGCCCAGCAGCCCTGGTTAGGTTTAAGGTTAAAGATGAGGCTGAACTGTGAACACAAACTGACAGGGACATGTCTTGTTTGGACACAAACGGAATTGAAATGTGAAGGGACGAATAAAGGAATAGAGAGAGATTTATGTTGGGTTTGTTGCTATAGCTAAATGGCCTTTGCATTCAGATAGTCCCCCTGAAGTTACATGTGGGTTGAATCATTCACAAATATAATTAAGAGAGAAAACAAGCACTTCTAAGATTTGGGGGGCTTTTTGTTACCATGTCCCTTTTTCTACTTCAAAGTGGGGGCTTTTCCAGTGCCTTCAAAGTAAATGGATTTTTTAGTACAATTTACATATTCTAAAAATATTCCTAGCAGTCACTGTAGTTTGAGATTAAGTGGGCCAAAAGGACCGATACTAAAAGGCAGGAAATCACTTCTTGGTTTATCTTCAGAAGGCTTGTTGGGACAGAGGTTTTGGGTAGGAGATTCAGGAATAGTTCAATATTTCAGGATGGCAAACTGCTGTGCAGCTCTGTCAGGGACCCTGAGCACAGAGCAGGCATCCCTGGGTGCTTAGCACACCTCTGGAGTCACAGGCCTGGGAGGCTCTGTCTGGGCTTCCCTGTATTTTAGATACTCAGCCCAGTCTCAGCTTTTCCATCTGTAAAACGAGAAGAATGGCAACACAGTGTTGATACTTGCTAGTGCTGATGTCTTTTTAGGCATGTGAATTGCGAGCAGGCACAAGTTCCAAAATATTCCTTTATTTCTTTGTCATCTGGGCTAGAGGACGGTGTGTGAGTGCCACAGCCAATTCAGCTTAAACAACCTTCCAAGAGTGGCTGCAGTGTGTGGCCAGCTACAGATTACTGTGAGTTGCTCCCTAAAGAGTACAAACGTATATTTGGGGATGCAGCTGCACTGTCAGCTGGGGCAGAGCTGCCTGTGTCCAATGCAGCTCTTGCAGGGTTTGCAGGGAATCCAGAGTGAACCCGAGCTGCGAGACAACCTGAACCCCTCTATGACTGGGAGCTGGCTGATGTCAGGGAGGAAAAGGATGCCAGACTCAATGTTCACTTTGCCCCCCAAATGCTGCAGCTGCAGAAGAGCAAATTAGCATCAGAAGAACCAGAATATGGAATTCCTCCACTAGTTCTCATTATAATCGGAGCAGCTGAATGAATATATGATCTAAAAGTTGGAATGGTTTGGTTGATTGACACCTTCTAAAACTCCTGTCATCCCCCAGTGCATTCAGAGCACATGAGAGGCATGAACCACACTGCCTGAAACCCTGGGTGTGCAATGCGAGCTCAGCCCCAGCCCCATCTGGGATGGCTCTGTGAAAGATGCAGCTGAAAGAGAAGCCCTGGGCTAAAGGACTGGTCATTAAAGATGAGCACATGCTTTACACTAGCCAAGCTTCTTTCTGTATTTGAGCTGAAAAGGTATGGCTTATTATTTTTTCATAGTAGCACAGGGGGTCTGGACAATTTCCACTCCACATAAATTGTGAAGCTAAGCAAAAGAGGTCAAAATATGTTGGGATTATGCATCCATTTCTCATCTAAATGAACTTCTGAGAAATGTCCTGAGTGTATTTGATTCCTTTTAACCTAAACTCTTGCGGGGTGTTTAAGGGTGGTAAAAATTAGTGTTAGGTAAATTGGTCTTGGGCAGTTTCCTTTTGGACAGGATTCTGAGTCCTTTTGCTGACCATTTGTACTTAATGGGTACCAGACACCGTACAGATGAGATAACAAACTGCAGAATTCACTTCATTATTACACAGACTCACATGGAGATGAAAACAAGGCATCTAGTGTGCCTTAATTGTGAGAATGGAAAGTTACTTTGATTTAAAAAAAAAAAAAAAGAATGAAATGAAAACAAGACAAGCAAAGTGCTAACAGAGCAGAAAGAATGGTGGACAGGGTGCTGAGCATCACGTTTGAAGCTGATGGTGCTGAAGAGAGCAAAGGGGAAAGGCTTTCCTTTAAGATATGGCAATCCAATGTCAAGATTGAAAGTGCATTTTCTTTGTGAGGGGCTTCGTTGCCAGCTGACAGTCAAAGGCAAAACGTGCTGCAGCAGGAACACACTTCAGGGGATAACCAAAGAGGAGTAATTTTAAAGGCATGCCGAGAAATATTTTTATTTCTAAAATGTCATTCCTATTCAAACTAAACAAGACTGAAAAGAATTTACAGATGGAAAAGACTTCCATTTATGTGGTGTATCATGTAATAATGAAGGTTTGTTGTGGAATGGGATTTTTTCCTGATATTTAGGTTGGCCTGGTTTTAACCCCTATACTGAAGTAGTGGTTTTGTCCTACCACATCTTCCAAAGGTGCTGCTCTTCTTGTTACTCTTTTTATTTCTCATCTTTGTCAACCTTGTGGTCTCTCCTCTTGTCAGATCCAAATTCCCAATGTCTATTGCTCTTCTCAGAGTTCCAAAATCTTCCAGTACTGTGACTTGTAGAAGGGAGAGCATCAGCCCAGGTCCAGTGCCCACAAGGCAGAGCATCGCTCACATCTGCCTAGCCATTTGTCTGTGCATTTTTCTCTTTTCAGTACTGGTGAAACAAGCCTTAAAAAATTGCAGTGATTTCTAGTTTAGTGTAGGTTTAATTTAGTAAAACTTCCAAAAAAAAAAAAAAAAAGGCAGGGGAATGAGATAGTAGTTTTGGTTTGGAGAGTGAAAAAATAGCCCTTTGTCTTTGCAGGGCCCTGAAGGGATGTTCAGGCTCAGTGGCTCGGTGCCACACTCGTGAGAGAAACACTGGGCATGTTTCCCCCAGAATAATGTCGGCCTGGGTTATTTTCCACTCCTGGGTCACGTTACACGTTCATGTCCACTGTTCTGTCCCCTCAATCTTTTTCAGCAGAGTTGCTTTCCAAGTTTCCCAGAGAGCATCTGTGTTTCAGATTACATATTTCCAAATAGATTAGTTGACATTTTCAGAATGGGAATCTTGTTTTCCTGTGCATAGTTCAATTTGTTTTCTCTTACCAGTGTTTGCGTCTCCCCTCCATTTTAATCTCCTCCATGAATTTCAAGACTCTATTACTTACTCCCTCTTCCAGCTCGTGGATGATTATATTATATAAAGATGGATGTGTAACCGATAACTGAATCTCAGATATTTTCCATTTGATGCTTCCAGCAAATCTGACACATTGCAGCTTGTCTCTTACAAACACTTCCCATTCCATTACCAGGATGTGACAATATTTTTGTCCCAAAAATATATATGCAAAACCTTATTCAATGGTAATTTATGCTATATTGTATAAAGTGCTTTACCAGGGGCTGTTTATTGTACTTAGGGCTTTTCTTTTATCCCCTAACTTTTTAACAACTGTTTTAAAAAAATCAAACAACAAACCAACCCCCCATGCTCCTCCTTCCCACATCCCAGTCTTTAATCACAAGAAAACAATTGCCTCTTAAACTTTTTATTTTCCAGTTGAGCTGGCTCACTTTTGTAAGGCTTGAGTTCTGATAATCTGAGTTCCACCAGGTCCACGTGGTCAGTCTTAAGTAGCTGCTTGAGATGATCATATTCCATCTGAAGGTTGACATTAGTGACATTGAGGGCTCCTGAGCTGGGGTTTAATGACCTTTGGGTCTTTTGCAGCTATTCTATGAGAAAAGTTTAGTTTAGAGGAAACTGTTTGGTAGGATCAGCTTGCTTTTCTTGTGAAAATTACCACCAAGTTTTCTCCCTTCTTTCAAGGGGTTTTAGGGTCTGATGATTTTTCAGGTATCATTAGGTGGAAAACCAAATAGTATTCATTTTCTAAGATGCTAAGTACTCCATGATTGCACGTGGGTATTTATATTTTGTAATTTTTTTGTGGTTGTTTTAAAGAGTCTGGCTGAGGAGGGTTTCAGTGTCACCCGAGCCTTAAGATGCTAAGCAAACATTCATCTGCTTTGCAGCCCAGCACTCCAGAGGCAGAATCTATTAATAGCAAGCAATGGACACAATGCTTAACATGAATTTATTTTGCTATTCTTTAGACAGAAGAGAACTTTCTAACAAACTCTTTCTTATGGTAGAAGAGTTTTTTTCACTTTACTCCCTCCCAATTATATATCCAGAAATCCTCTGTGTGCAGTGCAGGCTGGCCAAGGCAGGTACCCTTAAACTGCATTCCCTGTGATTTCTCTGGATGCTCAGCAGTCTCATTGCTCCTGAGCACACACTTCAAGGGGGCTGCCTGCCTGTTCTGACCCTGGGCTCTTGTATGGCTGCGAGGGGCACCTGAGACAGTGTGCATTCTGTTTGCAATTGTCTGGATTCCATTCCCTAGAATATTTCATAGCTCTGTGCCAGGATATAAATAGCAGGGAGCAGAGTGCAGCAGGCAGTGAGGGATGCCTTCCTGCCAGTCTCTCCGGGAAAATCCAGGGATAATTCATGAGTTCTCAACTGAGCCCTTGGCCAATTACTCATTTTTGTTCTATTACTCTGAAGAGTCAAATTTACAACCCAAATGAGCACACCTACAGATCTTATTACCTTTAAAAATCTGTAGCAGGCTTGCTGACTACAGCTTAAGTCTCTTCATCGTGCAGAGTTATGCATAATCTTTTTAAATTACCCAAATTATTAATTACTTGGAAAGATTTCTTCTAGCAAGGAGGAGATAGCTTCTATGGCATATGACTGTACTTGCAATAATCAGCTCCCACAGGTCAATTAAATGCTCCAGGGTTTAGTCAGCAAGAAGACACCCATCACTGCTGCATGTACTTAGATGGAATGGAAGTTATTGCTTAATTATTCCATTTAAGACTGGATGGAAAAGGGGTCATTACGGGTTTAAAGCTTTGCTTTCGATTTATACGGCTTAGAATTATACTTACAAAGACAAGAGCTTTTCTCTTTGCATAAATTAATTTAAAATCATAGACTTTTGAGTGCTCTTCAGAAAGTAAATGGGATTCTGATTAATTTTAGTTCGGCAATTGCAGGACTTAGTAATGAACTAAATGTAGACTGAAATGATGAGGAAGTTGAAGAGATCTTTTGAAATAGATGTGCAAATGTCAGATGGATCTGCTGTACATGTGCTTGTTCTCTATCTGATGCAAGCCAATGGCTAGGTTTCCATGCTATATGGTGAACTGTGTGCCTCCCCGAGCCCTCTGTGGCGCGTGTTCAAGGTGTGAAAGCCATTATTCTTCCCCGGGCTTGGAGCTGTCAGTGTGGTTCTGGGAGGGCAGGGAAATATGTGGTATTACATTTGTGAAGGAGCAATCTGTCTGCTTTCAAGTGTTACATTTTTGTGTCTGATTTATTGCCATTGCATCCGCATGTACAGCTTATGTGCAGCTCTGGGACACTGTACTGAGAACTCCTGCTTTCTTCAAATAATTAAATAATTGTATAGAATGTCTTCCCGGTTTGAAATAGAGCCCTTCTGATTGAACTGATGAGTATTTCTTTTGTAATCCAAATGCCAGGTGTGTGTAATGATACAACAGTCCTCCTACTCCAATCTTAGTATTTCCTAGTGAGAATGTTGTTCCCACTCTCCATTTCCCCCTGTGTCATACACCTTTTTAACAGGTATGGTCTTTAAAGAAAATAATTCTCAGGAAGGTTGCATCAGTCTATCATAAATTAAAATTAATTTAACTTGTGGAGGTTTACTGTGCATTCACTGAAATTCCCTTTGGAATACACTGACGTTCTAAATAGAGTGAGCCTCCCTATGTTTTTCTTTTCAAATTGTTTGTTTAAACAATCATTTATTTTTAACTGCCTCAAGCACAAGAAATAGAAATCAGTTTCAAACCATGGGAGGAGTGAAAACAAGTAGGTGCTGCTTTGATCTGGTTTTGTGCAAACACTGGCTGTTGTTACTCGAGCTGTCTTACCCATCTTATCCTAAATGACAAAAATGTGAGTCAAACTCAGCTGGCCAAGCAAGCTCAGCTTGCCTGTGGGGTGTGTTATTTCAGTCCCACGTGCACCAACAGTAACACAGCCCTTTGAGAATGTCTTGTCCCAGGTCAGGCAGAATTAGTGACTTTTGGTGTGGCTCTCTGAGCAGAGGTCACCTGGAGCCACCAGAAAGGCAGAGCAGTGTCCCTGTGAGCACAGCCCAGCGCCACGTGCTGTCCCCTGGGCAGCCACACGTCCTGCAGGTGTCCACAGTGCCCTCAGCACCGGGTGGTTGGGTTTGTGGTGTGTCCAAAGGAGACAGTGCAGGTTGTGGGAGGAGGGCTGGAGTCAGGGGCACTACCTCAGCCAGATGGGAGTCCACACAGGTTCTCTGTGAAAGCAGAACGCAACGGGATTGAAACCAGAAAGTGCCTTATAGTCAACAAAGCTGAGAGGATCATCTGTCAAGTACAAAACAAACCAAAAAAAGGCAGGTCCGTGGTCTGACTCGCCTTGGTTTGCTGCAGTGAGACCACCCAGGCACGGCATTGTCCTGGGGCAGCACCATGCACATATTCACTGTCAACCTCTCAGTGACTGCAGATAACATTTCTGGACACACCAAGGGGGTGTTGTGGCCCAGTTGCCGATGTGAGCACCCTAAGATATTTTCTCAAATAATATTGCTGTGGCCACCCAGGGAGCAGCCAGCTCTTATCTGTAAAGCCAGTCTGAAGAGCAGTGGCAGCTCCGTGGTAGATATTAGCTGACACCTTTAAACTAAACCTTTTGCTTCACTGATCATCAGTCTCTGTGTTAAACAAGCCAAAAAACAAGCAGATAAAGAAGAGATTTGAGATTGCTGTAAAAACTGCGACGATAAAAGGATTTGCCAGCTCAGAGTCATCTGCCATTTGCCAAGGATTCAGTGTAACCACAAACTGATGTTTGCTTTACCATCATTTCTCTTTATTTTCAGCCAATGTCCTGTGCACCATTCCATGCGTAGCAGAATAATAATTTTCTTCCTAATGCCCAAGGCAGCTGGTGTGTCTTGAGTAAGAAGATTACATTTGCAATGGCAAGACAAGTATCTAAACACATTAAATTAATCTCCCCGTCCTCCTGTAATTGAAGAACCTGGTTGTTGAAATTTTGCTGCCTGCTGGAGAATTTCAAAACCAGGGAAGGGCTGGAGTCAGCCCGATGGCCTCGCAGTTTTATCATTATTTTTCATGCAAGTCACAGTGTAAGGGAGGGCTCAGGTGGCAGGGACAGAAAAAATCCTTATTACTGGATCTGCCAATCTCATTCACACTGCCTCCCTCCTGAGAAGACACTGCAGCGTTTGGTAGTGGAAGAGGAACTATATTTTAAAACATTTCCTTAGCTGTTTTCTTCCCACTTTACAAGTTAAATGTGTTATTGCCTCTACAGGCAAAAGGGTAAATTCCCTCGTACAGCCAAAAGCATCGTGTATAAATGTAAGTCCTCCTGACAGTCATTCATACATAATTAGATCTTTGTGCTTCTGAACTGCTTTGATTTTCCCTCCTTTACCCCCTTTCTTGAGCAGTGCATTGTGAAGATGAAGGCGACCGTGGCCCGTGTGTTTGGAGTCTCTGTAGGAACAGGCAGGGTAGCACAGCCCCAGCCTGAGTGTCCTTCTCCAGTCTAAAACCTCAGCAAGGTGTTTATTTGGATGTTGCTGCTGACTTGTAAATTCTTTGCTCTGTGGACACTAGAGGACAAACAAATCTATGAAACAAGTAGCCCAAGGACAACTACGTGGGTTTTGTCCAAGATATCTGAGAGGATTAGACTGCATTCTGTCAATTATTTTTTTTCCATGCAGTATTTTTCAAGGAATCATTAAATGTTGAAGGGCTAAAATGCTGCAAAACTGTTAAACAATTTAAAGTGAAAATAAATAGCAGTTTTACACAGTTGCCTCACTCCATTATCTTTGGGTTTTCTATCTGTGCCTACCATGAGAGTCCTTTAATAGCTTCTTGAAGGATCTGTGTTCTAGGAAAAATATATGTTCCCTTCACCTTTCATGCCATGCTTTTGATCTTGCTGCTGAAATCATAGAAGTACTTATGAAGTTCTATAAAAACAAAGCAGTTAAAATGAAGGAAGGACAGGTATCCTGTAATGCCAAACTAAAACCCACACCCACATAAGACTACTATTTTTGTTAGTGTAGGAACCAGCAAAACAGAGAGCCCCCAAAGAGAAGAAGAAAGGCTCGAAAATGGAAAAGCACTCGCCCTGACTAATGGCTTGCCCCTGTTTTACAGATGGGGAAACTGGGGCGCGCAGAGAGCTTAATTGATTTCCCCAGTGCCACCCTATAAATCATTGATGTGACAAGGCCTAGAGCTGATTCTCTGTGAGAGCTGTGCTGCAAACTCTTTGCCTGACTCCCTTCAATAAACAGCTTCTGAAAGCATGTTCTCTTCCATGCAATAATTTATACTTGATGCATGAGAAGCCTGAAGTATGAGCAGATAATGCTATTTGATCTGTATTTTGCAAAAAGCCCTTCCAGATACTCTGCTCTACTTGATCCGCTTCTTTCATAAACAGATTTTCTGTTGCTGACTTCTTTCCTCATTCAATCCCTCTTCTCTTTGTGTAAATGAAATGGCATATCCTCTCTCCCAGGTTCTGCATTTATTTCATGCTCTCTTGAGTTTGGATCGTATAACTCATCTCAACCTCTCTGAGAGGCTAACCTCCTCTTCACTGAGGCTGGGTCATGAATAATTTCCTCGAAAGTGAGGCATTACCTCTTCTTCAACCCTGCAGCAGAGGGAATATCAGCTGTGAGCAATTATTACCAATGGCAATCATCTAAGAAGGGAAACCTGTGAGTAAAGCCTTTTCTTAGCAGTGGGCTCTTTAGATGAGGGAGAAATTATTACATGACTTACCAGGGCCCCTCATCTGCCTCGCCTCTTCATGAAGTCCTTATTTTCTTTTAATCAGCCCCATTTGTCAATGTCTTTCATAAACACTGGACTTCAGCAGTGTCAGGCTGCTGTTGTGGGAGCATTGCTAGGTACTGGTGTTGCCTGAAATCAAGAGGAAAAAGCCTTTGGAGCCAATAAAGTTTAGATAAAATATAGATAAAGCTTATAGATAAAGTAGAGAGCAGTTCTTCAGTGAAAGCTTTCAGGTGCCCAGAGTGCAGAGGTGCACACCCAGTACAGGGCTCCTAC